>JACVVK020000049.1:310000-625000 GCA_018292915.2 Batillaria attramentaria | reverse complement strand
ACACACACACACATACACACACAGATGCGCACACCCGTACGCACACACACGCGCGCATACATACACACGCGCACACACACACACACACACACACACACACACACACACACACACACACACACACACACACACACACACACACACACACACACACACACCTCCGATACAATGACTAAGCTACATGTAGTTGCAAATCATACAAAGGTAACAGGCCCGTAGGAAAGGCCAGACCAAATAGTGTATAAAGGGCAATTCACTAGAGACAAAAGTGAAGGGAAAAGACTTACAAGTGATAGCAAGCAAAAGAGATGATGATGATGATGATGATGAAACTTTATTACACAAGGATTGAGATATAGGTTCACGAGAACCTGTCTGACAATCTGTCCTTGCTAAACTACAACAACATAAGATTATAAAAACACGAAGGAGAATGAGAAAAAGGCTAAATCAAAACACAAAACCAACATATGCATGTAGTACACACACACACACACACACACACACACACACACACACACACACACACACACACACACACACACACACACACACACACACACACACCGTGCACACACACAATCTGTCTTTGCTAAACTACAACAACATAAGATTATAAAAACACGAGAGAGAGAGAGAGAGAGAGAGAGAGAGAGAGAGAGAGAGAGAGAGAATTAAAGTTTCTATTGCCACCGCTACCAGGTTTTATATGGAGAGACTTCTGTCTTGCAACAGGTACTCCTGTGACTGCGCCTGCGCACTCGATTTACAGTAGTCTAGCTGAGAGATTAGTAAAGCTCCAAATGTAAACACATTGACGTTTAATGGCCGCGCCAACGAAGAAACTGTCCGTCTACAGGCTACAGGACACTGATAGCTTCCGGGTCATGTAGTAACAACTACGCTAAATATTGTACAACATTTTTGCCCCTTTTTAAATTTGTGTGCAGACTAAAAAAGGCAGTCTGGGTTTTTTGTTGGCTTTGTAAATACGTTTCATGCCAGGTAATAGTAAACTTAGGGAAAAATGAGCCTGGCTTGTGGATTACTCGTATTCATGCGCGGCTGGCACAAGAGCAAGCAGACGACAGAGGAATGAGGGGGTATGTGGTCGCTGCTAACATTACCAAAAAACGGAATATTGGAATTTGTTTAAAATTTACTCTACACGTGAGACTTTGGCTGCCGGATTTGGTGGTGGGGGGGGGATTTTAAAGCATTTCTGAACGTTATATTTAAGAGGAATACGGCATAGCGTTTTTCTTGAAGTTTGTGTCTGTGTCCTGTAGCCTTCACGGCGGCCGCCATGTTTCTCTTGTCGGCTGCTCGAAGTGAGTGAGCTACAGGAAAAGTGGAGTGTCGTCACCAGACTGTCGCCGGCTACTGCGTTTCGGCTTCAGTGAGTTGAACGCAAGCCTCTCTCTCTCTCTCTCTCTCTCTCTCTCCCTCTGTGTGTGTGTGTGTGTGTGTGTGTGTGTGTGTGTGTGTGTGTGTGTGTGTGTGTGTGAGTGTGTGGGCATGTGTCTTAAATGTGTGATACTTGATACCACCAACTCAGCTCAGAACAATCTGTGAGCACAAAAGTCGTCAAATTAGGACCTTCAATGCAAAGCCTGACAGAAGACGAAACGAGTACTATTCGTTCCCTGCCATCCCAGCTGACAATACGAAGACGCGATTACTTTGGCTAAAATAATTTAGATTATTTGCCCCGCCAATCAATCTGTCACTCTCGATGCATGCAACAAACCGACAACGTTATTTGGTTGCGGACTGAGGACCAGCCGGCGCTGATCGGTGACTACTTTAGGATTTCTCGAGTCCTGGGGCCGTGGTCACGACGCGAACGCAAATTTCTTTGCGCAAATAGGTTGCGGATCGTAAGTTCGTACGTGGCTACGTGAAAACTATCTCTTCCGCTAGTTGGTCGGTCACGACGCGCACTTACTGGAAACGGTGTCACGTACGGGTTATTTTTAGATAGGTGTGGGACCCCAGGGATTCCCACGGAAAACTCCATCAAGTGACCTGCACAAATTCTCCTTCCAGCGTGAAGAGTGAAAGAGTAGAGGGGGTGTGTTCACTACGCGTTCACTACAGAGTTTTTGATCGAGTCATGTTTATCTGCCGTAGCGTCAGGTTAAATGCGTGGCATGTATGTGGAGAGTGTGATCAGGAGTGCATGCAGGTCGCATATAGGCCGCTCCCTAGCAGTCTCAATCTCAACATTGGACGGACTACAACCAGTAGAAGCATTTACTGCACGTACAAACCGTATGTAGCAGGCTCACTGGCAAGAAAACCAACGGAATGAACCTCAATCAAAGAACAACGAAAAACGAAAGAGGAGAGGATAACAACAACATCAACAAAACTCTCCACATACATGCCACGCATTTAACCTGACTTGCTACGGCAGAGAAACATGACTCGACCAAAACTCTGAATTCGGAACCCGCATTTTTCGGGTCCACAACACAATGAATGAGACCTGCATTGACAGGCATACGATCAAAACGGTGGTGGCTGATCAGTGAGGACTGACCGAGTGCGTTCAGCACTGAACTAGTCCGAAACACACACAACAAATGTTAACCCACAAAATGGAAACAAATCAACCCACGATGTGTGTACGGCCGGCCATACAGGCCTTTGCATTGCAGGGTGCGTAGTGAACTGAACGCGCCCCCTCTACACGGGTACCTCAAGTCGTCCTACAGCAGATAGCACAATTCCTGCAGGTCTCTCCTCCTAAATCTAAACCTTTGAAGCATGTCCACATCGTCGTACAAGTCAAAAGGGTTAGTACGATCGCGAAACACCCTTTCCCGTCGCAATGCTCTTCTCATTTGCAGTTGGTAAATCAAGCGGGCCGCCATTTTTCAGTTTTACGCAAAGGCTACGGCACCTTTCCGACACCCTCCTAGGTGGTGTACAATACGCAAGGGTTTCCGAGCGGCCGTAACTCTGCGCAAACGTCATGACCACCCAATTTTATCACAAATCGTAAGTTACGGACCCTCGCGTGCGTAAATCGGTGGCGGAAAAGTTACGAACGCGTCGTGACCACGGCCCCTGGTCTGTTTAGGGATGGACCGTAGGGTCAAAGAAAGACGTATTTCTCTAATAGCACACGCCACAGTCACGAAAACGGTCGCGAAGGCAAAATGAAACAAGCCCCCGAAAGCGGCAGCTTTCCTTCTCAGAGGTATTACGAACCTATGGTATGGCATGGGATGGTATGGTAGACTTCTCCTCGGCGCACATATCCATCTCTGCTGAAATGCTCACGGCGCCGCAGGGCTGGAGGACCAAGCAATGAAAGCCTGCTGCCGCTAAGCGCTACTTTATGTGCAAACCTCCACCCTGCTATTCACTCTGGTGCGTGCGACAGTATTTCTGTTTACCACGACACCGGCCACAGCCTACTCTTCTTCGAAAGATGAACGTGGGATTTTTTAGCATGCACACTTGATGTATTTGCCTGCGTGTGTACACGAAGGCGAGACAGGAACCGTAAACGAGTCTGCACATGGATTTGACTCGATGTGGTAAGAAAAATCCCACCATATTCCTGCACACCGGGGACTCGATCGAACCAGGCAGCTCACGATCCGAAGTCGGATGCCTTAACCACTAGACCAAATCCCCTGAAACCTAGAGGCTATAAATATACTTGTATGGCTTGGCTGAACGTCTCACATTTTTGTATTATCATCGCAAGAGATCGTAAGAATGGAGACACAGTGAATCATTTTTTTACAGTTTCTGGGCAGGGAAAGCATAAAAATCGATACACGCGCGGTAATCAGTCGGAAATCTAGGAAAACATTCAATGCAAAATTCTTGTAAATATATGGATACAATGGGAAAAATGAAAGACTTACTGAATCAAGAAACCTAGGGGGAAAACAACAACAACAACAACAACAACAACAACAACAACAACAACAACAACACGTATCATTTTATGACTCTGCATCAAACTTATCATTTTATGCTTCTGCATCAAATCCATTTTATGGAACACAGTCTTGCCCTCCCAAGATATACAAAACTGGTTAAGGAAATAAAGTGAACGGTCAGGAACCGCGCTAACTGCACATTTGGTTCGCTACTGCTCTAGTTTGCCACGTGACTGCAGTCAACGGTTGCCTAAGCCATTGCAGGACTTTCTACATATGCATATTTTCCAACGTCAGCGAAATCTTCTGACACGACACGTGCCTCGAACTTGGATACGGAGGACACCTTGGCAGAAAACATTACGTATGAACACATATACGAGTGCTGTTCAAATATTAATGGGAATGGGCCTGCCATTTTATAAGTAAACATCGCACAGAAAATAATTTTATACCAAGGGAAACTCTGGCTCAAGCCCTATAAACATGCAGAAAAGAATGATGACACATCATGATGCATTTTAGAGTATGACCTCATTAAAATCGTCATCCAAACTGCTGAGCCAGAAAACCATGGACGCCGAGAATGAGCATTTTCGCTTCTACACATTCATGAGGCTAAAACTCGGAGACAATGGCAAGAAAATCCTTCAAGATTTGCAAGCTGTTTTTGGAGCCAAGTGTGTCGGTAAGAGCACATTTTACATATGGGTCGAAGCTTTTCTAACTGAACAAGGGTCTTCAAGCTCAGGTACCAGTCCGGGCCGTCCACTCTCAGCTCGGAACGAAAGAAACATTACCCTTGTGAAAAGTCTGATTGACGAAGACCCACATTCGACCATACGCGAGTTGAGTGAAGCATGTGACCTCTCTATCGGCACCATACACAGCATTCTGCATAAAGATCTTCAAATGAGAAACTTGGCTGCAAGATGGGTACCCCATCTCTTAACTGACGAACAAAAGAAACGGCGGGTTGATTGCTCACGCCAACTGCTTCAAGATTTTGAGCCAAATGGACCAAAACGCCTGTGTGACATAGTGACCGGTGATGAATCTTGGCTCACGTTTTACGGCATCCCCAACAAACGCTGCAACCGGGCGTGGGTAGGCCAAGATGGAGACCGACCAGTTGTCCTGAGGCCAGGATTTCAGAGCCGGAAGCGTCTTTTCTCTATTTTTTTCAGCACCCAAGGTGTCGTGGCTCTTGATATTCTTCCGGCGAAGGTTGCCATCAATGCCACGTACTATACCAAAGTGGTGCTCCGGAAAGTGGTGGATGCGATCTGCGAGCAGCGCCCAACCGTTGGAACCTCAAGGAGTCAAGGACCTTAATGCTGCATGATAATGCAGCCCCCCACAAAGCCAAGATCACCACGACCTTCCTAGAGGAAAGAGAGACCAAAGTCTTGGCCCATCCCCCCTACAGTCCGGACTTGGCACCGTGTGACTTCTGGCTCTTTCCTGTCTTGCAAGAGCGACTCGCTGCACGCAAGTGTGATCGCATCCAAGACCTCTCAAAAGCCGTGAAATCAGAGCTCGAGGGTATCCCGAGGGAAGAGTACCAGAGGGCGCTTCATATGTGGCGAACAAGACTGGAAACGTGCATTCGGACCAAGGGTGAATACTTCGAGGGGATGTAGAAGTTTGGAGTCGATCCGATGCAAGACACGTGAGTAATGGCAGCATTCCCAATAATATTTGAACAGCCCTCGTACATTCTGCTCGAATCCAATCCAATCCAATCCAATCCAAACCAATGTATTACGCTTTGTGTCGCGTGATTTGGCATATATTAATGACATGCAATGAAAATAGAAAATGAAATGAAATGAAATCCATTCCAGAACAGTTTCATCCACTCCAATCCACTCTGCTCCACTCCAATTTACTGGCTTCAAAATTTAAAAACAGAATAAAAATTCTTCTTCAATTTCTACCCGTAGTGTAGTGGTTAGCACTTCGGACCATGGACCGGGAGACCCGGGTTTGAGTCCCAGTCGAGGCAAGCGGGATTTCTCCTACTAGGTCGGCTCCTACCCAGAGCGGGTGTGCTATGGGCCCAGTGGGGAGGCTGTTGCCCCACAGCCGAGATTCACCCACTTCACGGGTGCGACTTTGGGGGGGGGGGGTGCTTCCCTTGATATAACACGTCTTATGATGTGGATGATTACACGGCCGGCACCGCAGGTGCCGTAGTTCCCGGACCTGGTTAATGCCGGGATATTTATGACAGGAAGCGTGGAATGCGGCCCTGTCCTGCAGTCCCAAACCACACGGACCTCCATAGCATCATCCTCATCTCCATCATCATGCATGATAAAAATTGCCCCAGCTTCCGAGCCCGCCGTGGATTCCACCCATTCCCAGGGAGGAATACCACTGGAGCTGGCAAAGAGTTGTGGCAGCCCCCCCCCCCCACCCCCCCCCCACCCCCCCCTAAAAAAAACAACAACACAACAACAACAAACAACAACAACAAACAAACAAAAAAACCCTATTCAGCCAGCCTGAAAAACAGAAAAGCAAGAAGTACCGTGCAGATCTCTCTCTCTCTCTCTCTCACACACACACACACACACACACACACACACACACACACACACACACACACACACACACACACACACACACACACACACACACACACACACACACACACACACACACCCATCTTAGGGGGTCCAAAATACTTCTTGCAATGAATATAGAGTGTACATTTAACTCATCATCAATCATTTTTGTGTAGGAAAAGAAAAAAACGCAACCCAAAGTGGACGCAATTTGTACGATTCAAGCTTGACAGAAAGTCGACAGACTACAAAAAGAAAAGCACTCGAAAGAGCTGCTGATTCGCGTTAATTTTACTTCCGTGTTGGAGACTAGAGAGACGCAATTTGTATCACTCGGTTTTGACAGCAAGTCGAAAGGTGAAATGCGCCATCGTGACAGCAGCAATCATTCACCAGTCTGAGTCAAAAAACACAGTTTCCTCCGCTGTCTACTCGGATTGTTGAAAAGAAAAACGAGGATTTTGTAGGGTTATTTGGGGTTTTTTGGTCCCCCCCCCCCCCCCCCTCGATCGCAGTTTACCTACTTTCCACATGTTGCAGTTTTCGGAGGAGCCGGCCCCCGGTGTAATAAGCCAGATGTACTTTCCCGCTCCTTTGACTCCCGGGCACATCCAGCCTCAAGCTGCATTGACTCTGGGCACATCCAGCCTCAAGCTGCATTGACCCGGGGCACATCCCGCCTCAAGCAGCATTGACCCGGGGCACTTCTAGCCTCTAGCTGCATTGACCCGGGGCACATCCACCCTCAAGCTGCATAGACGCGGGGCACATCCAGCCTGAAGCAGCATAGACCCGGGGCACTTCTAGCATCAAGCTGCATAGACAGGGGCACATCCAGCCTCAAGCAGCATTGACCCGGGGCACTTCTAGCCTCAAGCTGCATTGAGCCGGGACAATCCATCCTCAAGCTGCATTGAGCCGGGGCACTTCTAGCCTCAAGCAGCATTGACCCGGGGCACATCCAGCCTCAAGCTGCATAGACGCGGGGCACATCTAGCCTCAAGCTGCATAGACGCGGGGTACATCCAGCCTCAAGCTGCATAGACGCGGGGTACATCCAGCCTCAAGCAGCATTGACCCGGGGCACTTCCAGCCTCAAGCAGCATTGACCAGGGGCACATCCAGCCTCAAGCTGCATTGAGCCGGGGCACTTCTAGCCTCAAGCAGCATTGACCCGGGTCACTTCTAGCCTCAAACAGCATTGACCCGGGGCACATCCAGCCTCAAGCAGCATTGACCCGGGGCACATCCAGTCTCAAGCTGCATAGACGCGGGGCACATCTAGCCTCAAACTGCATAGACGCGGGGCACATCCAGCCTCAAGCTGCATAGACGCGGGGCACATCCAGCCTCAAGCAGCATTGACCCGGGGCACTTCTAGCCTCAAGCAGCATTGACCCGGGGTACATCTAGCCTCAGTCTGCATAAACCCGAGGCATTTCTAGCCTTAAGCTGACCTGACCCGACGGATTTCTAACCCAAAGCAGCATTAACCCGAGGCACTGTCAGCCTCAAGCTGAATTCACCTGGGGCACTTCAAGCTGGGGAGTACATCCCGTGTGTTACTTAGTCAAGGACCCATTAACTACCACCAGTACCCAGGTGTCGACAGTAATCGACTTTTTTTGCGGTTGGTTGTTGGAGCATTTGACGGCTTTATCCACCACATGCCGGTATAAATAATAATAATAATAATAATAATAATAAATAGACGAGACAACGATGAAAAAGCCAGCACAAATATTTGGCCCAAGTCGGGATTCGAACTCGAGACCCGAACCGGCTCCTCGACAATGTTTTGAAGAAATAATAAAGGGGGAAAAGATAGAAGAGAAAAGGGAAAAAGGAAACGAAGGGAAAAACGGAAAAGAAAGCAAGCCAAAAATTGGAAAAGAATCAAAACGAAAAAAACGGAAAAAAAGAAAAAAAGAAAAAATTGGAAAAAGAAACAACACGAAAAAAACATTGGAAAAAGAAACAAAACAAAAAAAATTTAAAAAAAGGAACAAAACGAAAAAAAATTAAAAAAAAGGAACAAAACGAAAAAAATAAAAAATGGATAAAGGAACAAAACGAAAAAAATTTTTAAAAAAGGAACAAAACCAAAAAAAAAAAAATGGATAAAGGAACAAAACGAAAAAAAAAAAATGGATAAAGGAACAAAACGAAAACAAAAATGGATAAAGGAACAAAACGAAAGAAAAATAAAGAGAGAAATGTGAAAAAGGAAAACGAGAGAAAAAGAAAAGGAAGAAAGAAATGAATAATAATAATAATAATTTAAAAACAAACAAACAAACAAACAAAACCAGGACAAACGCCAAACCCTAATTAAAGGTTTCAGACACATGATAGAAAGTGTGCATGCAGGTGAAATAACGGCTCCTCTTATAGACGTGAAGTGGGTGGCCTGTATCATCATTTATTCAGCACGCCGAAATGTGCCTAGGGCTAAATTTCCTGTTCGTGTAACTTGATCCATCCAATTTTAATTTAGAAAAGAAAATTAATATTCCCTACGGACACGCTCAGAAAATGATCTCGGGCATGAGATCTCGAACACGAGAACCAAAAATGAAAAACACAGAGAACAGAATAACGTGTGGGGCGGGGTGGGGGGGGGGGGGTCCCCCTCTGTTCGTACTTGGATCTGTGGATCACAGTTTTCTCCCTTGCAGCGTCAAAAGTCTCGGGTATTTTTTTTTTTTTTAAAGTTTCGTACGACAGATAAAAAAAATCAAACCCGTAATTATGACGATCAGCTATGATGATGATGATGATGATGATGATGATGATGATGCAGGGCTTCACATCCGCATCGGGCAACGGTCACAGGCATATTCATTTCCGAAATGTGCCACTGCTTTCCTGCATAGGCGGAAATTAATACGCCCTATCATTTCTGCACCACGGTGGACAAAATTCCGGAAAAAATTAATGTCCTATACTTTTACTGTCCTATACGTTTACTGTCCGCTAGGACATTTGTCCTGTCACAGTACCCACGGATATAAAGCCATGATGATGATGATGATGGTGATGATGATGATGATGATGATGACTTGATATACCGCCTTAACAGAGCGCTCACGGTGCCTAGGGAGAGGTTTTGAAAGGACAGAAGAAGGAAACACCACCACCAAAACCATAATGTGCATAAACGTCACACTAAACGCGTTCCGGCTTCAACTGCTTTTTGTTTGTCTTAAAAAGCGCAACCTAGCTCAACTGCATTACGGCTGGATGCGGCGAGCGCGTGTCTACCTAAACGGTCCTTATGCTCACGCAGGTTGTATCGGACGTTGAGCACTGCGATCAGTTCAGCCCCCGTGTCAGGGCTGGTTTAGCACCTTTCACCCCAAGTAGCTGTTTGCCGCGCTTGAAAAATGACTCCATTACGGTGCTGCAAAAGAGCTGGTCCTGGGTGCACTGGGTCATAACGCCGTAAGTGTCATGAGTGAAGTCTGGTTTTGTATTAGCCCCGATGGCTCAGTGGATTGCTCACTCTGGGCCACGATTCCAGCCCCCCCCCCCCCCCAACAATAACAAATGAATAAAAACAAACAGCAACAAAACAACAACAAAAACACCCAAAAAACAAACAAACAACAATAATAAGAAACCCACAAAAAACCCAAACAACAACAACAACAACAAAACCAAAAAACAAACAAACAAACAAACAAAAAAACCCACCACAAAACACAACAACCGCCCCCCCCCCCCCCCTAAAAAAAAAAGGAACGGATGGGACCAACTGTGAATGGGTGCCATCTGATCTTTACATTCATGACGATTGTGAGACTGAAATACTGATGGCCGTTCGTGGTTATCCCTAGTCCGTCAGCACGCATGGAGATTCGGCAGTGGGGTGACGGTCAATACAATGCAAATGAGGCAGGTTAGAGAGTAAGGTTAAGAGGTCTGGCAGTATTCTCCCTTGTTTTCCTTGATTTCTTTTTACAGTCGTCAAAAGTGCATATGCCGGATACCAATGTTTGTGTTTTGATGAAAAGAGGCATGTGCGATGTGTTGATAAATGGCAGAAATGACTTGATGAGTGGTCTATTTTTTAAACATGTTCTTGAGCATGTGACGGGGGCATGAATAACAGCGTGCACAGTTTTGAGCTATTTCAGTATGTGGGGTTGGCACGGAAACCGAAAATTTACATTAAAAACTTTTTATTTTTGTCATGTAGCTTGTCGGCGTGTCTTGCTTCTGGAAACCATTGTCTGTTTTGGTTGGGAAAATGTGTCTTGAATGAAGTGTGCTGCCTGACATTAATCGGAGCCAAAGAGCAGAAAAACAACTGTATTCTGTGACCTGCGATAACTCGCAGCTCCACACACGCTAGCAGGCGAGACCACTGAAATTACCTCCCTTGGTTGAAATACATGCGCAGTGTAATAGGAAAATAATGGCGTGTGCTTACAAGCAGACGACTGCACCGTACGAAGGCTAGGTCGGACATAGGTTTCTGGAAAACAAGAAAGTGGTGATTTTTCTCCACCCACTACCGACGTGTGCATTATCCGTCGTCCGTTAAGGCCCGGCATTTCCTGACCACCTGTGAATTCCGAAAATTGTCGCGTCTGTCAGTTTTGAATGGATGGCGCAGGAACAGGGACACTGACCGACCCGCAGAATCTACTGCCATTTTTGAAAGGGACCAAAATGGCTGATGAATACACTAACAATTATTGTGATACAAGATACAAGATATTTTCTTCCTGTAGCCCCTTTTGGGGTATGGAGGATATCAGAAAAAAAAGTACAAGAGAAAGTTGCATGAAAACAAAATAATCAGAAGACAACAGCATAATGCATAAAGAACAAGACTCTATAAATCCAACTGTAACAAGGAACAACGCTAACATAGAAGGAATATGTACACAAAGATGCCAAAGATAATGGATGCTGGACAGACAAATGAGGTGCGCAGTCAACTAATCAAAAAAGGCGCTGGAGAGCGGTGTGTGTGGTTGTCAGCAATCATGTTTCTCTCTCTCTCTCTCTCTCTCTCTCCACCCGTTGTGTTGTCACGTTTTTCACCGACGCACATGATTATTGCGTTGTTCCATGGCCTCTGATACCGCAGTCTGAAAGAACTTTCTGTGACTTGGAATCCTTGTCGTATCATTACGTCTGTCTGTTTGATGTATGGCATATATCTGCATGGCTTTGTAATGCCCCCTTCCCCCCTCACCCCTTTGCAAATGACAATAACTGCCTACGCAATAAAGGATCGGAGTCTGCGTCTCTCTCTCTCTCTCTCTCTCTCTCTCTCTCTCGGAGACAGGCAGTTGAACGGCCGACAGACGAGGCAAGTGACAATATGAACCTTGATAATGAGTAACGCGAAATAACGCGTGTATCTGCGCGCGCCGGACAACATGAACTGGGTGTTGACAGTGTAGGAGTGTGTGTGTCAAGGGACATAACAATGGCAGGTTTGGGTGTTTCGCCTGAGGTACACCAAGTACAAGACGAATCAGAAGACAGTGTGATGGATACTACACAAGTGATAGAAGAAGAAGTGGTAAAGTTTGGACATGACCCAGAGAAAATCAGACAGTGTGTCAGGTGTGGCCACGGATACATCCATACAAAGATGCATTAGAGACAGCAGCAGAAACAACAGATTGAAAAAGTCGTCCGGCAAAGTGATCGTCGACACAGGACAGATTTACTGTGTTCAACCGACGACATGGTGTTTTTACTTGACAGTAAGGCGAGTGAAGATCAGCCAGTGGTCCGGCACTGGTTCCTGAAACACCTGGAGCACAAGCAGTTGAGTCTGCGGGATCGTACCTTTCTCACTTCCATCAGCGTACGACAACCAGTGAAACAACAGGACTATGGCGTGTTGATGAGACGAGGAAACGAGGAGAGGCGAGCCATCGTGAATCTGATTAGACAGTACTTGGGCTGATGAGCGTGCGGCCGTTTGTCTTATGAATGAAAACCTGTAATTCCCAAAGACATTACTCATAATGATTGTCGGATTTCCGCGTCGGGCTGAAGCTGGATTCCAGCTTATCTGTGTTTTATGTCACGTGGCGTTCATTACAGTACAGGGGCGCCGGAAGATGTTGGGGGGAGGGGGGGGGGGGCAGAATCTCGGAGGGGGGAACGTTGCCCAAAGAAAGTGAAAAGCGGGGGGAGGGGGGGGGGGCGATCAAATGCTGCGTAGACAAAAAACCTTTACGAACCAGGACGTTGCCCGAAAAAAGTGAAAAGCGGGGGGGGGGGGGGGGGGGGGGGGGGCAATCAGAGGAGCGGACAGCTTCGGTCCGCAAAAACAGAAGTTCTTTGTTGGGTGGGATGAGGGAGAGAGCACTATGAGGGGTAGGGGGAGAGGTAGGGGAAGGGGGGGGAGGGGGGGCAAGACCATGGCTTTGCCCCTCCCTCTTGCCATAGTCACCTGATTTTCCAGGGGGGGGGGGGGGGGCAAAAAGACACTCTTGCCCCCCCTGCCCTCCCCCCGGTTCCGGCGCCCCTACAGTATATGTAAATATCGCTTTATGGGCAGATGCTTGAAGAGCAATAAATGTCTGTCTGAGTCTGAGTCTGAGTCTGAGTCTGAGTCTCTCTCTCTCTCTCTCTCTCTCTCTCCTTGAGCTGTCTCGGTGATGTCTAGCATCACACCACGTAGACACATACCCCAAATACATGCACAGACAGTCTTGTCTTCGGCTGACTGAAGCAAAAAAAAAAAAAAAAAAAAAAAAAAACAGTAGCCGGTGGCATTATGAGAACACGAATGGACCTAGACTCCGGAGTGCAGTCCCCTTTCACCGAGCATCCGACAGCACGTCTCATGTGACTGTCTCCCGTGATTGTATCACCGAGCAGCCGACGACCAAAAAAACAAACAAACAAAAAACAAAACAAAAAAAACCAAACAAACAAACCCCCCCAAAAAAAAACAAACAAACAAAAACAACAACAAAAAAACCCAAAAAACAAAAACCCATGGCGAACGTCGTTTATGGACAGCTGAGTTTTGTCGTTTTCACGGCCATTAAACGCCAGTGTGTCGAATTCGGAGCTGTACTAATCCCTAAGACTGACTGTTACGAAAGCACAGACGCAGTCACAAGCACAGCTGTTCCAAAAACAATTCTCCATTGATGTAAAGCCAAGTAATGGTAGTATTATTATCTTTAATATAATAATAAGCGCATTAATACATGCGCTTTATACCAAATATTTGGCTCAAAGCGCCGCGAGCTAAACCCAACATTCTCTCACACACTGGACATGAACACATTGCAATCACGTGGTGCGAAGGGCCAGCTCAGCAATTTAAGTTTCGGAATTTTAGAATTGCATTTATTTTTCAAATTTTGTGGGCTGAACATTTCCAAAGCAGAGGGGGAGGAAGCCAGAGTACCCGGAGAGAACCCCCGACGGTCGGCCCGAATGCACGGTACCACATACGAGAAAGAAAAATTCTTCGCCCCGAATGGGACTCGAACCGGACGTCTTGCATTGGTGACTAAGTCTAAACCATTAGACCACCGACCGCCCCGTGTAAAGATTCGACTTCGGTATGAGGGAACCCTTGCATTTTGTTAGGTGCTCTGTAGGGGGCGCTTCAAACTCCGGAACTGCTGATAATGTCCAGACATCCTCGGTAATAAAATCGACATTGACTGTAGAACACAGACAGTGGTAAAATTTACTTCTGACCCACTGGGAGAAATGAGTTACAAGGAGAGCCGTGGGTTGTAGGCATGAGTATCGTAATCGGAAATCCGCAGGGTCACATCCGCCGGTAATTCTCTCTGTCGTCAAACTGGTGAGACAAAACAGACATGACCATCAGTCTGTGTCAGTTGTTAATTGTCTGTGGTACCAAGAGCCACACTAGTACGAACTGGTCACAGGCCATAGGGTCGAGTTCGTCTAGCTGGATCTAGTTCGTGTAGTACAAACTTTATTGACTAGAGCTTGTAGCACACTACTGAGGAAATACGGTTGGAGATCTTCTGTCCGTGGCGCATCCAAGTTCGTGCAGCAGGGAGCAACAAAGCAAACCCTGAAAAGGAAAGTATCTTATTGTAGAAAAGTTGTTTACGCGCGAGTAGATGAGTGCTTCAAGCGTTGATTTACGATCTTGCGGTGAAAGTTTTTACCAGCCGCCATTACTAAATAGTACAGTCCCCTTTCGTTGTCTCGGATTTCCCACATTCATATTTCCAGTTTTCGCGGACTTGTCGGGCGACACAGTAAACTTACGGCGACTTCGTTCGGGATTTGGAACGGTTGCAGTGTCACTACAGGATATTATGGTTGCCTCACCTTTGATTCCAACCCCAAGTTGCCACCCAGCCGACACACAGTCAAAATCTCCGCCGCCCCACAATACTCCAAACAGCCTTTATGAATGTAGGAATCTATAGCCCTCCTGAGAAGATTTTCTTCGCAGAGCGCTAATGTGTTGGGGACGAAGCCGGGCAAAACTGCTGCTCAGTCTGTGCGCAAGCGTGAAAATTTTCACTCCTAGCGATTGAGAAGGGTCCTTCGCTTCAGCATAGACAGTTCTATTTACTGTCTATGGCTTCAGCGACAGAACCCCGTTACAGTCAGTCTCTCTCTCTCTCTCTCTCTCTCTCTCTGTGTGTGTGTGTGTGTGTGTGTGTGTGTGTGTGTGTGTGTGTGTGTGTGTGTGTTTATCTGTGTTCTGTATTATGGCATATTGTCTTTTTTCGGAAGCTTTCAGGCTTATGAATTTGTGCTCATTTGTAGATTTTCGCAACGGCAGGTTGAAAACTGACCAAAGTAAGGTTAATCCTTTCCCGTTGAAAAACTGTATGATGAAAGTGCGCTCTCTCTCTCTCTCTCTCTCTCCTCCCTTGTCTAAACTGTTTAGACCTTGTGACAGCGGGGACAGCACGTAGAGGACCATCTCTTCCTCACACGCCCTAGACTAGACTTGTTCAAATCAAGTCTCTCTTACTCAGGGACAAAGTCATGGAATAATCTCCCATCTGATGTTCAGTTTACTTACTCCTCTTATGTTTTGAAAGGTAGTTTATCATTATTTTTCCACAAAATACGTATTAACAGCTTTATTGGTTTTCTTACAGCTTTTTAATATTGGCATAATTGTTCTATAGTCCCATTATATGTGTTAATCTTTTACTACTCAGAACTGGGCAAAACTGTACATTCTACCTTCCCCGTCTTTTCACGAAATACGAAAACTGCACTTGCTGTATATGTATGTTTGTTGGTCTCACACATTCCAGAGCTTCAGCATGGCCCCTGTGATTCACAGCATCTGCAGAACCCCCGAGGATTTCAAACAAATCCAATTTTGCAACCAAAAAAAAAAAAAAAAGTCTAAAATAATAATAATAATATAAAATGTGACGCAAGTCCCCCCCCCCCCCCCCCCCCCCCCGAGGGAGCATTTGCAGAAACACGGCGATTATATGTAAATGGAGGTCTATATCCTTGGGATATGTAAACAACGTTCTTCCGCATGCAAACAGCCTGTCAGAATCTTTCTACAATATTTGCTTTTGGCTCGATCGATAGACGGGCTTGGCGAATGACATGGAGAAATACAAATACGTTTTGAAATATATGTAAATACACGGTGACAAAAGCAATAAAATGTTATGTACGTGCAAATATGAGGTATCCAATTTTAGCCGATGGTATCGGTGCGGTCAAACAAACAAACAAACAAACAAACAAACAAACAAAGCAATAACAGAAGCAAAATAAAACCAAAAACAACCAAACAACAAACAAACAAAAAGAAGAAAACGAAAACAACGAAACAAAAACGCCAACACGAAAACAACAAAAAGAAAACAGCAACAGGAAAACAAGAACAACAACACAAAAACAATAACTAAACAAGAACAACAACACAAAAACAATAACTAAACAAGAACAACAACACGAAAACCACAACAAAACGAAACCAACAACAAACAAACGAACAAACAACAACTGGCTTATTTCTCGCTGCCCCGTCTTTGATAATTATCATCCTTGTGTGGTGGACAGGGCGTCAAATACGTAACCAACCAGCCAACCAGCCAGCCAGCCAGCCAGCCAGCCAGCCAAGCCAAGCCAACCAACCAACCAACCAACCAACCAACCAACCAACCAACCCTTGC
The DNA here is from genome assembly GCA_018292915.2 of Batillaria attramentaria. NCBI lineage: Eukaryota > Metazoa > Mollusca > Gastropoda > Batillariidae > Batillaria > Batillaria attramentaria. The sequence goes on along the minus strand of JACVVK020000049.1, from coordinate 608,377 downwards.
TATATTCTGGCTCTGACGAACCTGTCATAAATGCTAGTGGCTTTCTGTACAGCCGAACTTCATTCTGCCTCCCCCCCCCCCTCCCAAGTTCCAGATAAAGCAGAGGGTGGGTGGGTGTTTGGGTGTTTTAACGTCCTTTTCCACCACACACGGGTGATATCAAAGACGGGGCAACGATGAAAAGACCAGCATAAATATCTGGCCCCAGCCGGGATACGCACTCACGAGTCACGACCAGAGCATTGGAAGTCCAACGCTCTACCATTCGGCCACACCGGCTCTCCAGATAAAACAGAGTAATTGTAACCCTATACCAACCAAGTCAATTAATATGCAGTAACCTGTTCTTCTGCTCAAGTAAGCGAAGTGTAGCAGTGGAAGCTCAAGACACGCTGAGTCTGTTCGCTTTCACACTCTCACATTACAACGTAAACAAACTAAATAAATGATAAATATTAATGTGACCCTCCACCACGAAATGAGTCGTCTTGTAACATGAACAAATGGCACAAGAAGACTCATTTCGTGGTGGAGGTGCTCGGGTCGTGAGTTCATATCCCGTCTGGGGCCAAATATTTGTGCTGGCTTTTTTTTTCATCGTCACAATTTTAATACATAAATAAGTAAGTAGTTGTTTATTTGTTTGGGGGTTAACATCTTTTTCCACCAAGTACGGGTGATATCAAAAACGGCAAATAGATAAGTAAAAAAAATATGAAAGCAAAGATGCGGTGGGAAGACAACCGGGAGGCGGAAGAATCTCCGTGTGAGGTGCGAAATGTGAGTAATGCAGGAGGCAGGACCTTAGAATTAAGTACCCTTTCAGCATTCCCCCAAAGCTGAAACGAACATGCTTCATTTGCCGCTGTGATTGCTCGTCTGATTTACTGCTGACTTTTGTGGAACCACATTTGCTGATAGGATCAGCAGGGTTTTCTCGACGGTCCCTCAGAAAATGACCCTCACTCCCTGATCCCTCTGTCTTCGTTCGTCCACTGACTGAATCTTCTTCTTCTGTGCGTTCTATGTCTGGATGTACTTCATATCCTTAGCTCGGCGGCTAACAGGAAGTCCGTCGTCCGTTGTAGTTTGGGTTACACGTCACTAATAGCTTCCGGGGCATTCCGCTAAATATAGAACATAATTTTTGCCCTTCTTAAAATTTGTGTGCAGATTAAAACATGGCAATCTGTGGCTGCTTGTTGGCTGTGTAAATTAGTTTCATGCAAGGGCGCGTATGCAGAACTCGAGGTTGATTTAACCCACGGCTACGGGCCTAACCCGGACTAGGACAAAAGAAACCCCAAAACAAAATTAAATGAGAAAGCAAGCGAAGAAAGAAAGACAAAAATCCTTCCATAACGGCACAGGCACCGTAATGGAATGGACCCGCTTCCTGATTTAAAACAAAAACAACAACAACCACAACAACAAAAAACAACAGAAAATTTAACCCTAGAGCTAGTTTAGTTCGAGGTTAAACTCTAACCCGGGCCTAACTCCCTAACCCCGACTTTTACATGCGGGCCCAGGTAATAGTTAAAACAGAAAAACATGAGCCTGGCATGTTGACTGTTTTGTATTCATGCGCGGCTGGCACTTGAGCTAGCAGACCTGACCGCGACAGAGAAACGACGGGGTAGGTAGTCACTGCTAGCATTGCAAAAAAGTGGAATATTGGAGTTTGTCTAAATTTACCTTACACTAGAGTCTTTGGGTGGTGGATTTGGGTGATTTGGGGGGATGGGGGGGGGGCATTTTAAAGCATATCTTGGGTTCATGTGCAGAATTATGTTTATAATAATAATTATAAAGAGTATTGTATAGGCGCTTTACCCAATTTCGTGAATCGGCTCAAAGCGCCGCGAACTGAACCCAACACGCACGCTCACGTGAATCACGCGCATTCTCTCACACACTGGACATGAACACATTACAATCACGTGGTGCGAAGGGTCGGGTCAGCTATTTAAATTTCGGAATTTAGAATTGCATTTATTTTTCAAATTTGGTGGACTGAACAATTTCCAAAGCAGTGGGTTTATGAGGAATATACAGCATTTTGATTGAAATCCGTTTTTGTGTTGTGTAGCCTTGTCGATAGGTCCTCAGAGCTTGATGGCCAAGTCAGTGTCGATTGGCCAAAATAAATAAATACAAATTTGTACAACAACCTGTACAGCCGGCGCGGTGTAAGCGCCAGCAGATGGCTTTACTTCCGGTTTAATCAGAGAGGTAACAACCAATAACATGGGAAAGCCCCATTTTCCTGTCGGTATCAATGAGCACAGCACAAGAGACAGCGCTGGTGGCTCCGTGTCTAACTCAGATCACTGTTTGACTTTCTCGCCAACCACAAATTCGCGAGAGACCTGACTGTTTCGGCGTTGCTATCGCCAGCTTCGCAGCTAATATACCCCCCCCCCCCCCCCCCCCCCCCCCGCGGACTGGAGCCAACAGGGCCGGCTGAAGGAGATCATTCCGTCAGTGAGGGTCTTTGGTCTGCCGGAGACGGGCAACCCAGGATTGCTTCAGTAATTAACCCACGGTGCTAGAGGTCACAGTTGAGAAACTGATCATTCCGATTTGAGACGGCTCGCGGGCAACACGCTTGCATCAAGCGGCCAGCCGAACACGCTACTCACCAGAGATGCAGATTTCAAAGAAAACGCTATATATATTTCTGGGGAGGAGGGATGGCCGAATGGTAGAGCGTTGGACTTCCAATGCTCGGGTCGTGAGTTCGAATCCCGGCTGGGGCTAAATATTTGTGCTGGCTTTTTCATCGTTGCCCCGTCTTTGATATCACCGGTATATGGTGGAAAAGGATGTTAAACCCCCGAAACTCCCACCCACACCCCCTATATATTTCTATGAAATATAACGCTGCGTATGACACCCTAGAAATGCTTTAAAACTTAACCCCCCCCCAAAAAAAATAAAAAAAATAAAATAAAATAAAATAAATAAATACAAATACAAATAAAAGTGTTTTTTTTTTTAATAAAAAAACTCCAACAGCCAAAGACTCGCGTGTAGAGTAAATTTCAACAATTCCATTATTCAAGGGAGAGTAGTCTCGCGTGACTTTCCATATATGGTAAACGCGTATTACAGGGCTATCGCTTAAAGGGGAAGTCCACCCAAAAGCAAAGTTGCTTTCTATCCCTTTGTATCGATGTTCTTAACCATTCCATGCCTAAAATAGTGACCTTAATGCATCTATTTACTCACAAATGCGCCGAAAAGACCTCCTATTTTCGCTTCTAGGCGGCCGCCATTTTGCCACTCTCTCTAGTGGCGGAAACAAAATTAGGTCGGTCGCGTGACGTCACTTGCGCTGCTGCCAGAGCACGGTAGCAGACGATACCTGCAGTACACAGTTTGCGAAAGCAGGTGTGTCTGTGAAATCAGTTCCAAGATGGTTCAGTGCAAAGCGTTTGGCTGCTTTAACCAACAGGGCAAATGCCATAATGCGGACGGGAGCCATAAGACGGCCTTTTCATGTTCCCGGGCCCGAGGAAGTCGAGAGAAAGGCAAAACTTGAACTGTGTGCCAAGTGGCTAAAGAATCTAAGGAATGCGAACCTCCCTCTCCTCGTGCAAGACTACACGTGGTGTGCCAGTCACCGTGTCTGCGAGGACCATTTAACAAGAGACTGTTTTCAGGACGACACGTATTTGCAAACGATGTTGCTGCCTTTTCAAACACGCATCTCTCGCACCTGCATTCAGTCGCAAGACTCGCATCGCTTTCTCCGCCGGTCTGCATGCCCGCCGTTCTCACCATCTGCTCCCCGATTCCTCAGTTCTTCTTCCGAATATTCGGGCTCAAAATTGTAGGGGAGTAATCCAAGATCCATTCTTTCAGAATGTTGGTGTGTTATACAGGAGAAGGAAACGAAAAAGGAGAAGAAAACAAGAGGAATCAGAGCGTGTGAAGTGTGTTCTGTGTTCCTCACGGCAAGCGTTGTGTCTGCGAGCGAGTCAGTGCCAGCGCTAGGCCTAACGCGGCCCGGCACCTACAGCGCAGATGACGTCAACGCGCCTAGCCAATATGTCAGCCTCCTTGCTCCTATGTTTAGAACAGGCTAGCGGCTAAATAAAGCTTTGTTTTTCAAAGTTTTGGGGCTGTGCATTATAAGAACACCCACAGCTATCATATAAAACCAGGTTATGTCTTGGCTGGACTTCCCCTTTAACTATCGACGTGTACGGAGAGGGACCCTCCACAAGTCGGCTAGATGATAGTCGACAGGACAGGGATAGGGCGACTTCTAGCAACGTGTAGGACCAGCTTATCGTAGAGCAACATCATTATACGCCGACCCGAGTCACCAGAACGGTTTCAGATGCTATATTGTGTCCCAAGCGACTGATTCCCATGCACGGATTAAACGCATAGGATGGCAAGTTTCCCACAGCGTGGTTGTGTGCCTGACAAACGGAGCGAGATTTTCAGAAGGGCTTTGGCTTCTCTATAGGAGGCGGAGGCGTGGAAGTCTTCCACAGCCTTGTTGTATGTCAGAGAAACGTAGTGAGACTTTCAGAAGGGCCTTGGCTTCTCTATAGGAGGCGGAGGCGTGGAGCAGTGGAAGCCTTCCACAGCCTTGTTGTATGTCTGAGAAAAGTAGTGAGACTTTCAGAAGGGCCTTGGCTTCTCTATATGAGGCGGAGGCGTGGAGCAGTGGAAGCCTTCCACAGCCTTGTTGTATGTCTGAGAAACGTAGTGAGACTTTCAGAAGGGCCTTGGCTTCTCTATTGGAGGCGGAGGCGTGGAAGTCTTCCACAGCCTTGTTGTATGTCTGAGAAACGTAGTGAGACTTTCAGAAGGGCTTTAGCTTCTCTATAGGAGGCGGAGGCGTGGAAGTCTTCCACAGCCTTGTTGTATGTCAGAGAAACGTAGTGAGACTTTCAGAAGGGCCTTGGCTTCTCTATAGGAGGCGGAGGCGTGGAAGTCTTCCACAGCCTTGTTGTATGTCAGAGAAACGTAGTGAGACTTTCAGAAGGGCCTTGGCTTCTCTATGTGAGGCGTAGGCGTGGAGCAGTGGAAGCCTTCCACAGCCTTGTTGTATGTCAGAGAAACGTAGTGAGACTTTCAGAAGGGCCTTGACTTCTCTACTGATATGAGGCGGAGGCGCGAAACCGTGGAAGTCTTGCTCCGCCCGTGGTCATCCTGTCAGCCTATCAGTTTCTGGCTATGCCTACATATATGCAGATCTCCACTGGAGCACAACCTTGTTTTCAGACAGGATGCTCAGGTAGTTGTGGAGTTGAGTTGCGTGTGTGGGGGAGGTCGGAGGGTCCAGACATGAACGATTGGAGAGCTGACAGGGAACATCGCACGATGTTATGATGCCCACCGAAGTCTCGTGTCAAGTGTTTGCTGGCATGAATCGAAGTACTTAGCAGGAACACAAATCCGCCATTTGGACCACCTCCCGTGATCAGTGACTACCGAGTCTTGATCTCCACTAGGGAAAGGGGGGAGGAGGGGGGAGGGGGGCATCGACTTTGCACGTGATCTTGCGTTTGCGACCGGACTAAATCATCCGGGTTTTTTTCTCCCTTCAGAGATAATTGGGCTGCCATGATTCACGCCGAAGAGAACAAACACAGACTGGAACTGTGGATGAAATGAAATTAACATGAGGCTGTCAAAGACTATCGTAACTGCATATGCCCGGCGGGTCAAAAGGCCCTGTAAATTTACATTGTGTACCGTCCCTTAGGAAAACAAACATGACTTTCTGGCTGTGCTCTGGTTATCTCGATTTACGACACAACTGAATTATCGGGGGCGTGCGTGTTTTGATGGTATCAACCAGATGGTATCACACACACACACACACACACACATACACAGACACACACACACACACACACACACACACACACACACACACACACACACACACACACCTGACACACTGACACACGCGCGCGTGCGCGGTGTGGCGGTACTTATTGTCCGTGAAATATAATTATCAGACGACGCAAGGAAAAATACGACCAGTTTTCGTGGTGATGTTCCTCCGAAAACACAATTTACTGAGACACTTATGAAATAACATGTACACCTACACTGGTTTTAAGACTAAAGCGCGCGCGCGCATGTGTGTGTGTGTGTGTGTGTGTGTGTGTGTGTGTGTGTGTGTGTGTGAGAGAGAGAGAGAGAGAGAGAGAGAGAGAGAGAGAATCACAACTGGCACAATGGCCGGTGTGGTATAGTTAATGGACCCCCCAAGTAATGGACCCCCCGGAACTTTTGCAACTTGCTGTTGTTACACTACACTGATTCAAAAATAAGATGGAAGCAGACGAAATGAATGATAACAACAGAGAGAGAGAGAGAGAGAGAGAGAGAGAGAGAGAGAGAGAGAGAGCACTTTCGCAGTTTCAGATGCAAACAACAAACGGTGTCTTGCGTCTGGCACACCCAGAAGCCGCCCGACGACTTTTATTTTCACATCCAGAAATCACCAAACGACTAATACGCGCTAGAAGAACTTTCTGGATAAACAGTACACTCATAACACACAGCCTATGTATTCGTACATGTATTCTCACTGCCAGTGTGCATGCTGTTCTGCGCATCATTTTCACATCGCCTGTGTCAAGTGTCATCTGGGAAACTGTTCACGCTTCGCCGCTACGTGCACAGCAAGGGGCGGCATGGAACGCGAATGGACCGCGTTATACACAGGGAAAGGGTGGACTGGGTGATAACTCTCACTTTGTATCCTCGACAGCGCACGTGCTGGGGGGGGGGGGCGGATGTAAATGTGACTAGCTTTCTCACACTCACATCCGACCTCGCACGTGCGCTATCGAGGATACAAGGTTATCACCCTTCCGGCATTCGGTCCCTCTGGCGTACATTTTATATGATGAATGCAGTGTCGCAGATACTGCGAGCTGTAATCAGGACACGGGGACAAGAGGGGAGGGGGTATTGGCGTTGGGTTGGGGGCGGGGGTGGAGGGGGGGGGGGAGAAAGAGGTGAGGGAGGGGAAACGTAGGAGCGGAGTAGGATGGGTGAGTAGGTGTTTGAGAGTTGAACGTCCTTTTCCGCCATGTATGGAGCGGAGTGGGAGAGGTAGCGGTTGTTCTGGTTTTATTTGTGTTTGAGTTTTGTTTGGTTATATATACATACAGACGAGTGTGTGTGTGTGTGTGGGGGGGGGGGGGGGGGGGGTTGCGCACGTGAGGGCGGGAGGGGCGGGTGCATGAGCATGGGTGTGTGTGTGTGTGTGTCCATATGCTAATTATCATTATTACTACGTCTGCTTTTATGGTTATGGTTATTGAGTTATGGTATCCCCACTACCCATAACCAATATTAGTGCAATACAGCATGTGTGTGTGTGTGTGTGTGTGTGTGTGTGTGTGTGTGTGTGTGTGTGTGTGTGTGTGTGTGTGTGTGTGTGCGTGCGTGTGTGCTGGTTGCCACTTATGTGTTCCCCATACATGTATCATATTGTGTGTGTGTGTGGTGGTTGCCGCTATATCTGTTCCTCATACAATCATGTATTATATTTGTGCATATATACTATAGTTTGGACCTCATAATTCATATGTAAGTCTTAATGTCACCGTGTAAAGCGCTCTCATCCCACAACGATGGCGATTTCGCGCTGTATAAGAATTATTATTATCATTACTACTCGGGTCAGCTTCCTGTAACTCCACCAGCACGGCTTTGTTCGCCACAGCTGCTTTTGTGCTGCTGGCCACCTTGAGTGGGATGGTCTCGTCACTCTTTCGAGCCTGACTCCTCGTGGTGACGGCGCAGGTTTCAGGGCCCGTATGTAAAACTCGCAGTTAATTTAACCCACGACTACGGGCCTAACCCAGACCAGGACAAAAGAAACCCCAAAACAAAATGAAAGAAAAAAGGCGAAGAAAGAAAGACAAAAATCCTTCTATAACGGTATAGGCACCTTGCTGGAATGGACCCGCTTCCTGATTTAAAACAAAACACAACAGAAAATTAATTGTAACCCTAGAGCTAGTTTAGTTGGAGGTTAGACTCTAGCCCGGGGCTAAACACCCTAACCCCTTTTACTTGCGGGCCCAGGTCTCCATCCAGGATCTGGATCTTCTGCATCCCTGGTCCCTTATTTTCCCTTATTATTACTTTATTCAAGAAACCATTGCTACTATTACAAGGCTTTATAGGGAAGAAATCTGTTTTGAGACAGTTGCGCCTGTGACTGAGCCTGTCCGCTCGAAATAGTCTATCTCAGAGAGTAGTAGAGCTCCGAATGCAACACACTGACGTTTAATGGCCGCGCAAACGAGGAAACCTCAACCGTCCGTATACGACGTCCGCCATGCTTGTCAATTGTCGTTAGCGACACTGTCACCGCCTATTGCGCTTTGGCTCCAATTAGCTGAAAGCATGTATTTGTGCGTGTGTGTGAAACCGGCTCTTAACTGGGCACTTCGGAGCGTCACAGCGCTGTCCACAGTTGTGACACAGTTGTGATTTGGGGGGTTTCCGCCGCTGTGGCGTCATCACAGCAACCTGGATTTCAAATAGCCACAACTGCCAGTGACTGTGGTTTCCACAACAGATTCTGACTGGCTGTACTACGTCACTCGGCGCGCAAACAGGGCGGACAGTGCATCTTCAATCGGTTTGTCACCGAGCACAGCTGTGTTCAGTTTTGTAGTTTGTAGACACACCGAGCGCAACGACTGTGATGTGCACATGTGTGTGTTCGCGCGCTGTGCCCAGTTTTAGTTGCTCCAGTGTGATGCTAGACACCACAACAAAAGCTGCGAACGAACTTTGAGTCTAGAAATGTTAGCGATGGGGCCTTTAAGAAGCAGACGCTGTAATTTCCCTTTTGTGGGTTCGAAATAAATTTCCTGAATTGTATATGTAGCCTGTATAGCCTGTATGTATGTTTGTGTGTGTATATCGGGGAGCCGGGGTGGCCGAACGGTAGAGCGTTGGACTTCTAATGCTGGCTTTTCCATCGTTGCCCCGTCTTTGATATCATCCGTATGTGGCGGAAAAGGACGTTAAACCCCCAAATATCCACCCACTCTGTGTGTGTATATCATACACAGTATGTATATGGAGTACGGTTATCTGTACATCTGTTCTGTTTATCTTTTAACTATTCTTTGTCGTTGTGTTCACATATATGTGTGTGTGTGTGTGTGTGTGTGTGTGTGTGTGTGTGTGTGTGTGTGTGTGTGTGTGTGTGTGTGTGTGTGTGTGTGTGTGTGTGTGAAAAAATAAAAAGAAGAAGAAGAAGAAAAAGAAGAAGAAAAACAAGCATTCACAAAAACGAAAAAAAAAATTCCTGTCTTGTGTCCGACAAATAAAATAATGTGCACGGAAAACCGACAGCGCAGTTTCTAAGTGCATCCGAACGAATGCTATGTAGCAGGTGTAAGTATACGTCGATCGATAAATAAACATTGCACACGTTCCCTTCAGTTCTTCCAATTTGTCCGGTCAAGTCAGTACTGTGCCCTGGTAGGAGGAGTCTTGGGCCGGACCAGTTCGATTTTGACGGAGGAGGGAGGGAGGGGTAAGGCCTGGCAAAGATTGGCTTGACTGGGGCTTTGGAGGGAGGGGGTGGGGTGGTGGGGTGGTGAGGGCAGACGCTCGAATTTTCGCTCAGCGTGGTAGAGGAACCATTTATTTTTCGGGTGGGGGTTGAGCTACTTGACAAAGGGGAGGGGGGGGGGGGGCTTAGGAGAGGGGGAGGGCTTGGGCGCCCAACGTGTGTAAAACTGCTTATTTTTGCACTTTTTGCTCTTTTTGAGCCCCCCCTGCTCCGTCCGGCCCTGGAGTAGATGAATATGAACGTCCAGCTCAGTCGACTGAACCCTCTGTCGCATGCATTTTCACTGATGCGTATCTGGTGATTCATAAGTTTTTCTATGGTATGGGGCAAGCTGTTGCAACAAACACAAACATGCGGGAAATAAACGTATACATAAATCTAATAACAAGCGTACTGCTCTGGTGAATCCCCGCTAAATAAATATCCTCCGGCCCCCGTAGTGTAGTGGTTAGCACTTCGGCCCATGGACCGGGAGATCCGGGTTCGAGTCCCAGCCGAGGCATGCGGAATTTTTCCTACCTAGGTCGGCTCCTACCCAGAGCGGGTGTGCTATGGGCCCAGTGGGGAGGCTGTTGCCACACAGCCGAGATTCACCCACTTCACGGGTGCGACTTTGGGGGTGCTTCCCTCGGTATGACACGTCTTTTGATGTGGATGATTACACGGCCGGCACCGCAGGTTCCGTAGTTCCCGGGCCTGGTTAATACCGGGATATTTATGACAGGAAGCAGTCCCAAACCACACGGACCTCCACAGCATCTTACCATCATCCTCATCTCCATCATCATGCATAATAAAAAAAATTGCCCTAGCTTCCGATCCATCCGTAGATTCCGCCCATTGCCTGGGAAGAACGCCACTGGAACTGGCAAAGAATTGGGGCAGAAAAAAAAGGAAAAAAAAAATCCTCCCACAATCGCAGCTGATCACAAGACACGCGATCGCGTCACTCTGCCCATCGTTAATTTTCGCAACAACGAAGAGTGACATAGTTGTAAGAGTTACCTACTAGCTACTATCAGGGTACTAGCAAGTAAACGCCCTTGGTTTGTGATGCGCTGTGCAGTGGTGTTACGTACGTATGTAAAACCACAGTAGCTTGCTATTTTAGGCTTGTATCTGACAAAGCATAAGTTTGTGCGGCATATTTTATGCATTTACCACAGAAAGAGATAGGTGCACTTACACGTAGCAGGCAAAGCCCGAGAAGAGGCGGTAAGTGGGCATAGTCTGACGTTTGGCTAGACTCTAGTGTGCAAACGTCGATCGATCGTGAGGCCGATTCGTCGAGACATCTAATGGTTACACAAGTGACAATGAGCAGTTAACTTACGACATTTTACTCTCTGTGGTACAAAAAAAAAAAAAAAAAACCCACAAAAAAACATGCATTCCAGTTTGGTGATACGCTGTGCAGAACAGATCGCTGTGACGCAGATTGGTGATACGCCGTGAAGCGTTTGGCGATACGCCGTGGAAAACAGATCGCTGTGACGCACACTGGTGATACGCCGTGAAGCGTTTGGCGATACGCCGTGCAAAACAGATCGCTGTGACGCAGATTGGTGATACGCCGTGAAACTTTTCGTGATACGCCCTGGAAAACAGCGCTGACGCAAAACCACGCTGATAGCGTGCCGCTGACAAACCAAGCTGATTCTGTTTCTTGTTCTGATTCTGATCAGCCAGGCATGACTTTTGAGACCAGAGGCAATACCCACCAACAACGATGCCAGTGGTGTACGTGTTACAATGTGACTCCTGTGCCTGTAACTATGATCGAGTATCTGCCACAGTATAGTGAGAGATTTTGTGGAAGTAAAGGATGTATCTGTGTGTCTGTGCGTGTGCGCGCGCCTTAGCTCTGCGAGTCGTTTCCTGAGATAGCAAGCACTAGACAAAAACTACTACTACTACTACTACTACTACTACTACTACTACTACTGTTACTACTTCTTTTCCTTCTTCTTATGTGGCCTGTCGTAACCACGCCGCACAGCATTTTAGCTCTGCTCTGAGGCTGTTCAGCTCCGCGAAGCAAATGCCCTCATGGCTGTTCTACCACTGCGTTCCACACCCTATTATAGCGCGTGCGCGTGATGTACTTTTTATGCCAGCCCTGTCAGAACATAACGAAAAGCGATCAGGAAAGTGGAACGGCAAGCTGCGAACAGCTGTTCTCCCTTGATTAATTTGATTTTGGCGTGGGGACCGGTGGTATTGGAGTAGGAACAATTAATCCCAGCACAGCTGAGGACTTTACAAGCTTCAGCAAATTAGGTCTGGCTTCCTCTTGAACAGGACGAGCTTGCACTGTAAACGTTCCCGTCATTGGGAAATGACTGAGGAGTGAGTGAGTGAGTGAGTATTTAGGACTTAAAGCCGCGCAAGCCATAAAGACTAATTCGCGGCTGAGAAACATGATGACTGAGGAAGCAGGGCAAGGCTTGACTGACTCAATTCCTACCGAATAAGTTTGGAGATGTGCAATAGTGGCCTCACAAAAAAAAACCAAACCATAATTAATTTGTACTTCTTTCATTTCCATGGAAGGAGGCGGGGACGGGGGGGGGGGGGGGGGGCGATTACGCAAAGGCTAAAGTGATTTCTTTCGGCGTACACCACTCTGATCACAACGACCGAGCAAAATGGGCTTATTCTGTCTGAACAGAACTTTCCTTGTACTCAAAAACTGCCCGGGAGCCCTTCCTGCGTACGCCAAAGGTGCTCCGTAGTCATCAGTTTTCGTTGGCAAAAGTGATATGAAGGTAACGATCGACAGTTCCGCGTTTGAGCCCTGTCCGAGGCAGCTGACGCTCTGGGCGTCCCATTCCAGCTGAATAAAGAAAATCCCGGGGGGGGGGGGGGGGGGAGTTGGGAGCGTTGTGTTAATGGTGGTGGTAGTGGTGGTGTTGCCTGGGTGGTGGTGGGGGTGGGGGTGGGGGGGGATGGGGAGTGTCCCTACTACGACAATCTCGATCTCATGGCAGGTCTGCGGGTGATTGGGTGTTCGAGGGTTTCGCGTCATTTTCCAACAAAATATGGATGACATCACTGAAAGAGGGGAAAACGAGAACAAAGTACAGCACAAATGTTTGGCCCCAGCTGGGATTCGAACTCACGACCAGAGTATTGGAAGTCCAACACTCTACCGCTAGGCTATCCCGGCTGCCCGTCCCTTGGTGTGGGGGGAAAGGGTGGTGGTGGTGGTAGTGGTAATGTACGGGAGGGAGGGGGGAGGGGGGAGGGGAAGGTCTCTACCACGACGGTCTCGGAGCAGGTGGGTGAGTCCTATACCTTCCTGTCACTCTGGTCGCTGGGGAGGTAATAGGGAGAGTTACACACACCAGACTTGACATCTGCTCCGGACATTTCCTCCCGCTCCGGTCTTGTCCGGGGGTCTCCTGGGCTGCGTAAACTTTGCCTGACTCTCTCCTATCCACCTCTCCTTGACTGATCATCGGTCAAGCAGCTCGATCAAGCGTGGGGCAGCCAAGAGTGGGGAGGGGAAGGGGGGGGGAGTTCTCTTTAATCTGCACGGAAGTACTGTACCATTCAGCCAGCCCGCACGGCACGCAGCCAGATCCGACTCTATTCCGCTACTCCATCAACGTTACCTGCTGAGTTCCTTCAGGACAGTGTCTTCCATGACGCACCCTCAATGGTTTCTCAAGGACAGTTTGGCTGGTACATGTACAACACGTGATCTTTGAATAAACATGACTCGGAAAGGAAGGTTGGATGAGGGATTTCTCAAGGACAGTCAGTTTCGCCGGTACAGCACGTGATCTTTGAATAAACATGACTCGGAAAGGAAGGTTGGATTACCATGCTTCGATGGCTCCGCAGATCAGGTGCCTCAAGCACGCGATTGACTCAGAACGTACAAACTTACGACACCATTTGATCATTTGGTATAAATCACCTTGAAGGGTTGTTTGGCTCTGTGTGTGTGTGTGTGTGTGTGTGTGTGTGTGTGTGTGTGTGTGTGTGTGTGTGAGAGAGAGAGAGAGAGAGAGAGAGAGTGGGTGTTTGGGAGTTTAACGTCTTATTCCACCACGTAAGGGTGATATGAAAGAGGGGCAAAGAAAACTGAAATGCCAGCACAATATTTGGCCCCACTGAGCCGGGACTGATTCAAATTCACGACTCGAGCATTGAAAGTCCAACGCCGGCTTTACCATTCGGTTATCCCGCCTGCCAGAGAGAGAGAGAGAGAGGGTGGGGGGGGGGGGGTGTTCGGGAGTTTAACGTCCTTTTCCACCACATACGGGTGATATCAAAGACGAGGCAACGATGAAAAAGCCAGCACAAATATTTGGCCCCAGCGGGGATACAAACTCACGACCCGAGCATCAGAAGTCCAACGCTCTACCATTCGGCCACCCCAGCTCCCCAGAGAGAGAGAGAGAGAGAGAGAGAGAGAGCAAACGGCACTGACGTTGCAAAACACCAGCACACCGTTTTGGCGCCTAGCCCACAATCGAACTCACCACCCGGGAAAATTAACGTTACGGTCAGGACGTACAGTTGTTGCCGCTCACAATAATCAAGTGGACAGACGGACTTGTACAACTTAGGTCTGCTGAGATAACTGGGCTGTCAAGCAGAGGCTAGCATGTACGATGGATGGGTTGTGGAAGCCGGGCTACGAAAAGACAGAGCGATGGGTTCCTGCAGAAAATTAACCGTGTAGGCCAGGCCAGTAGCTTCCGCTTTACGTTAGCAATATATGAGGCTAGTACTAATAGCTTCCGCTTTACGTTAGCAATATATGAGGCTAGTACTAATAGCTTCCGCTTTACGTTAGCAATATATGAGGCTAGTACTAATAGCTTCCGCTTTACGTTAGCAATATATGAGGCTAGTACTAAAAGCTTCCGCTTTACGTTAGCAATATATGAGGCTAGTACTAGTAGCTTCCGCTTTACGTTAGCAATATATGAGGCTAGTACTAATAGCTTCCGCTTTACGTTAGCAATATATGAGGCTAGTACTAGTAGCTTCCGCTTTACGTTAGCAATATATGAGGCTAGTACTAATAGCTTCCGCTTTACGTTAGCAATATATGAGGCTAGTACTAATAGCTTCCGCTTCACGTTAGCAATATATGAGGCTAGTACTAATAGCTTCCGCTTTACGTTAGCAATATATGAGGCTAGTAGCTTCCGCTTCAAGTTAGCAATATATGAGGCTAGTACTAATAGCTTCCGCTTTACGTCAGCAATATATGAGGCTAGTACTAATAGCTTCCGCTTTACGTTAGCAATATATGAGGCTAGTACTAATAGCTTCCGCTTTACGTTAGCAATATATGAGGCTAGTACTAGTAGCTTCCGCTTCAAGTTAGCAATATATGAGGCTAGTACTAGTAGCTTCCGCTTCAAGTTAGCAATATATGAGGCTAGTACTAGTAGCGTCCGCTTCAAGTTAGCAATATATGAGGCTAGTACTAGTAGCTTCCGATTCAAGTTAGCAATATATGAGGCTAGTAGCTTCCGCTTTACGTTTTACGAGGCTAGTTCACTCCTCTGCCTCTTATCCAGAGGAAGTAGAAGTATACGAGGCTAGTAGCTTCTGCTTTACGTTAGCAGTATACGAGGCTAGTAGCTTTCGCTTCACGTTAGCAATATATGAGGCTAGTACTAATAGCTTCCACTTCACGTTAGCAATATACGAGGCTAGTAGCTTCCGCTTTACGTTTTACGAGGCTAGTTCACTCCTCTGCCTCTTATCCAAACACTAGAAAAAAACATATGCTCATAAGATGTATCTCTGCATTCTGACTGAGCTTGCTAATACCCTAGACCAACCTCTGGGTCAGCTACTAGTAGGTGACCACAGCGTGTGGTACTTTGCTGAGATCAGCCACATTCATCTTATCAGCCCTCCTGTTTTTTGTTTTTTTTTTAACAAACGAGGCAGGTTAGGGAGTAAGAGTAAACTGAATTTCCCTTGTTTTAATTTTTTTTTAAAGTTGTTACAATTGCATTGGACCCCCATTTGGGGGTTTTGGTGAAAAGAGGCATATTTGATGTGTGGCAGACTTGACACTATGATGATAGATGAGTAATTTTACAGCATATCCTAGGGCATGTGCGAGGCATGAATAACAGAATGCACAGTTTTGAGCTATTTCAGTGTGTAGGTTAAAAAAAAAAATTTTTTTTTGGCATGCAGCTTGTCTACGTGTCTTGCATCTGGAAATCATTGTCCTTTCTGGTTGGAAAAATTGTTTTGAAGGAAGTGTGTTGACTGACATTAGTAGGAGCCAAAGAGTAGGGGAAAAAGTATTTTGTGATCTGCAGGGATAAAACACGTGAGCAGAAGATCGACTAAATAAGCATAGCATTAGGCACAGGCTGTTAAGGGTCTTTCGACACGAAACTGTTCAGGTAGCAAATGCACTACCCGGCGGGAATGGGTTCAGGCTACTTCCAGCCCCGAGCTACGTGACACGGGGCACTTTACGCGTACGCATAAATTTGTCCACGGCTCTAATCTGGACGTGCCCTGGACTTGAAAATCTTCTGCTGGGGAATTAATTTCGCGTAATTCTCACACCGGATGTTGAAAATTTCCGGAGGGAGAACGATGTTTGGTGGAACAGCTGACTTTACCGACTGGCCAAGAGCATGAATATTCCAGGTTACATTCAGGTCATCTCGCGCGATCTAATTCTCTCCCTTCCGCTCTCTATGACGACATGCCGCTGAGTCTGGGCTCGTGAACAGTTAGTGCCAGACAAGGTAGTGTCTCCACAGACATGCCAATTTCCTCCCGTACAGTATCACGGGATGTAACGCTTTTTTTTCTATCATTTTCTCCAAAAACCAAAACAAAACTATTTTTCCATGCAGAAAAACGTATTGTCGCTTTTTCTTCAGAAAAATTGCTGTTTTGTCAGATTTTGCTAACCATATAATTATGCTTTCTTTTCGTAAATCGGTCTCACCGGACACATTCAACTACCAGTGTGGCGTTCCACCCCGTGTACATCAACTAAAGTGGACTCAACGAGCGCCCGTCTCGATGATGACTCGATCGCCACAGAAGGAGAATGAGAGTGAAAAGACCCACCACTGAGTCTTTAATCTGTAATTCAAAGCGGTCCTCTTGTCTAGGACAGGCAGCACAAAAGGCGCTGTCAAAGACAGGAAAGTCTTGTACGGATTGAAGTGCGGTCCGGAGAGAACCAATTCCCCTTTCTTGACTGACGCACAAGGCTGTTGTGATTTATCTTTTAGAAACTGGACCCAGGCCATTCGTCCGGTGTTCCTGGCATGTCTGTGGCCCATCCGACGTACAAAAGAAGCAGTAAGTGGGCGATCTCTATGCATTAAATTCTGTGTTGCTCATCGAACCAGTTATGGAAACTCCAATAATGGGAAGATATCTGTCAATTCAGTGTTCCTCACAAGTGTAGTGGTAAACTCGCGGCTAGTCATGTGTCAAAATCCAGCGAGTACTCGATCAAGACGCAGACGTTGCGAAATAGGGTTCAGGATTTAGGGTCTCTGCAAATAACCGGGACCCCCAAAACCCCCAAGAGGCACATGGCAGCTGACAGCTAGGGCAATGAGAAGAGGGATACCAGAATTTTTTTTATTTTTATTTTTTTAAAAGTTAGGCGATAGCAGTGGGGACCCAAAACTGAGTGGCTCATCTGACCCCGAACGGCTCACCGGACCCCTTAACACCATGCACCCGGATTCCGCCGCCCCCTCCCCCCCCCCTCCCCGACGACCACTTCCCCCCTCCACCTTCTCCCATCTCTTTTGCGGCTCCCTCGTGGTCAAGTCCTCTTTCGGCATCATCGTAATATTGCCCAATTTTCGGGGAAATGAAGAGTTAATACAATAAACGGTGCTTTAGGCAAAAAAAAATAAAAATTTTTGTTGTTTCTGGTAACCCGACCCACCCTATTTTTCCCCCCGACCCTAAAATTTTTTTTGGGCTGCTGGAAAAAAAAAATACAAGCACGACCAGTTTCGGTTTTCATGTGCCTGTCGTCAGGGAAGTCGTGCGCCATCGCGGACCCAAGATTAGAACGAAATATGGTAAGATAGTATGTGGAAAATTGACGAAAAAGCGTCATTTATCTCCTGGTGTATTTTCCCATGTATCTGGCAATATAAATGTCAAAGCTACTATGAAATTTGTTAACAACATGCTAAAGATGTACTAAAGCCAACGACAATCAAACCAGGATCATATTTCCAAGGAACATATTTGCGGTCAAAACGGATGTGACATAGTGTTTGGGCGACACCCGTGAAAGCATCTGGTTGCCTCGTGTGTCTCGTGCGGCGGAGAGGTTTTAGCAGCTTACGAGTCAAACACGCAGCGCACGGATATTTGCGGAACGACCTAGTTGCGTGCATTTTGGATACACCTGATATACGTTGTCCGAACAATGCTACGACTAACACGTTACGGACTACGGTGTAAAGGTTCGTACATACTTATATTTCAAACACTGATATGGCTTTTGCCTGAGAGTAATCGTCAAAACGTTTGAATCAAACATCTTTCTGCCATCTTGCCTAACAATCGTAGTGGACAATGCAACTGAACAACAACAACAACAACAACAACAACAACAACAACAAAAAACCAGCGACAAATAACTACTTCGTTCAAAACTCAACACGAAAAGTCCATCTCAAACCTAAGGTGACCTGTGAGCTGTGCACAAGACAGCACGTAACTTTTATGGCGGCCTGAGTCCTAAACTGTACTTTTTTTTGTTTGTTCTGTCAACAACTTGATTTACGTCAGTGTTGTAATGATCTGTTATAGGCAGTCGTCAGCCGTCGGGGAAACAGCTGGGGAACACGATCTGTGGAATAAACTGACGCCTCTCCATATCTCCTCCCCCCTCCCCCCCCCTACATAAACACATTTTATCTTTAGCTGCTAACGGATACTGTGTTACAGCGATTGTTCTGTGTATCTACAGGAGAGTGAGTGTGAACTGGTTTTTATCAGGCAGCATTTACACAACGGATGTAACACAGCAGTAGAGTATCGGGAAAAGATCAGTAATGATAACTAGTTCCTTTGAAGTTCGCGGTCGTGTTTTTATGTTGTTTCCATAGTAATGGAAACAACATCATAGGACAGGCTAAATTTTCCACGTTCACAGGCAAGCCCCAGAGTTACAAACGCACATCACTGCTGATCTCCCGCAGAGACGATTTTGCAAGTGTACCTCTGACAATGACGAAAGAAAACGTGCGTGATCGATGTTGACGTGTATGATGCAGCGAACGCAATTCTCTGCTTCAGTGAGTGTCGTCCGTGTGTGTGTGTGTGTGTGTGTGTGTGTGTGTGTGTGTGTGTGTGTGTGTGTGTGTGTGTGTGTGTGTGTTATTGTGTCCGGGCGGGTATCTCCGAAAATACTCAACCGACTGGCTTCAAATTTGGGCTTTCAAAATATATCAAGATTCTTAGATAGAGCGACCGACCTAGTTGTAATTGCTTTGGTGATTTGGGAGTTATCGTCCTTTTAAGAAAAGCTGGTTGTCTGGCGTTTACAGGCGTAATATTTATTTAAATCACTCCGTTTGTGGGGGGGGGGGGGGGTAGATAGCTTGAATACTTATTCTGAACAGAGTCACATTTTCGAGGTAGTCGCTGTTTACATCGCAGGTGAACTCAGTTTAGATGCCTGTATCTCCGAAAATACTCAATCGATTGACTTCAAATATGAAGTGTCGTAATGAATCAAGATCTTTGAACAGAAGGCCCTATCCAGGTTTGATTGCACATATGATTTGTGAGTTATCGCCCTTTTGAGAAAAGATGGTTGTGCGGCGTTTACAGGTATAATATTCATTTAAATCACTCAAATTTTTGAAAATAGATATCATGAATACGGACTATGAAAAGAGAATTTTTGAGGTGGTCGATTTTATAATTTTGACGTAAACCATACCTCATGACAGTGCTGGTGAACCCATTTCAGATCTCAAAATCGCTTATACTATAGATGATAATGTGTCTCTGGTGTCATAAAAAAATCTACAAAAAATTCAGAAAAATTCACTGCAGCCGTAATCGTCAGTTGAAAATTTGTACTCCAAGCACATTTCCTCCAGAAGCCACACGCCTCACAAACATTGAAGAAAAGAAGCACGCGCACTGACGCAAAGTATCAGCGTCATTTTGCCGACATCATGTTTGATTGGCGTGATGCTGTCGTTTCTTGGGGATGTCTCGCCACTTTTTCCGAAGTTCTGTATTTGTAGACGTGGAAAGCGGGAATTTCATCGATGTAGTGAGCTTTGTTTTTGCCACTGACTCTCACTGAACAGCATAATACAGTGAGAGAACATCACAGAGGACTCAATGGAGCACATGCACAAACGCTCGTGCGAGTCTGTGTGCGTGTGTGTGACTGTGTGTGTGTGTGTGTGTGTGTGTGTGTGTGTGTGTGTGTGTGTGTGTGCGTGTGTGTGTGTGTGCGCGCGCGCGCAGCAGACATAACACATGGTGAGAAAACGTTCGCCGCGCAGACTTGTCTGTTAAACATAATGAGCCGGTATTAATACGATCTTTACATGCAGCAGCAACACTTCAATTGCATGGGGCTGCCGTCATTGCAAGAATTGTATCAAAGTGATTACGTCAAATGTATTATGCGTCATCCCAGTGAGGAAAAACGTCATAGATTTCAAAGAAAACAACTTCACGTCTCTCTTCCAAAACCAAGATTGGTCTGACAAGCCCGATCAGTTGTTTCCTTTCGGGGGGGGGGGGGGGGGGGGGGGGGGGGGGGGCGGAAGAGAGAGAGAGAGAGAGAGAGAGAGAGAGAGAGTCCTCCCGGATACATGGATCGGGATGTCTGTTCATGGTTTGTTGTTGCTGTTATTGCTGTTTTTGGAATTCTCCCCAACAAAGTTCGGGGTGGGCGACAAAAAGTAGGGTCCGTTGTGACTGCGCCTGTGCGAACGAAATATTCTATCTTCGAGATAAGAAGAGCTCCGAATGCAACGCAATGACGTTTGATGGCCGCGCAAATTAGGCCGTAAACGGCGTCCTCTATGTTTCCTTTGTCGAATGCTCGAACTCTAAACTGAATGTGGTAACCATACCCTCATCGGCTACTGTGGTTTGGCTTCAGTCACTTCACGCAAGCCTGGCCGCGCTTGTAATTTAGTGCAGGATTGTGTCTTAGCGGTGTGATGCTAGACACTAGCATAACAGCTCAGAACGATCTGTGAGCCTAAAAAATCTTAAAATTAGCACCTTGAATGGGCCACGCGTGAACTGAGCACTCCAAGCTCACAGGTCAACCTGGGTTGATCACAAGAAACAAAATAATATAATTAATATTATATCATGAACATTTTTTGCCGGGTTAATCACAGTGAAATAATATACATAATATGTGAAGATTTTTGCAAAGTTAGAGCCTCCCCCGAACAGTTGTTGCTAAGATATCAGTCAGAATGCACGGCTACCGTTCACTCAAGTACGACAAATGAGGCGGGGGGTCAGCTGCTGTAGCGGTTTGCAGTCCACGGTGAATTCAAATTTATGGCAGGCCGTGGGGTTACATGGGATCGATAGCAAACATTACAACACACATTTACAGAGCTCGGAAATATAGACTTTGCGAAGACCAATGACTCAACAGTGGGCAGCGTCTGTGCAAAACACTTACTTTGGAGGACACAATGTGGGCTGCTCATTTTTTTTGTTTTTGTTTTTTGTTTTACTACTGTATTATCCAGTTCGGAAAATTCGGGCTGCTTCATCCCTGGGGAAGCGCGTCGCCGCGTGCAACGCCATCCAATATCTATCCTATCATTTTTTTCTTCAATTTTTCTGGTGGTGTTGGGGGGTTGGGAGGGGGGGGGGGGGGTGCAGATGACGCGGGATAACCCGGAGAGAAACCCCCGATGAGCAGCCCGGTCGCCAGGAAAAACCGGTATTTCGAAGGAAGCTTCTTAAATGATAATATATGTACGTTCATTGGTACGTACGTGTGTGTGTGTGTGTGTGTGTGTGTGTGTGTGTGTGTGTGTGTGTGTGTGTGTGTGTGTGTGTGTGTGCGTGCGTGCGTGCGTGCGTGCGTGCGTGCGTGCGTGCGTGCGTGCGTGCGTGCGCGCGCGCGCGCGTGCGTGACCTCTGTGTGTGTTTGCGTACGTGCGTGCAAGCACAATACGTATAATCTTTCGCTAAATTGTGTAAACACGTGTTTTTCGAACGCCCCAAACTGAATCAGTTCCCGTGGTCTGTCACAATGGCGACAGAAATTAACGGGAACTCCGAAATCCGAACCATTATTTAGCGGGGAAATAGCGTAATGTGGCAAGATTCACACTTGCTGCAGTAATTATGTTTGGATTTCTGGGTGACTATGTTTACCACACACACACACTCACGTTATTTGGGGGCTGATGGCGGTGGGCGTGCAGTGCAGGTCTATTACCTGTAAGGTGCGTTTGAAAAAAGCACGAAACTAATGCAGTTTTGCTACGGCAAACCTATTTGATTGAAAACTGTGATCCCCAAGGGTTAGGCAGCCCTTTTGTGCAGAAAAAGCACTCGTTTTCTGCATAAAAGTTGGGAAAAACCCAAACAAACAAACTCACCACCACCACAACCACCACCAACAAAACCGGAAATGACAAAATAGCAGTTTTTTTCCCCCTGCCTGCTAAAAATTTTTCTGGGGGAAAAAATCCGACCTTTCTGCAGAAACACCAACGAAAGCTGACAAAATATCAGTTTTTCTACAAAAAAATATGATTTTTTCTTTTGTTTTTTGTTTTCCTTCAGTAAAGTCGGTTTTCTGCAGGAAACCCCCTGAGATTTCCATTTTTGCAGGGAAACAACAACAACAACAACAACAACAACAACCACCCAGGATTGTCGAATTTTGTTCCATGGAAAACTGCTATTTCGCCAACCATGCCCTTTCTTCGTAATATATCCTGTATCTTCGGAAATCTTCAAGCCACGTGGTTAATCCCTGTGAATATGATATATCATCGTCACCTGGAACTGGCGTTGCTAAAAGCAGGACTTCTACACTGATCGTTACAATCAGATAAAGCTCCATTTATCAATACGTGTTGGGGTCCCACAAACGGGGGACAATTTTCAGAATATCTGCAAAAGCTGATGTAGGGCCAATTTTAGTGAATCTGAGACTTTTTTTTTTTTGCATTTTTGGGTCCTTAAACCACCAGTACAACTTCTGGGAAAGTTCAATGCTATGAATAACTCAAAAGTATACAAAAAATACAGCATTCACTACCTCCACGCCATGCTGGCACATTTCCCACGTCACACTTTTTACCAGCCCTTTTTTCTCAAAATGACCGCTTTGCCCCAGCAATTTTTCAGCAAACATATCTCAGGCCTACACCATCCTACAGAAATATTTTTTATACCAAAAGAAAGCTTATTTTCTATACTTTGAATTGATTACTGAAAATGCCCTAAATCACCATTTGTCCCCTTTTGGTACCCCATCACATCGATGCGCTAATGGGACAAGAGGATTTGGTCTAGCTGTTAAGGTATCAGGCTTCGGATCCTGAGCCGCCCGTTCTAAACCCTGGTGGGCAAGAATTTGGATGGATTTTTTTCTTTCCAAATCGAGTCAAAATCAAGTGCAGACTTGTTTACGGTACCTGTCCCGCCCTCTTGTACACAGACACGCACAAATGTCAAGTGTGAGTGGCTGGGTGGGTGTTTGGGGGTTTAACGTCCTTTTCCCACCACATACGGGTGATATCAAAGACGGGGCAACGATGAAAAAGCCAGCACAAATATTTGGCCCCAGCCGGGATTCGAACTCACGACCCGAGCATTGGAAGTCCAACGCTCTACCATTCGACCACCCCGGCTCCCCATATTAAGTGTGCGCGGTGAAAACGTCACGCATATCTATCAAAGAAGAGTAGGCTGTGGCCAGTGGCGCGGAAAACAGGAATACTGTCGCATGCCGGCACCAGAGTGAACAGCAGGGTACAGCCTATAGGCTTTGCACATAAAGTAGCGCTTAGCGGCAGCAGGTTTTTCGCTGCTTCGCCCTCCACCCCTGTGGCAGCGTGAGCATTTCAAAAGAGATATAATAATAATAATAATAGTGCGCCTATCCCCGGGAGGCGAGCTCTAGGCGCCTTACATTCTAAAACCGAAGTTTAAAAAACAGAAAAAGATATGCGCCGAGGAGACGTCTACCATACCATACCATCAGTGTATCAGCGACATGCACGAGTCTCTACGGAGTCTCAGTCTATGATAGTTAATCCCCCCCGTCCCTGTGCTCTGACAAACTGAAATCGTTTCAGTCCAGGCCATTTCACGTCCCCGCTTTTCTTTCTACATAACATGGGACCCTTTTCTTTTCAAAACTCGCGTCTTTTGCTCATCGTGCGAGGATGATTTCAAAGACCATACAGGGCTCCAGATTTTTTCTTTCTTTCACAACCACTTATAGAGCATCTTCAACTAAATTGTATAATGCCAAGTCAGGGTTTTTTTGTTTGTTTTTTTTTTTTACATTAAGGATAGGATCATCACTACTCAGCAACGATCGGGAAGCTTCTGTGTCTCAATGACAAGCAGACACCCAAGTTTATTTGAGTGCCATACCACACCACAGTACCTGAGACACCAAACTCTCCTGAAATCAACGCAGACACCTGGAAGAGGCTGACAAACAGCCCCACCCCCTCCCCTCCCCGCGACAACAGCACAAGCATCTGGAAAAGGCTGACACACCCCCCCCCCCCCCTCTTCCGTAAAAACAGCACAGGCAGCTAGAAAAGTCTAACAAAAACAGCCTCCCTGTAAAAACAGCACAAACATCTGGAAACAAAATAAAAAAAACAACAACAAAAAACAAACAAACAAACAAACAAACAAACAAACAAAAAAACCCACACACAAACAAACAAAAAACCCACCTCTCCATAAAACCAGTTCAAACATCTGGATCAGGTTGCGACCAAAACAAAACAAAAAACAAAACAAAAACAACAACCCCCCCCCCCCAAAAAAAAAAAAAACCCAAAACACATCAACAACAAAAACCATAGCCACTTACCTTATTACTGAAGACAGCGCTCCCACACTTCCTGAAGCGGCGCGCGTATGATGAAAATTGTGCTTTTGACAGGTGCCGTCTGGCTTCTAGTGTCACCAACTCGTCAACTTCAGCCCAGGGAGGCGGAGACAAGACACGTACGAGTCGGACAGTGATCGGCACTCGACCAACGGTTGAATAATTAATCCACTGGAACAGCTCCCTGCAGGTCTTTTCAATACCGCGTGCACACGCTCGTGCAGCTGACTGCTCGCGCTACTGTCCGATGATAATGAACAATTCAAATACTGTGAGCGAGTGGGTCGTTCAGTAAACCTAAGGAAGCCGACGCAATAGCTCGCACACTGTAAATACGCTGCAAGTTACATACTGGCTGGAAAACACGCGACACTTTCCGCTAGCAGCCGCCCGCACGCGCGAAGTGGTGGAGCCGACGCCGCACGAGCAGCGCAAGAGTTATAGGGTTTGTGCATTCCACGCTGAAGATCAGCCAGTCACTCTACTTTGTCAGTCATTGCCCAGACCGGCTATGTGGACATCCGACCACGATCAGGTGAAACTCGCGACATGAACTCCCCGCCAGTTTTTTTTTTTTTTTTTAATGTAAAAGTATGTGTTGTGACACTGCTGTGTTGCGTGTTGTTCTTGTAAATGACGCAGATCTCTCATTACTAATTTATTTTTCATTATTAATCCCTTCTTTATTACTAAGGCAATGAACTGTCTGTATTTGTTGACTTCGAGGTGATCATTGCGGTAACAATGCCCGACGATGGCAAAATTTGTCCCCGACGCGCGAAGCATCGCCGCCCTACATGCGCCGGAAGCTCAGATCAGTGTAGTCTAACAAAAAAACAAAAACAGAAAAAAAACCTGCTCTGCAGAATTCGACTCAAATCCGGCGCAGGACCTCTGCCGAAGTAGTCCCCGCTACACCAATACGATGAGTTTCGTTGGTACAACGGCGAGTCAGTTGTGGGACCGCTGTTCTTACGAGACGCTTCACTTAAAATAATTATGCAAAACAACTGAGGGAGTGACCCGACTGCTGCGGGTATCACGTCACGGGTGAGAGGTGACCGAGCATCAGTGCGTGCGCCGGACTGGGGGGGTCGAAAGTCCGCACAACCAGTAAGCACGGCGGCTGAACAGAAATCGTCTCATCAAGCGTAGAATGGGGTTTCAGGACCAGACAAAACCGCCTACAGCTCTCTGTCTCTGTCTGTCTGTCTGTTTGTCTGTCTCTTTGTCTCTGTATCACACACACACACACACACACACACACACACACACACACACACACACACACACACACACACACACACACACACACACACACACACAAGCAAGCGCTAACGGAACGTCGGCAAGCAAACTGGAGTTCTGCTGACTTCAAGTGTCAAGTGTCTGATTAATGCTAGCCGCGAAATAGTCTTTGTTGCTTGCGCGGCGTTAAGCCCTAAATAACTAACTAATTACTAAATGATTAATGCAATCATCCCCTTGTCACTTTCTCCTAGCACGGAAGATCACCAAAAGTCCCGCAGTAAAGGACCTCGAAAAAAGAGGACAGAGTGGGTAAAGTCTGTCTGTCTGTCTGTCTGTCTGTCTCTCTCTCTCTCTCTCTCTCTCTCTCTCTCTCTCTCACACACACACACACACACACACACACACACACACACACACACACACATGCCCACCCCACCGCTGCCCACACACACTTCTTCTGGCCCCCGCATTTTGAGAGATGTGCCGACTTGACGTCTATCAGGTCTGACGCCTGATTCATGTAATTATCCTCTCGTTTGTATTTCTTAGGATTGAAGGAGATGCGATTACAACAATTCCGCAGAGAGAGAGAGAGAGAGAGAGAGAGAGAGAGAGTAACACACATCTCTCTCTCTCTCTCTCTCTCTCTCTCTCTCTCTCCACGTCTGTCGGGTGTCCGAGTAATTATTCCTCGAGCGCTCCTGCTCTCGTGTTTTTGTTCTTACGACGGAAGATGAGACATAGAATTGCCGAGCAGAAGGGTCTCTCTCTCTCTCTCTCTCTCTCACACACACACACACACACACACACACACACACACACACACACACACACACACACACACACACACACACACACACACACACACACACACAGACACACACTTTTTTTTTTTCTGACGCTGCATTTTGAGATCGGTCGACTTCACGTCTCTCGGGTGTCTGATTAATGTAATTATCCTCTCGTATGTTTTTCTTAGGATGGAGGATGACGTCATCACAAAAGTTCCCCTGAAAGAGGAAGACGCACATAGACAAAAAACAATTAAATGTCAGTTCAGCGAAACGAAATCCGAACGCCGGAGGAAAAAAAACTGTGGGCGACAAAATCTTTTTGATTGCTAATGAAAGTAAGCTGTGTTTTTGCAAGGGTTTCGGAATGTGAGAAAACAAAATTGACACGGGGGCTAAACAAATTGGCTGTAGGAAAGGAAAATTACCTGCATCGGCTCAACAGTTTCGACAATGGTTTTTCCCTCAAATCACGTTTGGATGTAATTCTAGGGGGTCAGCCCTATATTACCACGTGTCGTTTTCCCTCGGGTTCCCTGCACCCTATAGAACGCCGGGAAAATAGGAGATGGGGGGGGGGGGGGGGGCGGGATGGCCGAATGGTAGAGCGTTGGACTTTGAACGCTCGGGTAGTGAGTTCGAATCCCAGCAGGAGCCAGATATGCGTGGTCGGGAACACTGACGATTATCATTGTACTTTGGTGAGGGAGCCGGGATAACCTAGCAGTAAAGCGTTCGACTTTCAATGTTCGGGTCGAGGGTTCGAATCCTGGCTGGATCAAATATGAATTTGTATTGGCTTTTTTTCCTCGTTACTCTGTCTTTGATATCACCCGTAAGTGGTGACAAAGGACGCTCAACCATCGATAAACCTTTTGAAAAAAACAAAAAACAAAAAAACAAAAAAAAACAACGAGTGCCGCTTCACTGAGGAAACACGAGAAAAAGTGACATCCTATTCCTACGTGAAAGAAAGCGTTTGAAGTGCTACAGTAGTGGCGGTAGCCATCTTACTTAGCCCCTGTGGCTGAGTTAGCCAGAGCGAAAAGAAAACTACAGATTCCAGGGCAAATCGGTAATTGGACTCTGCAAAGGAGAGAACGCATTACCGATTTCGTTCCCTTTGAGTCGCACATTTCGCGGCCGCAATCACTATTTGC
Source organism: Batillaria attramentaria (assembly GCA_018292915.2). Lineage (NCBI taxonomy): Eukaryota > Metazoa > Mollusca > Gastropoda > Batillariidae > Batillaria > Batillaria attramentaria. The sequence goes on along the minus strand of JACVVK020000049.1, from coordinate 580,495 downwards.
TACGTTTTTACAAATTCCAATTTCGAACTACCAACTTTGTCCATTATAATTTTCATCGTTTTCTTGGTATGTGATTTTCAAAAGGATTAGATGTCTTTTGGGTTTAGAAATGTCCGTTCCCGCATTATCGAGGAGAACACAGCAGCTGACACAAAGCCCATAATTCTTTTGACAAAATTACTTCCCTTTCCTCCTATTTTGCTCGATTGGGCGACTAGAACAGGTTTTCCCTGAAAAGGGAGGAGGTTCTTTGGATGGAAACTTAAAAAAAAAAAACAAAAAAAAAGAGGCCGACCCACTAATCCTGTGGGGTTTGCGTGTGTGTGTGTGTTTTCGTTTTGTCTGTGTGTTTCATGATTATAGCGAAATCGGACACGGAAAATGTTTTCTCTGGCCTTATGAAGTTCAAAAGTCAGTTAGAAGTGACTGCCGCTTCGTGGGAAATGATCAGACCGGCGGCATTAAATGGTTTTTTTTTTTTAGCTTGTCTTTTCACGAACGTGTCGAGTGTTGTCTGACATTTCCCCACGTCTAAAACGTCATTTTCTCCGTTCGCAAAAGCGGTACATTTTTAAGACTGGCTTTTCTTTTGTAAACATTTGAGGGATGTAATGTAGAACAGACAACTTATTTTAAGGGCCATTCCGTTTTGGTGGTACTGTACTTCGCTTAAAGGGGCTAATGCTACCATGTTTATGCTCACAGATCGTTCTGAGCTGTTTTCGTGGTATCTATCATCACACCACTTAGACACCTGGACAGTGACAGCGTCTGTAATGCTGGTACTGAGCCAACAGAAGCGTACTCAATGACCACACACACTGAACGCTCCAGTAGTGTAAGAACAGTCGTAGAATTTGAATATTCGACCGCTCGCGCAAAGTGTACACAACACTGCCTCGCATTAAGAGCTGTAGTAATCATCAAGATAGAGTATTTCAAGCGTACATGACGAGCAAAACTGTTCCAAACGTAAGTTGGTTAGCAAAGATGAAATTAGCCCGTTAAAACGATCTATTCCAAATTACTCGGTTTCACTGAGGACAATTTTAGTTCTGGAACACTTGCGTTTAAGAGTGAACATGAACACTCGAAACCGTCTATGTTAATGAAAAGCCTTCCACTTAAGATAAGATAAGATAAGACAAGATAAGATAAGAGTACTTTATTGCTCCCTCGTGGGGAAATTTCATATCTGCTAAGACATACAGTGACAATACAATACATTAAGGGTGAGTGGGTGTTTGGGGGTTTAACGATACGGGTGATATCAAAGACGGGGCAACGATGAAAAAGCCAGCACAAATATTTGGCCCCAGCCGGGATACGAACTCACGACCCGAGCATTAGAAGTCCAACGCTCTACCATTCGGCCACCCCGGCTCCCCAGATAAGATAAGATAAGATAAGATAAGAGTACTTTATTGATCCCTCGTGGGGAAATCTCATATCTGCTCAGACATACAGTGACAATACGATACATTAAAATTCTGCACACACACACGCACACGCACACACACACACACACACACACACACACACACACACACACACACACACACACACACTTAGTTGTCGCATCTACCAAATCTGCTGTTAAAGGCACGAATGGCTCTTGACGCTACCCATGTTCCTGCCATTCACTTTGAGTGCCTGCTCTCTGGCAGGCGATTTGTGGTCCCTCGATTCACAGGCGTGCAGGCGCACTCACGAGCAATACATACGCTGGCATAACGGAGATTGAATTAGCCCGTTTAATGTGCGCATTATATATTCTTGTAAACATGTTAATTCAGCCGTTGAAGAGAGAGAGAGAGAGAGAGAGAGAGAGAGAGAGAGAGAGAGAGAGAGAGAGAGAGAGAGAGAGAGAGAGAGAGAGAGAGTCTAAAGACTCAAATTCTGTATTATTTAGGCCATCGACCCATCGACAATTGGGTTCGGGAGCTGTTCCCAGCAGTGCAACACGTTGAACTACAAACAGAGAAAAATATACTGATCAAATAATTACATTAGGTTCTGCCATTTACACCTGTGAAGAAAACGTCTATTCTGTTAATAAGTCCTTAGGTATATCAATACAATGCTCATCAACACTCAACAACAGTAACAGCTGCTACAACATTGGTGCTGCCTCTTGCCAAAGCTTAAACGAGAGGATGGGTGTGGGTGTTTGGGAGTTTAACGTCCCTTTCCACCACGTAAGGGTGATACCAAAGACGGGGACAACGACAAAAAGGCCAGTACAAATATTTGGCCCCAGCTGGGATTCGAACTCACGACCCGAGCACTGAGAGTACAACGCTCTACCATAAGGCTATCTCGGCTCCCCAAGAGAGAGAGAGAGAGAGAGAGAGAGAGAGACAAAGGCAATGACAATCTGTTATTCAGCAGGCTCAAAGCCCATAACTGAACATGCACTTGAAGGCGCACACGCGCAGCCACCAGAGCAGACTGAGCTGAAACAGAAATGACAATCCAACCGTCGCTATTCAGTACCATCACATAGTTCAAAAACAGTGTTTATAACCTAGTGATAGTAGAAGCCAGTTAAACATGACGATTAAGACGTTCTTATAGTTACAATGTACATACTCATTCTTTGTTTCGTAACTCCAAGGCATAATATACAAACCTGGCAAGCCGAAGCGTCAAATTAGGACTACTATCTGTCATGAGAACTACCAATCTACCAAACTACCAAGATTTTTTTTTTCAATATATAGAATTTAGAGGGGATATAACGCTCGCGGAGTTCTTTGTACCTAAGAGAGAGAGAGAGAGAGAGAGAGAGAGAGAGAGAGAGAGAGTCGTGGCAAATGCTCTGGACAGTGACTCGGATGCCTGCGGGTCTATCCTAAGTTAGACTCAACACACTGTCAAAGACTTTGCCTAAGACTACAGTCCAGACCTGCCACGCTGTGGTGCGGCAGATCCATACTATGGTCGTTGGTTTCGCTGACTGTGTCTGCCACACTTTCGCGCCTTTTTTCAGCGTCAGTTATCGCCCCTTTGGTAGCAGGGTGTCACTGTGAATAGCATGTAGGAGCGGAAGAAGTTCAGGTTATGGCACGTAGGGGAAATCTGCTGCTAGCCTCTTTTCCGACCTTTAACTGACAAATGACAGGTGAGCGAGGGTAACTGTCATTGTAAATCTAATGCCGAAGGGAAAGTAATCTCAGTGATAAGTGCGTGAGTTTGTTTTGGGATGAACGCTGCGCAACTAATGTGAATTTTTTTGGTTTTTGTTTTGTAATAATAATAATAATTATAATGGATATTTCAAGGACGCCCTCCCTCCCGCAAGAGCTCAGGGCGCCTTAGAGTCGACACGCCCTCATTCGCACAGAAACACACGCAAGCGATTACAATGTTAAAAAAGAAACAGCAGCTCATCTGTCGTGAGTAAAATTAAACCAGCAAGACATTTCCGTCTGTTGATAAAACCATCCGTCACCCCAGCGAACCCGCGTCATTGGTTTGAGTGGAATGTTGTGTAAGGTGATTTCCTGCCTGCTGGCTTGCCACAGGCGAGACAAAAACTGTAAGCTCTAGCATTCTTTCCCTTTGCATGGGTCTCCGCGTCTGTTTTGTTGCAGTTGTTTTATTGTGCTTGGGAATTTTGTTTTTAGTCTTTTATCGACTGGAAAAAAAAAAATACCAGCATACACATCGGTTAGTATGTAATCTCCTTAGCCATGTTTCGTGACAGGCTGTCAGACATCAGTGCTCTTGGTTTACAGAGTGATTCCCCTTCCTGAGAGAAATAAAAACCTGTCAAATCATGCAGCTGTCAATTTGAACAATGAAACTTAAAAACTCGCGAAAAGAGTAGAAAAGCCTGTTTCATTCCAGATTCTACTTTTGCATCATAGCCCATCTTATTTCCATTCCATTCTAACAACAACATCGGGAATGTGAGCCCTTTGTGCATACAAACAACACCACTAAAAGCAGCGACAAACAACAACAACAACAACAACAACAACCACGACAGCCGCTTGTCTGTCTCGCGAAATCAGCACTACATCCTCATGGGGTGTAACTTCGTGGTTTGAGTGTGTCCGATGAGACAGCGGCACGATGAGAAAGCATATATGGTTTGCGCAATCTGACAAAATTGCAGAAGAAACGAAAAAAGCACTGGCACAAGTAAAAGAACAACAACAACAACAACAACCACAACAACAACAACAACAACAACCACAACAACAACCCACGTTTTCTGAAGAAAATTCGATTAAAAAACAACAAACTGAAATGCCGAAATGGCATTCTTGCCCTGTAGAAAACTGAATTTTCTACAGAATTTTCCGCAGAAAACCTGACTTTTCTCACAACAACACTGGCGAGGATAGTTGGCTTGTTTTCCCAGAAAAGTCAGCTTTTTCATTTTTCTGCAGGAAAACATGATTATGGCATTGTTCTGCAGAAAAAAGCTTTTCTTTGCCCTTTTTGTGTGGAGAAACGGTTTTCAGACAGAAAAAAAAAAAGGATTGTCGATTTTTATACAGGAAACCGGCCAGTGTTTCTGCCGAAAAGTATCATCTTTCTGCAGAAAAACGGAATGGATTATCCATTTTTCTGCAGAAAAACTGTTATTTTGTCAGATCTCGCCAACCGTCCACCCTTTCTCATGGCAAATCGCTGTCTCATCGGACACATCAAACCACCACGTGACACCTCGTGTTATCTGTCGCGCGCAAAATGAGACCATCACCACTTTCCGTCTGTCGCAAAATCAACCGTCGCTCTGGCGGGCCGCGTCATTGGTTTGAGTGGAAAGTTGTGTAAAGATATTTCGTACCCGCTGACTTGTCAGAGGGGAGATAAAAATTGCAGAACAGTTCGAAGATTCTTTCCTCTTACATGGTCTGCATGATCTGTTAGGTTGTCTTTTGCATGGTCATTATTGTTTCTAATGGATGCTTGGCCTATCGGGAAAAAAAATACTTAGCTGTTATTTGCCATAAAGCTGTTGTATACCGGCGAGTATTTTGATCCAAGACGCAAATCAACCCTGAGCTTCAGCGAATTGGATCAAAATACGAGTCGGTATACAACAGCTTGATGGGATGGGGTGTAAACGTGTACACAGTATGGCGGTGCCTTTGGGGGAAATGGTTACACGCCGGACAAAAGCACCAAACTTTTTTCTGCTGATTCTTTGCCACTTTCTATTGAAATTTAACTGTGGCCCCCAGAGATAAAAGCGGGTCCACGTCACGTGACATTTTGTCCGTCTGTGCAACGCGTTACTGACAGTATATGCACTGCATACGCTTCATTGCACACTATATATATACCCTTAGCGAAACTCTAGCTTTCTGTACAGAGAAGCACAAAACGCTTATCCTACCCAAGAAAGAAGAAGAAAAACGGCTGAATATGAGCAAACAGGGTCTATGTCACTGACGTGGAATTTTGTCAAATCGTTCTACGCGTCACTGACAACAAGCACTACATACGCCTTACTGCACAAAAAAATGGCTGTAATTTTAACATAATGATAGGGTGGGTGGGTGTTTGGGAGTTTAACGTCCTTTTCCACCACATACGGGTGATATCAAAGACGGGGCAACGAGAAAAAGGCCAGCACAAATATTTGGCCCCAGCCGGGATTCGGACTCATGACCCGAGCATTGAAAGTCCAGCGCTCTACCTTTCGGCCACCCCGGCTCCCCCAACATAATGATAGGTCGTAATAACCTAACCAAAATAAATTGTATCTTGGCATACGGTCTCACTCAAAACTTATACGTTCGCACTTATCGAAACAGTCAACAGTAGAACCAAGCGAAACACGATACAGCACACTAAGAAATGCAATTAACTGGGTTTTGTGTTTTTTCGGCATTGAACGCCTCCATCATGGAGACAAAGCATTAATCAGTGAGGCGTGTCACCCAGAGCACGACTTCAGTCCGCGAAAATGAATCGATTCATGAAAGAAACATGTCCTGGATACGCTGACAAAATACGCTGGTCTTGGTGTGTGGTAGAGACGGGATCGATAGATTTCAGACAGCTTGGTTAAACAAACACAAAGTCCTCTAACCCGGTGCCCTCGTCACCCACAAACAAACACAGGACCGCACGCGCACGCGCACGCGCACGCGCACGCACACACACACACACACACACACACACACACACACACACACACACACACACACACACACACACACACACACACACACACACACACACAAGAAATCTATCCGATAAGTAATCATGACCTGAACACGTTAACAAAATACACTGGTCTCAATTTGTGGTAAAAGATGAATAGGTTTCATAAAGAGAAGCTTCAATGCTCGCAACAAGGTTGAACAAGCACAGAGACCCCCCCCCCCGACCCCCCTTCCCGGCACCCCTCAAGGTCCAATCCCCTTTTTGTGAAGCATTAAGTTTGACTTAGCTAGTCTGAAGCTCACTTGTAATGTTTGGTCGAGATATTTAAAAAAACCAAATAACAACAACAACAACAACAACAAAACAAACCAAAACCAAAACAAAACCCTACGATACCATATAAGATACATAACTGGGAGAACAGTCACTTGCAACAACACAAGACTACAACAGACCAACCAACCAACCAACCGACCAACCAACCAACCAACCACTGAGTCAACCAACCAAACAAACAACATCGACAAACATCATGCCGAGACAGTGCACCGTTCTGCGTATAATCTTCTTGCACCACCTCCGCGATACTCACCGAATTGCTAAACGGTTGATCAGTATACTGATTCCTCAGTTTTGAATAGAGTAATAGATCATCTAAATCCCCGAAAAATGCCTCCACCCTAATGGGACTCCGAGACGTAAGAATACAATTTGAAGCAACGAGCAGCGGTGAGATCCCGCGAGACTGGGCTGAATGTGTCACGCCCTCACCATAAGATTGGTCTGGGGGCGTCTCAGCAAAACTGTATTAGTATGCACTGGGGTAAAAAAAAAAAAAAAAAAAAAATTAAGACAAAGGACAGCGGAGGCAGTCTTTGACGGCTTAGGGTAATGAGCTTTGCAGGCTTAAGTGTTGGTTTGATTTGCGTATCACACAGTGCTTCAAGGGGCTGATGCTACCAATTGTATGTTCACAGATCGTTCTGAGCTGTTTTCGTGGTACATCATGACACCACTTAGACCCCCTCTGTAATGCTGGCACTGAGCCAACAGAAGCGTACCAAGAATAAACAGAGAAACTGAAAGCCCCGACTGTCGCGCAGTATATTAGGCCATTAAGCCACGATTAACTTTTTCTCTTTGATAGGTGTATGAAAGTGGCTCCGTACAAAGTTATCGCCGAAAATAGTTGGCGACTGAATTACCAACTGCACTGTAGTTCATGCTCACCGTGGTGTTGTCTCCCTTGGGTGTAATTATCGCCCCGTGTTTTCCTCGACACGCAAGGTCATCAAAGAGACGTAAGTTAGTGTGAAATACTGTATTGGGGAAAAAAAAACAACAACAAAAAACCGAGTCAAGGTCTCCGCTGAGAGTCGTTCTGTTTGAACATTCGACGAAACATATACGTAGTAGAGGGCGCAGAGAGAATTGCCCGTGAGGATACCTGATGTGACTTCCCTATCCATCACTTTCAAAACTAGGCTCATTGGCATTGCTCTCTCTCACAGAGAATGGCATTGCTCTCTCTCAGAGAGAGAGAGAGAGAGAGAGAGAGAGAGAGAGAGAGAGAGAGCGAGCACCTGTTACACACACTTACCAACTTCCTCAGGAGGCGGGAATATGGGTAAAATGTGGTTTCTTAGCAGGGGCAAGGATCTTCCTCTTCTAGAACACCTCTAAAGGTGCAGGAAAGAGAGAGAGAGAGAGAGAGAGAGAGAGAGAGAGAGAGAGAGAGAGAGAGAGAGAGAGAGAGACTTTATTTTACAATGGTAGCAGTTACAGGCATGTTCATACCAATTTTAAAATTTGCTGGTGCTATACTACATGGAATAAATCTACTATCAACAACAACAACAACAACAACAACAACAAAATGGAGATAACAGGTAATGGCAAAGCACACACACACACACACACACACACACACACACACACACACACACACACACACACACACACACACACACATTGTTCACATGCATCTATACATAACATTATTCATGTTAATAGAAATAAATGAAGGTCTTGGTTTTACACATGTTCATTATTTGTGTGGGTGAAAATGAAAATATTATTTTTTTTTTTTTACGCATAACACACAAAACGTTGTTCATATTGATGAAAGGTAATCGTAGGTAGAGAGGGAGAGAGAGAGAGAGAGAGAGAGAGAGAGAATGACAATGACAATGACACTTTATTTTTCAAGGATGGAGAGAGAGAGAGAGAGAGGGGGGGGGGGGGGGGCAGGGTGGGTGGGTAGGTGTTTGGGAGTTTAACGTCCTTTTCCACCATGTAAGGGTGATATCAAAGACGGGGCAACGAGAAAAAGGCCAGCACAAATATTTGGCCCCAGCCGGGATTCGAACTCACGACCCGAGCATTGAGAGTCCAACGCTCTACCATTCGGCTATCCCGACTCCAGAGAGAGAGAGAGAGAGAGAGAGAGTGCTTTATTGTTGATGTCACAGCTGAGATAACCATAAAAGTTGTCAGCGAGTATCGATGAAATATTCATGCTGCTCGTATAAACTAGCGTTGCTGACCTACATTTAGATTCCTGTGTTTATCAGGTGGCCTTTATGCATGGCCAATAAAACCTACTGAAAAAATAATAATTTCCATTGTCAGCCATAGCGGCTTGTTTTCCTTTGATCGCTCCTGACATACTGACACACACACACACACACACACACACACACACACACACACACACACACACACACACACACACACACACACACACACACACATTAACACACGCACACTCACGCACAGAGAGAGCGAGCGAGCGAGAGAGAGAGAGAGAGAGAGAGGGGGGGGGGGAGAAACGAAACTTTAGTTGTCAACAGTAAACGACATTGGTCGAGCAGTCCAGTTGCGTTCTTGTCGTTGCTAATGCCACACACACACACACACACACACACACACACACACACACACACACACACACACACACACACACACACACACAGAGCAGAAATTTGTTACATCTCAAGTCAGTAAGAGAGAGAGAGAGAGAGAGGGCGGGGGGGGGGGGGGTGTCAACGAACGCATGCAAACAGTTGAGTATACATGGCAGCGGAAGCAATACTTCGCCAATTTTACCAGCGGAATTGGGAGCGGATTTCCTTGGGGTGCACTTACTGTCCAAGAGTAATCCTGTTTTGGGAACTGCTTGTCATACCATCAGTTAAACAGGATCTCTGGATATTTCGGGTCACGTCTTAATGAAATGCAAGCACCCCCCAACCCCCGCCCCTCCTGCATCCCCTCTCCCCGATCACAATCCTTATCCCCACCCAAACACCCACGCCGCATCCCCTGGAAAAAAAAGGACTTAAAATGATCCATGGACATTTAGACAGTCGCGTCTTTTAAGGAACATGTCCTTCCAAGTCCCCCCACTCCCCCATCACCCCCCCCCCCCCACCATCATCCCCTCACCCCCCACCCCCGAAACAACAGGATTTAAAAACTAACAAACAGTTGCATGTAGCATTGCCACACAGGTGACCTACGACCGTCTTGGAGAGTTGGATGCTCGAATCGATAACTTCATTACTTAGGTCTGTCTGTGATTTTTTATGTTGTTTCCATAGTAATGGAAACAACATCATAGGACGGGCTAAATTTTCCGCGTTCATGGGCAAGCATCTGTGGTACAAACGCACGTCACTGCCGATCTCCCGCAGAGACGATTTTGCAAGTGTAACTCTGACAATGACGTAACAAAACGTGCGTCATCGATGCTGACATGTACGGTCCACCGAACGCGCTTCTCCTCCTCAGTGAGTGCCGTCTGTGCGTATGTGTGTGCGTGTGTGTGTGAATTGTGTCCAGGCCCGTTTCTTCGAAAATACTCAACCGAATGGCTTCAAATTTGGGGTATCCAAATATATCAAAATGTTACATTAGACGATTCAAGCGTGTGATGATTGCTTAAGTGATTTGGGAGTTATCGCCCTTTTGAGACAAGTTGGTTGTCTTTCGTGTACAGGCGTAATATTTATTTAAATCACTCAATTTTTTGGCAGTAGATAGCTTGAATACGGACTCTGAACAGAGTCACTACTAGAAAATGGTCGCTTTTATAGTTTTCATGTAAACCGAGCCTGAGTTGACATTGCATGTGAACCCAGTTCAGATGCCTATTTCTCCGAAAATACTGAACCGATCGATTTCAAATTTGGGGTTTCTTAATGAATCAAGATTGTTGAATAGAAGGCCCGATCCAGGTACGATTGCACACATGATGTGCGAGTTATCGCCCTTTTCAGAAAAAGTGGCTTTCTGGCGTTTAAAGGCGTAATATTTACCTAAACCACTCCATTTTTTGGACATAGATAGCATGAATACGGACTCTCAACTAAATGAATTTTGGAGGTTGTCGCTTTTATACTTTTGGCGTAAGCCGTACCTGATGAAAGTGCTGGTGAACACACTTTAGATCTCAAAATCGCTCCTACTATACATAGATAATGAGCCTGGGGTGCCATAAAAAATATACAAAAAAATTAGAAAAATTCACTGCAGCCGTTACCTTCAGTTGACTCGAAAATTTGTACTCACAGCACATTTCCTCTACAAGCCACACGCCTCACAAACATCCAAGAAGAGACGCACGCGCACTGACGTAAAGTAAGTGCGTCATGTTTGATTGACGTGATGCTGTTTTTTCTTGGGGGTGTCTCGCCACTTTCTTTCCAAATTCCTCTGTTTGGAGACGTGGTGTATTTTACTTCTACTATGTCGCCATCTTCGTGCAGTCGCAGAGAAGACACGGGATATAACAGAATACAACTCCAATACTTTATGAACAGAATATGCACGGAGAACAAATTCATGAAAGAAGAAGAACCCAGAACGCTGTGTAGGGCTGCTTACGTACTGAACGGGTCAGATCCATCGCAGAAAAGGCACGCGCGCACTGACGCAAAAGGCAGTATCAGCGTCATTTTTCCAATCATGTTTGATTGACGTGATACTGGCATTTCTTGGGGATGTGTCGCCACTTTTTGGACGTTCTCTATGTGTAGACGGGGAAAGCGGGAGTTTCATTGATGTAGTGTGCTTTGTTTTTCCCACTGACTCTCACTCAATAGCATAGTAGAGTGAGAGAACACCACATAGGTCTCAATGGAGCACAAACGCGGCTCGCGCGAGTCTGTGTGTGTGTGTGTGTGCGTGTGCGCGTGCGTGCGTGCGTGTGAGTGTGTGCGCGCGCGCGTGTGTATGTCTGACATAACACATAGTTAGAAAACGTTCACCGCGCAGACTTGTCTGTTAAACATATTCGGTCGGTATTAATTCGATCTTTACACTGCGCACGCAGCAGCAACACTTCAATTTTCATGGGCCTGCTTTCATTGCAAGAACTGTATCAAAGTTATTACGCCAAATGTATTATGCGTCATCCCAGTGAGCAAAAACGTCATAGATTTCAAAGAATACAACTTGACGTCTCTCTTCCAAAAACAAGATTGGTGTGACAGCCCGGTCAGTTGTTTCCATTCAGAGAGAGAGAGAGAGAGAGAGAGAGTGTGTGTGTGTGCGTGTGTGTGTGTGTGTGTGTGTGTGTGTGGATACATGGCATTACAAAAGAACGACCGTGACGATAGCAGGTGATCAACTGGAAACAACATATTGGGCTGGTGGCCATCTTGTTTTTTCGGGGGGGGGGGGGGGGGTACAGATTCGGATGAGCCCCAATGACCCATTGGATCCAGATCACAGTAAGGTTTGTGGGGCTGATGTTAAAGGGTTTAAGGCCTTTTTCCGCCACATACAGGTGATATCAAAGACGGGGCGACGAGAAAAAGCCCAGCACAAATCTTCAGCCCCCAGCCGGGAATCGAACTCACGACTCGAGCATTGAAAGTCCAACGCTCTACCGCTCGGCTGTCCCGGCTCCCCGTCAGATGACACCAGGAGCCACGCTTGGGTTTCGGTTCAGATCATCCCTGTGCTTCTGTAGGCGCTTGCGACGACGCCCACTTCGGGCTAACCGAGACCGAGGGTGGGCGGGTGGGTGTTTGGGGGTTTAACGTCCTTTTCCACCACATATGGGTGATATCAAAGACAGGGCAACGATGAAGAAGCCAGCACAAATATAAACCGAGACCGAGCCGAACCAAGTTGTCTCCCTTGCCGCAACAAGCACGCATTTTTCATGGCAGAGCACAAAGCTGCCACGAAAAATGCATGCATGCTGCGGCGGTCTGTGTATGCACGGGGGACAGCTCATGCAGGCCAGAATCTCTACTGAAACAGGCTGAAAATGTACTGTGCTGGTGAATGCGACAGAACTCACCGCTTCTGTGCACACTGTGAAATAACACGGGGACCTCAAAGTTGTTCGCAACTATCCACTTTCCTTGTCCCCGAGTATTTTTGTTTTTTTCCTTCTTAGGTATCACTCAGCTCGGCTTAGTCTCGGTTAGCCCGATTTGGGCGTCGTCGGAGGGGCGTTGAGAAGCGACGGACTCGGAACAGGGATGGGTTCAGATAAGCCCCACGCTGTTTCCCGTTTCCTTTTCAAGGCGTCTATCTGTGAAAGATGATCGTTATTTATTGTATCCCCACCGTTGTCCTCATTACTGGATTACTGGCAGTTTGTTCGCCCCACACCCCTCCCCCCGCGGTCAATTTCTTTTCCGGAGATGATCAAGTCAGTCTTATTTTATTTCGCTAAGAGCCGGCCTGGGAAAATCCTATACCCCAGGGATCTCCTGAAGAATTATATTCTGCGAGGTACCTTGCTGATGAATGGCAAATTTGTCTGAGGCATTCCGACAGATTGAGATAGATTTGACATTAGAGGTCGAGGCTCGAATAATCAAACAACAACAAAAAAAGGGGGGGGGGGACAGGGTGGGTGGGTGGGGGTTTGGGGATTTAACGGGGGGGGGGGGGGGTGGGCGGGGGGGAGGATACACATATTTGTAGACTGTGACAACATTTTCAGGACCACGAATATGGGCGTGGAGGTGGGAGGAATTGGGGGGGGGGGGCGGAAAGATACCCCCCCCACACACACACACACCACCACCTCGCCCCTCTGGTTTCTACATCAGTGAAGAGTCTATATCCGTGACAGATGATAGTTATTTATTGTATCCCCTGTTGTCCTCATCACTGGCAGTTTGTTCGCCCCCCCCCCCCCCCGGTAAAATTCTCTTCCGGAGATGATAAAGCCAACCTCATCTTCTTATTTTTGCTAAGAACCGGCGTGGGATTAAAGTCCTATACTCCAGGGATCCCATGAAGAATTGTTTTCTAGGAGGCAATTTGCTAAGAAATGGCAAATTTGTCTGGGGCATTCCGACAGACAGATTTGACATGTGACGTCGAGGCAGCAGGAAATTTTCTGACCCGGTCCGTCTGACAAAGCATTTCTCTCCCCTGTTGATTTGCTTTGTCCATGTAGGGTGGGTGCTGGGTGCTCTATGCTCGTACCGCTGCTGAGATAGAAAACTAAAGCACTAAGGGTGTTTGCCAGATAGAAGGATGTTTCATTTGACCAATGCGACCTTTTTCGTGACTTTGTGGCTTCTGATATTAGAGAAATAAGATTTTCTTTGAGCCTACGGCCCATTTCTGTACGAACTGGGACTAGACAAAGCTTCTAAATATAGTAAGTCCTCAGTCCGCAACCAAATAACGCGGTCTGCTCAGAACGCGGTATTTTTTTTTATTTCTGTTTTTAGGACATATACATGTACATGCCACAGACATTTATAGACAACAGACCTTACATAGATGGACATATCAAGTTACTCCAGAAAATATCTTGCAAAACAAACATATACAACAAATTACACACACACACACACACACACACACACACACACACACACACACACACAAGTAGCAATCCAAATAGTAACACCACTAGTAACAGTGTAAAAAAAACAACAACATTCATTCACAACATACACAAACATTCCACCTGAGTAATACAGTGTATCACAGTACATCACAGACAATGATGATACTCATCAAGGGAAGCAACTTGCCTTGTACTAATTAACACAGAACGCGGTATTTAATTCTTATACCAGAACTAATTCGCCGGCCAGAGTCACCACAATGGTCCCAGATGCTGTATTGTGACCCACGTGACTAATTCTGACGCGCGGAGTCAAAGCATTCGATGAAAAGTTTGCCACACACTGTTGTACGCCTGTCGTACGTATTGGGGCGGCTGGTGGTCTAGTGGTTAAGAGACTTGTCATCAATGCGACAGGTCAGGGGTTCGAGTCCCACTCGGGGCAAAGACTTTTTCCTTCTCGTATGTGGCACCGTTCATTCGGGCCGATCGTCGTGGGTTCTCTCCGGGTACTCCGGCTTCCTCCCCCTCTGCTTTGGAAATGTTCAGCCCACCAAATTTGAAAAAATAACTGAATGGAATTCTACATTTCGAAATTTAAATAGCTGAGCTGACCCTTCGCACCACGTGACTGTTTATGTCCAGTGTGTGAGAGAATGCGTGTGATTCACGTGAGCGTGCGTGTTGGGTTCAGTTCGAGGCGCTTTGAGCCGATTCATGAAATTGGGTTAAGCGCCAATACAATACTCATTATTATTATTATTATTAAAATCATTGTCCACCACGTACGGGTGATATCAAAGACGGGAAAACGAGAGGGCCAGCAGAGATATTTGGCCCCAGGCAGGAATCGAACTCTCGATCCTAGCATTTCAAGTCCAAAGCCCTACCGCTCGACTGTCTCGGCTCTTCCCCCCCCCCCACCGGAAGCTGCTGCACGCTCTCAAATGCAAATCAATTTTGAATGCTTTCACGAATACATAATCTCACGAACAAACAGCAGTATTTTGTTTACAGAGGTAAACGTGCAATATACACTGGATAAAAAATAAAATAAAAAAGAGCGTTTTAGTTGTGTATAATTATGTATGCATACAATTGCAGCCGGAGAATTCAGGTTTACCTGCCCCAAATCGTTCAGTTCCGCAGCAGGGAATCAGGCAAACTCAAGTCAGCTCTACCAGTTTATCCGTTTATCCCGTCTGCCAGCCAAGACGGGGGCAGAATCAATCTGAATTTAATAACTCTCCGGTCGTCGGTCATTCTCGCCGTTGGATGATCGATGTTATCCAACTTAATCTCTTCCACCGCTCTTCCTTTTGGTCACGTAGTGGCGGTAGTCCCAGTTCCTTGACAGGGCGAGTCAATTTTGCATCTCAAAGAGCCGCTGAAATAGCCACGCCCTGTGTCTGAAATCTTTACGACCTCCCCCGAGGCTACTTCCGGCAGTATTCCGCAAAACTTGGGTTCTGGTGCATGGAGACAGACTAGCCTTAGGGGGGGGGGGGGGGAGCCGGGATAACCGAATCGTAGAACGTTGTGCTTTCAATCTCGGGTCGTGAGTTCAAATCCCGGCTGGGGCCAAATATTTGTACTGGCCTTTTTCTCGTTGCCCCGTTTTTGATGTCGCCCATATGGCAGAAGGATGATGTCACAAGGGAGTGCTTTTAGTCCGAACAAACGGCAAACATGGTGTTTTTCCGTTTTTCCCGAGGTGTTTTTTCCCGTGTTTCCCGTATGACATGCGACTGCAACATGCCTTCGCCCTGGGAGCCGGGATAGCCGAATGGTACAGCGTTGGACTCTCAATGCTCGCAATCTCCCAAACACCCACCAACCCCATGTCTTTGCCCTAATTTTTTAAGAGTGTATTTTGAGCTGTTTTCCACGATTGTTCAAACAAAAACGTCTCCCGTGTGTCATCAATAATAATAATAATAATAATACACTTGTAGAGCGCGGAGTTCTGCTTAGAAAAGCACTCAATGAGCTCTTTGCTCACGCAGACACACAACATTCACATGCACACATTTATACACATCAATACAGGCGCTGGAGTTTACACTTAAGATTAAAGGCTAGTTTGAAAAGATGTGTTTTGAGTTGTGCTTTAAACTGTAGGAGGGAAGGGATGTTTCTCAGAGAAGATGACAAGGAGTTTCAACCGTGGGGTGCACTATAACTGAAAGAACGTTGGCCAAATGTTTTGAGGCTGACCCGGGGGACCTGAAGTAGTTTTTCTGAGGGTGAGCGGAGAGTGCGGGATGTTTCGTACGTGGTGAGCTTATCAGAAAGGTACTGGGGAAGTGATTGGTCAAAATGACGGAAGGCTAATGTAGCAATCTTGTACTGAATACGGTACTGAACCGGCAGCCAGTGAAGCTCCTTTAACAAAGGTGTTATGTGATCCCGCTTCCGTGTCTTTATAATGAGACGCGCTGCGCTGTCCTGCACTCTTTGAAGCCGATGGGTCTGGTCGGCGGGGAGACCGGCCAAGACGGAATTGCAGAATTCACGTCTAGAAGTGACTGAAGCATTTACGCGGAGTGTGGCAGTGGAAGATTCTGACAGAAGTGGACGAATGGAAGCGATCTGTCTGAGGGCTATAAAAGCTGCACGGCATAGAGCGCCGACGTGACTCTCCATGGATTGAGTCTGATCTACTGTGACACCGAGATACTTGACGTGACGGAGGTGTTGAGAGGGACGATTGAACCAGCCAGTGACATAGTGTCTGCTCTAATCTGGGCAACGCGAGACTGGGTGCCAGCAACCATCACTTCCGTTTTATCAGTGTTCAACATCAACTTGTTGCTGTTCATCCAGGCAAAAATGTCGGTGATACAGGAGTCAAGGCTCAACTGTAGAGAACCAAAGTTATGTGGAGTGGCAGACTGAGACACCTCAGTGTCATCAGCATACTTGTGTGAAACAAACATTGGTGCCGAGTAATGATATCTGACAAAGGTTGTGAGTATAAACTGGGCCTAAAACGGAGCCCTGTGGGACGCCGTACACAAGGAGGCTGGGAAGCGATGTGACCCCGTCAACTACAACCGACTGGTAACGATCTAACAGATATGACATGAACCAGCGAAGCACAGTGCCGCGAAGGCCTAACTATGTGATAATCAGTACAGTCTAAAATTTTGTAATGCTTGCTTGGCTTGCTTTAAAATACCAGTGCTCGTTGACTTCGTTGTCATTGCGGTCACCGGGCCCTACCTATTCTACCATTAGCTACAGGACACTAACAGCTTCCGGGGCATGTAGTAAGAACTACGCTAAATATACAAAATTATCGCCCCATTGATAATTTGTGTGCAGAGTAAAGAATGGCAATCTGGGGCTTTCTTGTGCTTTGTAAATAAGTCTCATGCAAAGTACATGTAATAGTAAAATTAGGGAAAAATGAGCCTGGCTTGTGGACTGTTTGTATTCATGCGCGGCTGACACGAGAGCCAGCAGACGACAGAGGAATGAGGGGGTATGTGGTCGCTGCTAACATAGCCAAAAAAAAAAAAAAACCCCGGAATTTGGAATTTGTTTAAATGTACTCTAGACATGAGTCTTTGGCTGTCGGATTTTTGTGATTTTTTTTTTTTGTGGGGGGGTGAATTTTAAAGCATTTCTAGGGTGTCATATGCAAAGTTACGTTTAAGAGGAATATGTTTTTCTTGAAATTTGCATGTCCTGTAGCATGTATTACTCGGTTCGGGAACCGGTTTTTGGCACCTCCCGCTTCAGCCCTTTCTACATTGACGCTACCATCGTAAATTATTTCTTACACTAGCTGCCTGAAGCCCTCCCGTGGTGACACCAAGCCGCTTTCTTTTGTTTTGGCCATTCTTTTTACCGCATAAACCACGTGAAAAACGTACACGGTAACCAACGAAAACAGAGACCGTCTCTAGGGGAGATCACTCCCATGGAATGTAATATCGGCCAGCAACGGTGCAACAGAGGGAAGATTTCGCACGCTCCTGACTGTTACGACTATAGTCTTAGCTCCGGCAGAGTCACATTGTGAGAATTTTGCGCTATACAAGTACAATTCATCATCATTATTATTATTAGAATGAGTTATTAAGCATGTTTAGTAGGACTTCGTAAGGAGGACTCCGATGAGACGCGTTCAGTTGACAGGTACATTAGGCTCACACGGCAGAGGCCGCGAGCGGCCAACGCGCTGCGATTAGCGAATGCTACCCCTAACGTGCAAAATTTACATGTAAATCAGTGGCTTCCGCTGCCCAGCGAAGTCCTCCTTACGAAGTCCTGCTGGATGTACTCGCTCTCGTCTGAGCCACACGCAGACTAACGATTTGTTTCATTAGTGAAAGTGTTTCCAGCCAGGGAATAAAACTGGTGTGTGACGGTGGAATATGTCTGCCTTGGACTAGAGGGAGTACATCTACGATCCAGCATTTCAGCGGGTAAGGCGGGACGTGGCCCGGGGTATATATGGAACTGGGGAGTGCATCTCGCGTGTAACACCGGGCACCCGTGTGCTGGGGTTTGCCGGCGAAACTGAATTTTTTTTTCATGGTAAAAGGAGGCCGGATCAGGAAGAAACTGGGGTGGTTGTTAGCCTGATTGTGCGAACGCGGCAGATAGAGTACCCTCTTGAGATTTTCCCTCTCAAACGTAAAACTTTTCAATCTCTCTCTCTCTCTCTCTCTCTCTTCTTTTCAGTGTCCAACACTCGTTTGCCCCTCATCAAAGACGCCAAGTTAGCATCCACAGGAAGAACTTCCATCAGGTTGTTAGCCTGTCTGTGGGGGCGTGCCATTAGTGTAGAGTGGCAGAACCCTCTTGAGCTTTTTGTCCCATCAAACAGCCTGTGGCCGCTAACAGGCTCCCCACGTTAGGACGTCAGATCAGAGCCGTCAGAAAAGACGAAACCCACGCTAGCCTCGCATCAAAACGCCATGGAACGTGGGTAGAAGCAAAATGGCCACAGAAATGAAGAAAAATGACCGCAGAAAGACCGTTTCAGACACCGCCATGGGATATATGAGAAAGGCACTTTGCTTTTTTTTGTGACTTTGGAGACCGTGCCCATCATTTGCTCACCAACATTCATTTGTCACGTGTAGTTTCCTAGCTACAAACGACGTTTGCCTGACGATTGTCAGGGGAAGCAGGCCATTTCTCCCGGCTTTTGTGGGATATTGAGGTTTTCCGTGATCAGACTGAAAAAGCACAATCATGAGCGGCTTGTGCTTTTCTGTTTAAGGGAGAGGGGTGGGTGGGTGGGTGTTTGGGAGTTTCACGTCCTTTTCCACCATGTATGGGTGATATCAAAGACGGGGCAACGAGAAAAAGGCCAGCACAAATATTTGGCCCTAGCCGGGATTCCAAATCACGACTCGAGCATTGAGAGTCCAACGCTCTACCATTCGGCTATCCCACCTCCCCGTTTAAGAGAGAGAGAGGGAGGCGTTTACCCTTAAGAAAAATGACAATGATAATGATTTGTCTGGCGCCCAACATCCTGGGGGAGCCGGGGTGGTCGAATGGCAGAGCGTTGGACTTCTAATGCTCGGGTCGTGAGTTCGATCCCGGCTGAGGCCAAATATTTGTGCTGGCTTTTTCATCGTTGCCCCGTCTTTGATATCACCCTATGTGGTGGAAAAGGACGTTAAACCCCCAAACACCCACCCCACCCCAACATCCTGCTGGAGCTCTGGGCGCCTCACACTAGCATAGTGGCATTACATACATGTGTGTGTGTGTGTGTGTGTGTGTGTGTGTGTGTGTGTGTGTGTGTGTGTGTGTGTGTGTGATATCAAGCACCTTAAAGGCGCAAACATTTATATGGAGATCAGACAGGTCGTCTGCGCTGGAGTTTTCTCAAACGCCACGATATCAATGGCCATCAATATGTATTAAACCAAGAGCCATTAAGGACCTCTTGGTTCCTGATACAGCGATCAGATAAAATATATGCATGGAACTGAAATTAACGAATAAATAAATGTTGCATTGATCGACATCACAGACACTCGGCGATTGCTTGCAATACAAAAGAGATGTGCCCATCTGAACGCCTGGACCCATCTTAGGCTGGGTACTAACCCCAGAGGAAAACACATAAGAAAGCATCACAGTCGCTGCGCCTGATCTGTCTACTAACTACAAACTTTAGGGCCGCAGGGAGGGCGAGTTTAACGTCCTTTTCCACCACGTAGGGGTGGTATCAAAGACGGGGCAACGAGAAAAAGGCCAGCACAGATATTTGGCCCCAGCCGGGATTCGAACTCACGACTCGAGTACTGAGAATCCAACGCTCTACCATTCGGCTATCCCGGCTCCCCTGACGGGCCGCAGATCGCTGACCTCACACCGTCTTTCGCCAGTTAAGCTAGCAGACGCTCGCCGTAGGCACAAAGAGGAATGCCCCCATCCTATAAAGTTGGAGCGTTCTTTTTGGCGGGAGTGACGTGTGTGTGTGTGTGTGTGTGTGTGTGTGTGTGTGTGTGTGTGTGTGTGTGTGCTGCACGTAATGTGTCTATGACGGAGAGAGAGGAGAGGAGAGGGAGACCATGACTACTCCATCCTATACAATTCACGGCGTCAATAAAGTAATTTAGCGAAAATCATCAACTCCGGCAGTAAAGGTAAGATGTACACTACCCTTACTGATCAGAGTGGCTCAAAGGCGCAAAGAAACCCCATTATTTACTGTGATATCTACCACTGAATCTTTGAATTGGCACCATGGTGTTATACAAGTTGTGGCCGTCACCTTCGCGCGCCGCGTGATGTAGAATATCCCCCCCCCCAAAAAAAAAAAAAAAAAAAAAAACCCAATAACAATGGTCAGAATCTACTCTGAAACACATAGTCACAGCTGGTGAGGTTTGGAATAGCTATAGTTGTCACAGATGACGTCACAACCACGGAAAACCTCGAAATCACATCTGTTTCACATAATTATTATGTGCACAGCACTGTGGCGCTCCAGAGTGTCCGGTTAGTACCCAGCTTTAAGGATGGGGAATACGTGTGCAAAAGGAGAAGCGCCAGGAAAGTGCCAATGAAACGGTCATTTCAATGCTGAGTGTGTAAATCCTGATTTTGATGATCGGGCCATGACTTTTAAACATGCACGAGACCATCCCAAAGTTTTGCAATGTGCATGGTATACATGTCTGTTGAAACGTAACTTCAAGAGGTCCTTATTGCTTTCATTCAACGTATCCCCCATCCTTAACGCCATTTCTTTTAAAGGCCGAGGGCATTTAGGGTGGTCTGCCGGTCAAACCGTATTTTGATATGAGGCTTTCGCTGCTCGGTTACTAGCGTCTGCCGCATACTGAATAATAATAATAATGAGTATTATATAGGCGCTTTACCCAATTTCACGAATCGGCTCAAAGCGCCGCGAACTGAACCCAACACGCACGCTCACGTGAATCACACGCATTCTCTCACACACTGGACATAAACGTATTACAATCACGTGGTGCGAAGGGTCAGCTCAGCTATTTAAATTTCGGAATTTAGAATTACATTTATTTTTCAAATTTGGTGGGCTGAACATTTCCAAAGCAGAGGGGGAGGAAGCCGGAGTACCCGGAGAGAACCCCCGACGATCGGCCCGAATGAACGGTAAAATTCTTTGCCCCGAGTGGGACTCGAACCCCCCCACCTCTCGCATTGGTGACAAGTCTCTTAACCACTAGACCACCGACCGCCCCAATCACGTGCAGCTCGCAAATCGAAATCTTCCTCAAATGCCCGAGCCGTTTAAAGCGGCAGTAGGGAGGCGGAGACGGGGTCTGGGTGGGCCTGAGAGACTGGGGGCAAATTTAGACAGAAATACTGAAATTCTCACTCACTCCCCGCATCAAAGGCTGAGAAGCTCGATAGCTTACTTAGGGTTAAACCGTTGACATTTTCTGCCTTGCATGATTATCTTACAGGACAGAAGGGACACATGCCCAGAAGGTGCCATTGGAGCCTTTGAGCTGACGGCTCGTCTTCCTGGTACTCTGTGCTCACAGCGAGTTCTCAACAGTTTTGGTGGTGCCAAGAGTCATGTCACTTAGGGCTCAATCAGGCGTGGCAGTAACATTATGCACGCCTGCCTACCGTCGGCTACATGTGTCTAAGTCGTGCGATGCTGGAAACCACCAAATTAGCTCAGAACGATCTGGGAGCCTAAAAATCTTTACATTCGGACCTTTAATCAACCTTTCTACCTTGTGCAGTTCGCCTGTCTGCGACGTCATTTGTATTCCTGAAAGCATCTCATGTCTGGGATGACTTGGTACTGAATTACCGTCTTTCACTGCTGTAATTACGGACTCCTGCAGATTTGCATACCATGGCGCGTGCGGCTGATTGCAATGTCTGGTCTTCTGATTCCGGAACTGATAGCTCTACAGTGTACGCTTTTTTTTTTTTTTTTTTTTTTTCAAAGTCAAAAGCGTTTATACCTGTAGCCCCTGCTGGTGTGTGGAGGAAATACAGAAAATCAAATCGAAGGTGAATGTTCTGAATATAGGAAGAACCACAACTGTAGAATGGACAAGATAAAAACACATTCAGAGTATAATAACACTGAAAAAGAAAGTTTTAAAAAAGTCAGGCGTTAACAACACACTAGAAAGACAAATGACTATTTGCCAAATATACAAGGCTTATGCCACTTCACTGTTTTTTTTTTTTTTTTTTTTTTGTTTTTAATCAACTTGGCTAAGTCTGGCATTGCTTTCTTTCACATTTCCTTGGACATCGATCGACAAAAGTTGAAAGCTGACACTGGTTTTTGGTATGTGTTGTAGAGATCGCCAAAAACCACTGCATTTCGATGGACATTTCTGGACCATCCCAGAACATGCCGGTGCAGTAAAGTCAGTAGATTACGTCACCTTGGAAAGATCTCGAACTTGCCAGTAAGTTGAGGAATGTTCTACATCTGACCTGTTCAGAATACAAGCAGCCCTGCACAGCGTTCTGGCTTCTTCTCCTTTCATGAATTTGTTCTCCACGCAACTTCTGTTAATAAAGTATTGGAGTTGTATCCCGTGTCTTCTCTGCGAGTGCATCGAGAGAGCAACATAGCAGGAGAAAAATACAACAGTATGTGATAGATGTAAAGCTTTGCCTCTCTGCATTGTACTTAGGGCATGACACGGACCACGATAAAGTGGAGCTCGGAGTCAATAGTGTGCAGGGTCACATCTAGTGCAAAGCCTTTCTTCCCTGGGTGTGCCATCGCGTCTATCTATATAGTTCAGTTCCTAATTTGTGATTATTACATCGAAATTTCATACCGGTGACGACTTAAGCATCTGGAAGCAGTGATGAAAAATATACTTTTCCTGGCCGAACACTGTCTCGTAATTTCTGTAGAATAAGCGCATATGACATTCTTCGATAAACATCTGCCGTAAACTAACCTTCACGCCACAACACAGAGAGAGAGAGAGAGAGAGAGTAAAGAATGAATGAATGAATCAATGAATCTTTATTTTACAACGGTAGAGGCAGTTGACGTCAAGTAGTCAGTTTTCATACCTGCCGTTGCTAAAAAACTACTCTTAACTAACTAACAAAATAAGGAATAAAACAAGAAAAACAGACAGATTAATGCACAAACTAAACAACAACAAACAAACAAACAAACAGCGAACAGATGTTGCAAACACATGTACACACATACACATTGTCTATTGATTTCAAGTGCACACAAGAAATTTTTTTTAAGTCAATAATAATAATTGAACACAAAAAGAGATGTATAAAGTAGCAAGCGAACAGTCGGCATGCACTTAATCAGACAATATTATAAAATGTAATATACCAGTGTTAAACTTGAAGAAGAAGAAAAAAAAGTATTATAACATGACTTCAGGCTTTACTGTGACATGAAGTGTTTAAATAACCTCTCTTTAAAAACTGTGATAGAGGATGTGGCTTGTAGAGAGAGAGAGAGAGAGAGAGAGAGAGAGAGAGAGAGAGAGAGAGAGAGAGAGAGAGAGAGAGAGAGAGAGAGAGAGAGAATCAATGAATCAATGAAACAACGGTAGAGGCAGTTGACGTCAAGTAGTCAGTTTTCATACCTGCCGTTGCTCATAAACTACTCACTAACTAACAAAATAAGGAATAAAACAAGAAAAACAGACAGATTAATGCACAAACTAAACAACAACAAACAAACAAACAAACAGCGAACAGATGTTGCAAACACATGTACACACATACACATTGTCTATTGATTTCAAGTGCACACAAGAAATTTTTTTTAAGTCAATAATAATAATTGAACACAAAAAGAGATGTATAAAGTAGCAAGCGAACAGTCGGCATGCACTTAATCAGACAATATTATAAAATGTAATATACCAGTGTTAAACTTGAAGAAGAAGAAAAAAAAGTATTATAACATGACTTCAGGCTTTACTGTGACATGAAGTGTTTAAATAACCTCTCTTTAAAAACTGTGATAGAGGATGTGGCTTGTAGAGAGAGAGAGAGAGAGAGAGAGAGAGAGAGAGAGAGAGAGAGAGAGAGAGAGAGAGAGAGAGAGAGAGAGAGAGAGAGAATCAATGAATCAATGAAACAACGGTAGAGGCAGTTGACGTCAAGTAGTCAGTTTTCATACCTGCCGTTGCTCATAAACTACTCACTAACTAACAAAATAAGGAATAAAACAAGAAAAACAGACAGATTAATGCACAAACTAAACAACAACAAACAAACAAACAAACAGCGAACAGATGTTGCAAACACATGTACACACATACACATTGTCTATTGATTTCAAGTGCACACAAGAAATTTTTTTTAAGTCAATAATAATAATTGAACACAAAAAGAGATGTATAAAGTAGCAAGCGAACAGTCGGCATGCACTTAATCAGACAATATTATAAAATGTAATATACCAGTGTTAAACTTGAAGAAGAAGAAAAAAAAGTATTATAACATGACTTCAGGCTTTACTGTGACATGAAGTGTTTAAATAACCTCTCTTTAAAAACTGTGATAGAGGATGTGGCTTGTAGAGAGAGAGAGAGAGAGAGAGAGAGAGAGAGAGAGAGAGAGAGAGAGAGAGAGAGAGAGAGAGAGAGAGAGAGAGAGAGAGAATCAATGAATCAATGAAACAACGGTAGAGGCAGTTGACGTCAAGTAGTCAGTTTTCATACCTGCCGTTGCTCATAAACTACTCACTAACTAACAAAATAAGGAATAAAACAAGAAAAACAGACAGATTAATGCACAAACTAAACAACAACAAACAAACAAACAAACAGCGAACAGATGTTGCAAACACATGTACACACATACACATTGTCTATTGATTTCAAGTGCACACAAGAAATTTTTTTTAAGTCAATAATAATAATTGAACACAAAAAGAGATGTATAAAGTAGCAAGCGAACAGTCGGCATGCACTTAATCAGACAATATTATAAAATGTAATATACCAGTGTTAAACTTGAAGAAGAAGAAAAAAAAGTATTATAACATGACTTCAGGCTTTACTGTGACATGAAGTGTTTAAATAACCTCTCTTTAAAAACTGTGATAGAGGATGTGGCTTGTAGAGAGAGAGAGAGAGAGAGAGAGAGAGAGAGAGAGAGAGAGAGAGAGAGAGAGAGAGAGAGAGAGAGAGAGAGAGAGAGAGAATCAATGAATCAATGAAACAACGGTAGAGGCAGTTGACGTCAAGTAGTCAGTTTTCATACCTGCCGTTGCTCATAAACTACTCACTAACTAACAAAATAAGGAATAAAACAAGAAAAACAGACAGATTAATGCACAAACTAAACAACAACAAACAAACAAACAAACAGCGAACAGATGTTGCAAACACATGTACACACATACACATTGTCTATTGATTTCAAGTGCACACAAGAAATTTTTTTTAAGTCAATAATAATAATTGAACACAAAAAGAGATGTATAAAGTAGCAAGCGAACAGTCGGCATGCACTTAATCAGACAATATTATAAAATGTAATATACCAGTGTTAAACTTGAAGAAGAAGAAAAAAAAGTATTATAACATGACTTCAGGCTTTACTGTGACATGAAGTGTTTAAATAACCTCTCTTTAAAAACTGTGATAGAGGATGTGGCTTGTAGAGAGAGAGAGAGAGAGAGAGAGAGAGAGAGAGAGAGAGAGAGAGAGAGAGAGAGAGAGAGAGAGAGAGAGAGAGAGAGAATCAATGAATCAATGAAACAACGGTAGAGGCAGTTGACGTCAAGTAGTCAGTTTTCATACCTGCCGTTGCTCATAAACTACTCACTAACTAACAAAATAAGGAATAAAACAAGAAAAACAGACAGATTAATGCACAAACTAAACAACAACAAACAAACAAACAAACAGCGAACAGATGTTGCAAACACATGTACACACATACACATTGTCTATTGATTTCAAGTGCACACAAGAAATTTTTTTTAAGTCAATAATAATAATTGAACACAAAAAGAGATGTATAAAGTAGCAAGCGAACAGTCGGCATGCACTTAATCAGACAATATTATAAAATGTAATATACCAGTGTTAAACTTGAAGAAGAAGAAAAAAAAAGTATTATAACATGACTTCAGGCTTTACTGTGACATGAAGTGTTTAAATAACCTCTCTTTAAAAACTGTGATAGAGGATGTGGCTTGTAGAGAGAGAGAGAGAGAGAGAGAGAGAGAGAGAGAGAGAGAGAGAGAGAGAGCAGACAAAAAAAAACCACCCCCCGAAAAAACAAAAAAACAAAAACAAAAACAACAACAACAACAAAAAACCCACCACCACCAACAACAACTAAAACACAAGTATAAAAACCAAAAACAAACACAACTAAAAACAAACAAAAAACAAAACAGCACACACACACACACACACACACACACACACACACACACACACACACACACAATAACAACAACAACAACAACAAAAGAGAAACTACCGAAGCAGATAATCAAAATTATAGTTAAACTTGGTAAGCACGAAAGACGACATGAAAGTAGCCATGAAATTAAGAGAACGATTAGCTACGCTCGTAAGTGGGCGCTGCAAGGGAGTACTTGTAGCTCCTGCACTCACTACTTTAAAAAAAAATGAAATCAAGAAATTGAAAACGGAAAGAGAAGTGGTGAACAAACAACAGCAACAACAGCGGCGCAGCATCAACATTATTATCATCACGATCATCATCATCGTTGTCGTCATCGTCATCAACAACAACTACAATCATCATCATCATCACCACCACCACCACCACCACCACCATCATCATCAACAACAACAACAACAACAACAACAACAACAACAACAACAACAACAACAACAACAACAACAACCGCGAAAGGAGGAAGCCTAGTGGAAAAGAATTAGGAGCGGCCGTCGTTGTGGACAATAACTGTCACAAAAATGCAACAGGGGAAGACACCTTAAAATAACAATTATAAACACACACACACACACACACACACACACACACACACACACACACACACACAAACAAACAAACAGCAAACGGCCAGTATCACCGACAGACCCTAAAATCGTAAACCACAGAAAGTTTGATTTATGGGCAAGTTTGTGCTTTCACAGCAAGCATAAATATTTATTTGCGATTTTGCTTTGTTTCTAAAGCAAACAAAATATCCGACAGAGGCAGCTAGACAAGATTAATTTGTTGTGGGAGGATGACGAAAACCAGCGACTAAGTCATCAATCAATCAATCAATACTTTATTAATCCCTTCCGGGAAATTAAATGTCTGCCGGTGACATACAAACAGGACATAAAAAAATAAAACATGAAACAATTTACCATAATACACATTTCATAAATTATCACATATACATGTATCACAGACTATATAGAGCGAACGGCCTCCACACACACACACACACACACACACACACACCACTTCTCTCTCAGTCTCTCTCAGCAGGAGTGCCTCTGGTGGACGTTGTTTAAAAACATGACTGCAGTTGGTACAAATGAATTTTTGTAACGCTGGGTTCTCACGTTAGGCATTCTCAGTCTACCACTGTCCATCCGTCTGCTGTCAAACTCCCCGTACAGGGGGTGTGTCGCGTCGTTGAGTATAGTTGTCAGTTTGTCCGCAAGTCGTCTGTGATAGACCGAGGAGAAAGTGTCCAGCCTACGACCAACAACTCCTCCTGCTTTCCTGATCAGCTTTTCAAGCTTTTCCGCATCCTGTTTTGAAATGTTACCCCCCCCCCCCCACCCCCACCCCAACAGACAGCTGCGAAGGTCAGCACGCTGCTAACAGCAGAGGAATAAAAGATGCCCAAAAGTTTTTGATCAACGTGAAACGATCTCAGCTTTCTGAGGAAGAACATGCGGGGTTGCGATTTTTTCACAACTGTGCTGACATTATCTTTCCAGTTTAACTTTTCATCCATGACTACCCCCAAGTATCTGTAACTAGCCACTCGTTCAACAGGCTGTCCTTTGATAATAACAGGATCTATAACGGAGCAAGACTTCTTTCTAAAATCAATCACTAGTTCCTTTGTTTTTCCAACATTTAACTCCAAATAGTTCTTGTCGCACCAATCAACAAAGGCACTGATCTCTGCTCTATAAAAACTGTCATCGTTGTTAGAAATACAACCAATCAAGGCCGAATCGTCGGCGAACTTGGAAAGCGGACAGGACTCATACGAGTGACGACAGTCTGCGGTATAAAGAGAGTATAAAAATGGTGCGAGTACTGTCCCTTGGGGCGCTCCAGTGTTTGTGTAAATAGTACCCGAGATTGCCTGGTTCATCCTAACATGCTGGGGTCTATCAGTCAGGTAGTTTAAAATCCATCGAACAGTCGGAGAACTGATGTCCATGTCTAAGAGTTTTTCTGCTAAAAGATGAGGTTGTATGGTGTTAAAAGCACTTGAAAAATCAAAGAACATCAGACGAATGTAGTTGCCTGGAACCTCAAGATGTGAATAAACAGTGTGTAAAACAAACAAGATGGCATCCTCGACGCTTCTGTTCCTACGATACGCAAACTGGAGAGGATCGATGAAAGGAGAAACTAGAACCTGTAGTTTAAACAGCACGAGGCGTTCGAACACCTTCATAACGGCTGATGTCAACGCTACCGGACGCAGGTCGTTCATGACCGACACTGTAGACTTCTTGGGTACCGGGACGATGCAGGAAGACTTCCAGCTGACAGGCACACAGCATGACTTTAAGGACATGTTGAAGATGATAGTAAGTATCGACGCAAGTTGGTCGGCACATATTTTCAACACCTTGGGCTTAACCCGGTCAGGCCCCGCTGCCTTGTGAGGATTAGTGTGCTGCAGAACCCTACGGACATCCTCCTCCTCGATCTCAAGTGTCTCACCAGTACCTGCACTGAGGCGATCACGCATCGCGGCTTGTTCACTGGAGAAATTGTGGCAGTCAAATCTGCTGTAAAACTGATTAAGGTCATTTGCATAGTTTACATTGTCAGTCTGTGTCATGTCTGTTTGTGTACTCTTCTTAGTAAAACCAGTTATTTGCCTTACACCACCCCAGACTTCCCTGGTGTTGTTGCACAGAAACATCCTTTCTAGTTTGTTTTTATGTTCTTCCTTACCCTTCCTGATCTCATGCTTCAGTCCTTTTTTAATTCATCTTTATCACCCTGAGCAAAGGCGTGTTTTTTCTTATTCAGAATACCTTTAACTTGTTTTGTGACCCATGGTTTGTTGTTTGCGTCCACCTTGATTGTTTTGGCTGGGATAACACTGTCTACACAAAAGTTCACATACTCGCAGACAGTATCCGCCAGTTGATGGCAGAACTGACAAACACATCCCAATCTGTGCATTCTAAACACCCCTTCAGTCAGTGCCTCACATGCACCAAGAGACCAGACACCAACTGTTTTTGCGACAGGAGCTTCTCGTTGTACCCGGGGTAAGTATTTTGGTAGAAGATGGATCATGTTGTGGTCAGACTGACCGAGGGGCGGCAGTGGGGTAGACCTGTACGCGTTACGCACGTTGGAATAACACAAGTCAATTGTGCGGTCTTTACGGGTAGGGCAGGTTACATGCTGGTGGTACGCAGGGAGCGTTGAAGAGAGAGAGAGCAGTGGTTGAAATCACCCGTTACCAGAATGAGAGCGTCCGGCGAAGCAGTTTCGAGGTCATGCACGTGGTTCGCAACGGACCAAGTCAGCCGCAACTGTACTATTTGTGGAGGGAGGCACGTATACTACTGTCAGCAGCACGTGAGAAAATTCACGTGGGATGTCATAAGGGCGCAACGACACTGACAGGACTTCTACGTCTGGTGTACACAGCCTGAGCTTGGCAGTGATATTGTTCGGATGACACCACTGTTTATTAATATAAGCACAAACACCACCTCCCTTTCTCTTCCCAGAATCTTTGTTCCTGTCTTGTCTACACAAGGAAAAACCATCTATTGCTAGAACAGAGTCTTGTCAGTGTCTGGTCAGTCAGCCAAGTTTCAGTGAAACACATCAAGCTGACATTGCCAATCGAATGCACAAACTTAGTCTGAGCAGAAAGTTCATCCAGCTTATTACTTACAGATTGTACATTACCCATCAAAATCGTAGGTAGGTAGGTAGGTAGGTAGGGTCTGCTCTGTCTTTTCCTGTTTCTCTCCTTCACACCTCCCCTCTGGCCCCTTTTCCTTGGCTTCATGTCACGTGGCAAGTCCAGCACGGGACGACTATTGGCAGCAGGCGATGACCGCAACTCATACATGTCGACCATGCTGTACTGTAGAAGTGAGCTTGACCAAGAGGTAAACAGGCTACATACCAGAGATGCAAATCTGGAGGAAAACGCTATATATTCCTCTTACACATACCGCTGCAGATGACTTAAATTCACCAAAAAATTCACAAAAATCAGGCAGCCATTGACTCATGCGTAGAGGAAATTTAAACAAATTCCAATGTTCCGTTTTTTGGCAATGTTGGCAGCCACCACATACCCCCTCATTCCACGGTCGTCTGCTGGCTCCTGTGCCAGCCGCGCATGAAAATAATCGAATAGTCCACAAGCCAGCCTCATTTTTCCCTAATTTTACTATTACCTGGCATGAAACTTGTTTACAAAGCCAACAAAAAGCACCACATTGCCATTGTTCACTCTGCACACAAATTTAAAAGGGGCAAAGATTTTCTACTATATTTTTAGCCGAGTTACTACATGCCCCGGAAGCTAATACCGGCGCGTAGCCAAAAAGTCCTTGTGTCGACAGACACAGCAGTAAAAATCCCAAACAAGCACATAAAAACGTCCTGCATACACTTGCATCCATCTCAGCACACTCTCTCGGCTCCACATCCAGTAAAAAGACGAGAAATAAAACAATAACACGAGAAAAACATGAAAGGACTTGGAACAAACACGAGTGAGGAGTCATTCCACAGCAGAAGCAGTTTAAGGATTGATTGTTGCATTTCGCGTCCTGGGCATGTTTATTCACGTAATGTCCCACTTTATGAGACAGACGGGACAGGAGGGTCATTCCCGGCGTGTATTTAGGTTGAGTCAGTCTGCGCCGGAAATGCAAAATTCATCAAAAAGTTTCGGTCTGTCTGTAACAAATTTCCATGATTTCGCGACAATGTCTTAACGTTGTTTATGGGCGCAAAGCGCACGAGGAATATTGCTTTTATCAAAAACAATTTGATGTAACTAATAAAAAAAAGTGTCTGTTATATATTCTTATATAAAGCCTCTTGAACTCCTTGAACAGTCTGCAGGCACAGGAGAAACATTTTCAGAAACAATTCCCCATGCAGTGTGCATGATGATAAAGCAAGAATATCGTAAATTCTCTTGTCTCCTTTGATGAAGCACATAACAGACGGTTGATACGGCCTGGTGCCACGCATATGTATATGTATATTCAACATGGGATTCAGAGAAATGTCCATACCGTGATGAAAAAAGCAATCAGTATCGACGCAAACCACACGGGAAATATGACCTGGCACAAGCAGATAACGGAAAAATGAAAACTGTATTATATATTCTGAAATAAAAGCCTCTTTTTAAATTCCTTGAACAATTTCCAGGCACCGGCAAAACATTCTCACAGACAATTCCCCCAAGCAGTGCGAGTGCATTGTAAACAAGAATATTGTAATGAGTTCTGATGGGAAAAAAATGCTGATTACAAAGCTCCAAGGCTGTTTGCCAATGAAAATGTTGCTTTTGGCCATTGGAACCATTTTCTTTCTTTTTTTTTTTTTTTTGCTGCCACAACTCTTTGCCGGCTCCAGTGGTGTTCCTCCCTGGTAATGGGTGGAATCCACGGAGGGCTCGGAAGCTGGGGCAATTTAAAAAAAAAAAATATTATTACATTATTACTATGCATGATGATGGAGATGAGAATGATGGTAAGATGATGCTATGGAGGTCCGTGTGGTTTGGGACTGCGGGACAGGGCCGCATTCCACGCTTCCTGTCATAAATATCCCGGCATTTACCAGGCCCTGGAACTACGGCACCTGCGGTGTAATCATCCACATCATAAGACGTATCATACCAAGGGAAGCACCCCCAAAGTAGCACCCGTGAAGTGGGTGAATCTCGGATGTGTGTCAACAGCCTCCCCATTGGGCCCATAGCACACCCGCTCTGGGTAGGAGCCGACCTAGGTAGGAAAAATCCCGCTTGCCTCGGCTGGGACTCGAACCCGGGTCTCCCGGTCCATAGTCCGAAGTGCTAACCACTACACTACGGGGGCCGGTATTGCAACCATTTTCGTGACCTTGCGGATTCTGATAGTAAAGAAATGTGACTTTATCATTATGGCTTAAAGCTTCCATACCTGTTATACACGTCGATCTCTAAAAATAGCCACCATTTCAGCGCTGTCTAGTTGGTCTTAAATTCCCACAGTTTTCCCACAGTATTGCTGTATGTCTGACAGACGTATTCGTGTGGTTGAGTGTTTGGCAGTTTAATGTCTTTTCCACCACGTATACGTATTCGGGTATTGAGACTTTAACGCCTAGAGAAATGCCCATTCCATAGTAATGGAAACAACATCATAGGACGGGCTAAATTTTTGCACTTTCATAGGCAAGCCTCTGTGGTACAAACGCACGTCACTGCTGATCTCCCGCAGCCGGGACACTAGATCCGTTACGACTTCGACCGATTAGCCACGTGACTGGGGTTGGAGAGAGAGAGAGAGAGAGAGAGAGAGAGAGAGAGCGATGACGTCAATTCCGTGAACTAAACATTTAACGTCAGCCTCTAGCGCTGAGATCGTCTGAGGATGCTCTGTCTAAGGATCTTGATATTTTTGGAGAGCCCAAATTAGAAGCAGTCGGTTGAGTAATTTCGGAGATACACGCCCGGACACAATAAAACACACACACACACACACACACACACACACACACACACACACACACACACACACACACACACATGCCAGCACAAATATTTGATCCCAGCCGGGGTACGAACTCACGACCCGAGCATTAGAAGTCCAACGCTCTACCATTCGGCCACCCCGGCTCGCTGGTTGCTGGCGAGCAGGGTTTTTATCGCACACGCAGCCTGCGGCGTTGCAAGGTGTGGGCAGTGATCGGTCAGTTGGCTGTACGGGCTGCCTGCGGCTAGCTGGCTGCCAGGAAAAATAGGACGGCTTTCTATTGCCGCGCCGGCACCGGCAAGGGGGATATGCCAGCTGGCCGCCAGCGATTTAATTAGGGTTTCCAGCGTTTCCAGCCCTGCAAGTGCCGATCCTGGCAACGTGTAGCAGCGGCCCTAACCTAGATGTGCTGTACAGCAAAAACCACGTGATTCTCTGCGATGGACGCTTTACTGTAATACTTTCGTGTATGAGGTTATCTGGGCAGAGCCGTGAAATGACGGCCCGGGCCGTGAAATGAGCTTTGAGTGTGTGGACTACGACGTGCTCCTCCTCTGATCAATGACCTCTTGAAGCTCGTCCGACCTTCTGCCGTTTGTGTGCTAGAGTGTTAAACTGATGGGAGTTGCTGGTTGTTCGCTGTCTTTCACGTCCTTTCCCATAATGGTGATATCAAAAACGGGGGGCAACGAGGAAAAGCCAGCACGAGCGTTTGGCTCCCAGTCGGTATCCGAATTTACGACCCGAGCAAAGAAAGTCCAACGCTTTCCTAGCTCAACAGTCCCGGTACTGGGTGGGCGGGTGTTTGGGAGTTTTACGTCCTTTCCCACCATGTACGGGTGATATCAAAGACGGGGCAGCGAGAAAAGGGCCAGCACAGATATTTGGCCCCAACCAGAGATATACAAAACCTAGATCAACTCTGGCGCCAACTTCCTGAAGCTGGTGGAAAGTACGCTCATCTTGGTGCAATGAATCTTGGGTTCCATGGTGGTTGAAGGGTGAAGCGCAATGACTTATGGGATCACGGTGATTCCGGCAGTCACCTATAATGATAGAAAGTGGTTAGAGATTACTTACATTGCTTAGATTACGCTGCTGACAATTTTGTTTGTTTGTTTGTTGTTATTTTAGTATCTAGAGGGCAACGATCTTGTTGAGGAAGATGTCTTGGAAATTCGTAAGAAAAGTTTTAAGCCGGCATTTTACACGCAGAGCACAGAAGGATATTTGGCAGTATCTTCAGCTACTCTGATTCTCCCTACATCTAGACTAAAGTGATATTGGTTGGGCCCCCAGGGACTGGAAAAGTTGCGAACGCTACAAAGAGCAAACACTGATTGACTATTTACGTCTGCGTGCCAAATGTCCCGGGATCCCATCAGTCAGGCCTTTGCACGACGCTAATACCCCACAGCGCATGCGTGAAGTTCTCCTGTGTAGCTTCACTGTTACACGTGGCTGTGCTGAGCATGATTGATCTAGGTAGAAAATCTGTGGGTTCAATATGCCAAATGAACAGCCCGTATTGAATGCACCCGGGGCACTTCAAGTCTTGAGCTTAATTAGCCCTGGGCATATTACGCGTACGCGAAAGTGCACCGACGTAATTAACGCTGTGGAGTTCATCTTGCGTGTTACACCAAGATTCGAACTCAGGACCCGAGCACTGGTCGAAAGTCCAACGCCATAATATTAGCTGGACTTTTCCGGAGACATATACGTCCCCCCCCCCTTCCCGCCCCCCCCCCCCCCCATACTGAGTTGGGGAACAAAGAAAAGTAACAGCTTCCGTCGGTTCGAAAAAGCATGCGAAATGTATTCAACAAATTCAGAAAAATGGGAGAACCCCGTCTGAAATGCAGCGTTGCTACAGTAATAAATAAATTACCAAATGGTGCGCTGAACGGAATTTCTCAAAGGGTTTCGATCTTTCACGGAATCATTCTAGTGGAAGTTGACGATGGTGGCAAAACCTGCAATAAAATGTTCCCGACCGGCTTCGACTGATGCGCCAAGAGAACAGTGAGACGCTCCCTCGACGTCCCCTGCCTTCATCCTTGACAGCACTTTCGGCTTAAAAATCAATTCGTCTCCTTTAATTTAATAAAACGTGAACGAAATGGGTAGCTCAAGAGGACATAACTCCAAAACATTTCACGGGGCGGGTTATCTCACATTTTTACATTACACCCCTCGGGATGGGGAGGAGGAAGACATTGTGAAACATTCTGCTGGCGTGCGAGGTCTGACGTCGCTGGAACAAATTCCCAGGACTCCCCATTTCCAGTTCACTGTCTAATTCTCTTAGATGGAGGAAGTCGTGACCAACTTTCCCACATGTAAATTGGATGGGTAATGGCAAAACGAGGGTTAGCCGGTTAGTTATTCAGGGCTTAACGCCGCGCAAGCAACACATACTATTTCGCGGGTAATTAAGCTCCTTCTTCGCGAGACTAAAATAAACAGAAAGGCAATAAAACAAGGTGTAAAAACAAAATCCATCCGGTTTAAATTATAAACACGTTTCACTTCTTTGTACATCGAACATATACAGGTCGAGGATAGTCTGGGGGCGTATAACTTGAGGTGTCTAAATTTTATAGAACAGATTTGACTCTTTCAAGAAGCTGAAGATATTGTCAGGGGGAACATCCCGGAACAACACCTTCAAACACTCTGCACAGTGATGTTTTACGCAGTAATAGTACATGGTGCGTACCATGTCATGAGCCATTTACAGTCGCACATTTCTTAAGATAAAGGAAATATAAGAATCTTTAATCTTTAAGAATAGGCCTTATGGCAGCATGCCTCGAACACTTCATGGTTTTTTGGTTTGTTTGTTTTAATCGATTTGATGTCTTTTAAAAAAAGAGAGAAAAAAGAGACAAAATACAGAGACAAAAGACCGCCCCCAAAATGAAAAAAAAACAAAAAAAAAACCCCCACAACAACAACAAAAAAGAAAAAAACAATGAAAAGAAAGAAATAAAGAAAATTTTTAAAAGGCGGGGGTGGAGGAGGGTATGAAAAAAAAAAAGTCGCACATTTCTTAATCTCGTTCGTGGATGTTGCCGAGATTCGCGTAATAAAACGAGCGAGTGCTAGGAAATGCTGTCCAAAGGTGGGAAGACGCAAGACTTGCAGCAAAAACCCGGCCGCTAGATCACGCTGCCATGCTTTCACAACGTAAACAGAGCTGTGCATGTTTCGGTTTCGCACTTTGCAAATTTCTGTTTGCTTCGAAGTGTTACCACTAAATGTATTATTAGTTTTGTTCTGCAGGTCACTTCCCACTAGATGGATGTACATGTACTTCTTCTAGTGTAAGCCACATGCAGACTAACGATAGTTTATTAGTGGAGTGTATCCCATCTTGCGAGTAACTGTGGGCGTGTTAAAGTGGAGTATGTGTGGTTTAGATTAGAGGC
This sequence comes from Batillaria attramentaria, assembly GCA_018292915.2. Taxonomy (NCBI): domain Eukaryota; kingdom Metazoa; phylum Mollusca; class Gastropoda; family Batillariidae; genus Batillaria; species Batillaria attramentaria. Next base: position 543,719 of record JACVVK020000049.1, on the reverse strand, counting down.
AGTGCATTCAGCTTTAACGAGGGAAACAACTTTATTATTTTGAAAATGGTGGAAGGTTTGGTCTTGCGACCAATTTTCAAAGTTACCTTTTTTAAAGTAAAAATTTAAAATTCAACAGTCAAACATTACTAAAAGTGGAACATGAAACTTTACACACACACACACACACACACACACACACACACACACACACACACACACACACACACACACACACACACACACACACACACACACACACACACACACACGTGACAAAGGCAGTGAAACACTTCTTTCACTAGTAATTTTGCCGATCTTGCAACCTATTAATAATTAAATTTTACTGGCGCCAACCTCGGCCTCTCCAGTCTGTCTGTCTCTCTTTCTTTCACAAACCAGAAAAGAAGAAACAAAGAAACAACAACAACAACAACAACAACAACAACAACAAAAAAAACCCCTCTCCTGTAAAAGGTAAAAAAAGTCTTTTGCCGCATTAACACGAACTAGACCGTAACCTAATTGTTCAGCTGTATTCTAAGACAATGGAAATGTAGTGTGCGTCACTGAGTGGGTGGGAAACCTTGACAGTGCTTTTAGAGCTGATCGACTTCTTTTAACTCAGAGCCTTAAAGTTGCTGGGATGTGGGTACGAACAGAGACCAGAACGGTCTGTGTCTAAGTGGTCAGATTCAGACACTACGAAGATAACTCAGATCATTTTGTGAACAAAATTTTCACTCTGACGAGAGTTATATGGCAACTCTCAATTTTCTTATTGTTGTTGTTTTAAACTCGTAAATACTGCGAATAATCGATTTAATAATGAGTATTGTGTAGGCGCTTTACCCAGTTTCTTTAACTGTCTCAAAGCGCCGCGAGCTGAACCCAACACGCACGCTCACGTGAACCACACGCATTCTCTCACACACTGAATATGAACACGTAACAATCACGTGGCGCACAGGGTCAGCTCAGCAATTCAAGTTTCGGAATTTAGAATTGCATTTAATTTCCAATTTTGTGAGCTGAATATTCCCAAAGCAGAGGAGGAGGAAGAGAGAGATGATGATGAAACGTTTTTTATTCAGGATAGAGCATTTAGGCATTGCTGCCTATCTTACATGCTGTCCTGCTATTCTACATTAAAGGGTATTGAGAAAAAAATCAAAACAAACAAACAAACAATGAAAAAGTTTAAAAAAAGAAAGAAAAGTATAAACTATCTAGGGGAAATACAGGAGAGAAAAATACACACGATAAACAAATCAAAACATACGTGGCATGTGCTGATGATACTGGCTGTATGCCAAGTAAGAAATTTACAGTCGTCTCTAATATTGCAAAACATGTATGTAACACATTTCTATATATATCGTCAGATAAGCGTATCGTGTAGAATTTGTTTGAAGTTTATGAATTTGGAAACGTTTTGGATACTCAGTGGTAAAGAGTTCCACATGGATGCCCCTGAGAAAGACAGGCTACTTTTATATATATCAACCCTTGGACGAGGTACTGGGAGCAGACTGTTCCTTGTGTTATGTTGTTTATCATGTTCGAAATTAAATAGTTGATGGAGATATGTTGGGGCTTTGTAGTAAACAATTTTGTGCATCAGTAAGCATTTGTTAAACTTCAGATGCTGTTTAAGAGGTAGAAGTTTGAGGATTTTAAACTTTTGGTCGGTACTAGAATTTCCCGAGTGTAAGAGTTTAACAGCGCGTCGGTGAACGGAGAGAGAGAGAGAGAGAGAGAGGGAGAGAGAGAGAGAGAGAGAGAGAACCCCGACGATCGGCCCGAATGAACGGTGTCACATACGAGAAGGAAAATTTCTTTGCCCCGAGTGGGACTCGAACCTGACCTCTAGCATTGGTGACGAAGTCTCTTAACCACTAGACCACCGACCGCCCCCCAGATTTGATACACTGTTGCAGCCGATTCATGTTGGGTGATAGGAAGTCTAAAAATTGGTTTTTCACTGAGCAACGATGAACGCTCAGTTGCAGAAAGATCTAGTGTGCGCCTTTTGTACCATGTGCTTGTAGACGGCCGGCCAGAGACATATAATAATATTATACAACAGTGTCTTTCCTACTGCAAGTGAATCTGTTCAAAAATAGTCGTCGCAGCATGCCTCGGAGACTTCAAGGACACACTTTTGTTGTTGTTGTTGTTTTGGTAACAAATGAATTGATGTTTTAAAAAAAATAGAAAAAAAAGGAGAGGAAAAAAACAAACAAAAACAAAAGACCGCTCCCCCAAAAACAAACAAACAAACAAACAAACAAACAAACAAACAAACAAACAAACAAACAAACAAACAAACAAACAAACAAACAAAACAACAACAGCAACAACAAACCAAAAAACAAAAACCCGACAACAACAAAAAAGAAAAACAAGGAAAAGAAGGAAATAAAGAAAACTTAACAAAAGCGGGGGTGGAGGAGGGTTTAAACTAAAAACAACAACAACAAACAGTGTCTTGATCCTCACGTCGCCCTTTGAGGCCTTCTGTTGGCTCAGTACCAGCCTTTGAGATGCTGTCACTGTGCAGGTGTCTAAGTGGTGTGATGCTGGACACCACCACCAAAACAGCTCAGAACGATCTGTGAGCCTAAAAAGCAACAACAACAACAACAACAACAACTTACAATTAGGGCCTTTAAGACCATTTCGACCGTGTAGGCGCACTTACGACCGCGGTTGTTCCAAAGTTTTGGTCCGAGACGCATACAAATCTCGAAGTAAGTGTCGTTACTACACCCAAAGGACTACTCCAGGAAACTGTCCCAAACTAATGATTGGTGTCGGCACTTTGGGACTGGAGGCGTCTTCGAAGAGCAAAGAGCAGGGGAAAAGTCTGGGTCAGCGTGACCTGTTATGAAAACAATTATCTGCCACGACAACTGAGAAAAAAAGAAAGAAGCCGTTAAGTAATATGACTGTGCTGTCGGCACTTTCGAGAAAGGTTTTTTTTTTTTTTTTTTTTTTTCAAAGGACAGTGGCAAGGGGCACAGTCCGGGTACGCTTGACCGGTTATGTTAACAGCTTCCAGCCACTAAAACTAAGATACAGTAAGCACCGGCCCCCGTAGTTTAGTGGTTAGCACTTCGCACCATGGACCGGGAGACCCGGGTTCGAGTTCGAGCCGAGGCAAGCGGGATTTTTCCTACCTAGGTCGGCTCCTACCCAGAGCGGGTGTGCTACGAGCCCAGTGGGGAGGCTGTTGACACACGGCCAAGATTCACCCACTTCACGTGTGCGACTTTGGGGGTGCTTCCCTAGTATGACACATCTTATGATGTGGATGATTACACGGCCGGCACCGCAGGTGCCGTAGTTCCCGGGTACGGTTAACGCCGGGATATTTATGACAGGAAGCGTGGAATGTGGCCCTGTCCCGCATCTCCATCCCTGTCCTCATCTCCATCATCATGTATAATAAAATTGCCCCAGTTTTCGAGCCCTCCTTGGATTCCACCCATGACCTGGGAGGAACACCACTGGAGATGGCAAATAACACCACCACCACCACCAACAACAACAAACCACCCAGCTTAGAACGATCTGTGAGCCTAAAAAAACACAACAACAAAACAAACAAACAAACAAACAACCAAACAAACAAAAAACCCACACCTTTACAATTAGGGCCTTTAAGACTATTTCGACCGTGTAGGCGCACGTACTACTGCAGATGTTCCAAAGTTTTGGTCCGAGACGCATACAAATCTTGAAGTAAGTGTCATTACTACACCCAAAAGACTACTCCAGGAAACTGTTCCGAGCTAATGATTGGTGTCGGCACTTTGGGACTGGAGACGTCTTCGAAGAGCAAAGAGCAGGGGAAAAGTCTGGGTCAGCGTGACCTGTTAGGTGAACAATTTCCCTGCCACGAACAACAGAAAAAAAAATAAATAAGAAGCCGTTAAGTAATATGACTGTGCTGTCGGCACTTTCGAGAGATTTTTTTTTTCAAAGAACGATGGCAATGAGTACAGTCTGGGTCCGCGTGACATGTTATGCTAACAGCTTTCTGCCACTAAAACTAACATAAAGTAAGTGTAAAATATGTAACGCTGCTCATGGAATGATGCTCCATTTGTATATTGAAGAAAAAAAGACATTAGCGGGAGGGAAGGAGCAAGCAACTTAAAGGTCTGCAATCTCAACAGAACGCCACAAAGCTTGTGTTAAAAAAAACAAAAACAAAAAAAAAACCTACCCGACTTTGCAAAATGCACAGTAAACTCTGTCACAGTTACAGACTTTCCAGAGTCCCTGAAACCCCTATAAAAGCCAAAGTCAGCCTTATTTCACAGCTCAGTCTGAGCGAGAAAGATCGCAGTGGCTCGTCTTCTCGTGCATCACACAACACTCGCTAGACGCTGCAGCGATGTGTCTCGCTCACTGACCAAGACCACAGTGAAGTCATCCAAACTCACGCTCTGGTTTTATAAGGGTCCCCGAAGCGGTGAAAACTCTGCAACTGTGACAGACTTGCCTGCATTGCATGGTATCTCTGTATCTCTCGGTTTTTATTGGAGGTATACTGAGTCTGCCACCGTCCATCTTGCTAGCTCCTTGTACAATCAGCTTGAGGCTAGCAAGATGGACAGTGGCAGGCTCACAAGCAAAGAAACAGGGCCCGCGTGTAAAAGTCAGGGTTAGGGAGTTTAGCCCCGGGTTAGAGTCTAACCTCAAACTAAACTAGTTCTAGGGTTAAATTTTCCGTGTTTTTTGTTTGTTTGTTTTGTCTTAAATCAGGAAGCGGGTCCATTCCACCATGGTGCCTAAGCCGTTACAGAAGGATTTTTGTCTTTCTTTCTTCGCTTCCTTTTTTTTTAAATTTAATTTTGTTTTGGGGTTTATTTTATCCTAGTCTGAGTTAGGCCCGTAGCCGTGGGTTAAATTAACCTCGAGTTTTACATACGGGCCCAGACCTTTAAGACCAGATTGCAGACCTTCAAGGGCCCAGTTGTTAAGATTTTTCTGCTTACAGGGCAGCGAGACCATATGACACACGGGAGACCTTTTTGTCCGAACGAACATGGACTGAAAACAGCCCAAAACACGTTCCGGAATAACACGGAAACACATCATGTTCGCTGTTTGTTCGGACTAAAAACACTCCCGTGTGGTATCGACCCAACGGCGCAGTATGTATCGACCGAGACTTAACTGAGTTTCAGACGGACTGACGTGAGTGAATTTGTGCCACGAGTGCGACAACTGCATCATCTCGAGATGAGGTCATGGAGTCCGGACTCATTTTGTCTGAAATCAGTGAAGGTGGACCAGCATCTCGTCATAATTAGTTTTCGCGAGGGCGAAATGCAGTTAGCAGCTTTGTAATTAGATTTCCGTTTGTCTGATTAGAGACGTCACTCAGTACACACTGCTAGAAAAGTGGAAAGAAAAGAGTCGTATGGTTGTGGGACGAATGGTCCGCGGCTTAGGAAACTTTATCGGTCAGCGACGCGGTGGAGATGTCAGAAGTTTTGCTTGTCTTGACGTTGTAAAATTACTCGGTCGCTGAAAATGGTCACTGCCGCCCTCCCCTCCCCTCCCCCCCCCCCAAACACACACACACAAACGCGCGCGCGCACACACACACAGAGACTGACTGACTGGCTGACTGACTGACTGACTGAAACTTTATTTTTCAAGGATGAGATTATAGACGCACAGGTCTCTCTCTTACTATCTGTCCTTGCTACACTGAGAGAGAGAGAGAGAGAGAGAGAGAGAGAGAGAGAGAGAGAGAGAGAGAGAGAGAGAGACAGACAGACAGACAGACAGACAGACAGACAGACAGACACAGACAGACAGACAGACAGACAGACAGACAGACATCTAATTTGACATCGTCGACAACTACCTATAATGAATCTTTCGCTGGAACCGCGAACAGACTCTGATGCATGAAAAGAAAGTAGATTAGTCTGAGACCTGGGTTTATTCTCTGACTTATTACATCGGGGCTATCATCAGCACTTATTGCGAATTACTCAATTAGTCCCTGAAATAGTCGCAGACTTGCGGTTCTAGTCTCCGCGTATGCATCTCGTATCAATCTTTTAGTCTCAGCTTCGTCAGGCTAGTCTCGGATGTGACATCCTAGTCTCCGTTCATGCATTAGACCCACAAAGCGCAGAGGTATACTACATGTGAACAGTTCACATTAGTTGCGCAAAACGGGCTTATTCCATCTTTGCGAAACCAACGTACGTAGTGGAACAGTTTCGCTCATGAGTACGCCTGCACGCTCGAAATGCTCTATCTTGATGATGAGTACAGCTCTTAATGCGATACACTTTGCCCGAGCGGCCGAACATTCAAATTCTACGACTGTTGTTATCCCTACTGGAACGCTCAGTGTGGTCGCCGCGTCATCGAGTACGCTTCTGGTGGCTCAGTGTCAGCATTACAGACGTTTTCACTGTACGGGTGTCGTAAGTGGTTTGGTGACAGGTACATGTACCACAAAACAGCTCAGAACGATGTTAGAAGCATTAGTTCCTTTAAAAAAAAAGTCTTCACGAAGTTTCTTCACTGTAATCAAATACCGAATTTACCAGGCTTGTCCTGGACTTGCTTCATTACCTAAATTCCGTTACAAGCTATAAGGTTTCAGACGAATTCCTGGATTTGTGTGTCTGGCTCAAATTGAAGTCTGCAGTCTCGCAAATCAGCGTAACCCAGCACACGTGCCAGCTTACTGAGGCGAGAAGTCACCAAGGAGCACTTGCAGATCAAACATAACTCAATGAGGAGGAATTGTCTAGGGAAAGATCCCAACACGCAAGCTGTAAAACAGCCGGCTTGAAAAATGTGTTGAAAGCTATTTTGCCAGGCGGCTCTCTGGGCGATCACGTCTGTGATCTTCTTCCGCAGCTTCAGTCTCACACAGCAGCCCGCAGCTTCACAGGTTTCGCTGTTTAGCTGAACGTCACGCGTTTGTTTTTTTTTTGCCAGTTCCAGTGGGTTTTCCTCCCAGGTCATGGGTGGAATCCACGGAGGACTCGGAAGCTGGGGCAATTTTTTTCATTATGCACGACGATGGAGATGAGGATGATGGTATAATGATGCTGTGGAGGTCAGTGTGGTTTGGGACTGCGTGACAGGGCCGCATTCCACGCTTCCTGTCATAAATATCCCGGCGTTCACCAGGCCCGGGAACTACAGCACCTGCGGTGCCGGCCGTGTAATCATCCACATCATGAGATGTATCATACCAAGGAAAGCCTCGAACTCGGTTGGGACTCGAACCCGGGTCTCCCGGTCCATGGTCCGAAGTGCTAACCACTACACTACGGAGACCGTTACGAATGTCACGTCTTTGTTACAGCAGTTTTTAGGGACGTTCTGCTGGTGTTTCGTGTCTCTTTTGTCGCCATGTCTGCCAGTAAAGGCGAACTAAGAAGGTTGATGTCACACGGGTGTGGTTTTGGACTGAACAAACAGCGAACATCGTGGTGTTTTTCCGTGTTTCTCGTAGGACGTGCTGCTACAACATGCCTTTGCCCTATTTTTTCCGACTCATGTTTTGATCTGTTTTCCATGCCTTTTCAAACAAAAACATCTCCCGTGTGTCATCAATATGAACAGTATCCAAACCAAAGTTTTAATCTTCCACAAGCACACCAGCATTTTGTTCTATACTTGTGTGGTCCATGGACCTCCATACCACCCATCATACCGTCATCCTCATCATCATCAGGCGTTATAAAAATGTCCGCAGCTTCCGACCGCTCCATGGATTCCATCAATAATAATAATAATAATAAATAATGGCATTTGTAGGGCGCATTTCTTTGGGTTAAACTCAATGCGCCAATCACTCACCGACACTCACGCACACTTTACAAAAGATTTACAGACATACACTGGTGAAACTGACTAGTTGCTGACACGGGAAATTACTGGAAAGCTTTACAAAAGAGGAACGTTTTAAGATTGCTTTTAAAAACAGACAGTGTGGGCGCATTTCTCAGATGTGCTGGCAGGGAATTCCAAAAGTTGGTGCAGCAAAACTGAAAGAGCGCTCGCCAAAGGATTTCATGTTGCGCTTGGGAATTTTGAGAAGCCTCTCGGTCGACGAACGAGAAGCAACATAACTCGAGCACAGGCACTCGCCGATTGACACTGGTTAAAAAATTAGATTGACACTCTACGAGTTCATGTGCGCTGAAGCTGACGAAGTATTGGGGAAAAAAACGGAACTTGCTGTGGTGGGCGTTAAATTTGATCCCAGTCTGGACTTTTTTGTTGTTGCTGAATCATTCAAGCTGCACAACGGCGCCCCCAAAGCATAGGATTTTCTGCTTCGACAGCGTAATCTTTTTTCAAACTTCTTGTCTTTTTCAGCGTAATTTTTTTCAAACTTCTTGTCAACACAGTTATGTTATAACACCACCACCGAGAAAAGCAGGGTTGTTGGCTGTTTAAGGGTGGGTTTTTTTTGGTGAGTATTGTGAGTACACTTAGACCCTCCCCCCGCCTCTCTCTCTCCCCCCCCTCTCTCTCTTTCTCTCTCTCTCCTTCTCTCTCGCTCTCCCTCCCCCCTCTCTCTCTCTTTCGTGGCTCTAATTTATTATAATTACTGCCATTGCAATACCGTTAACATGCACTTGTTCCACCGCTGAGCATTATTATAAGGGCGATGTTTGTTCAAGCTCAGTAATTGTTTGTTTACTTGGCACAAATTGTATTGCAATAAACCTGTTTAAACCAAGGATTTAACCACCCTTTCCACCACATAAGGGTGATACCAAAAGACGGGGCAACGAAGAGAAAACCAGCACAAGGTTTTGGCTGCTAGCCAGGATTCGTACTCCCGAGAATAGCAATGTGGCTCTTGAATTTTCTTCTAGCGAATGTCGCGGGAGAAATGAAGAATCCAAGCGCAGTCTCTTGGGAAATAAATTTCAAAAGCATACGGAACAGAAAAGCAAATTCAATTTTGAATCACTCCGCTGGATGACTTGTCAAACCGCCTGAGCTGACAGGACAGTCACAAAAACAAGGCGGGGGTTGAGGGCTAAACCAATTGGTAACAAAATAAACTTTCGAAAAGGTTTGCTTTTTTAAAGGCCCATGTACTGCCCTAGGCTTAAACGTTCTAATTCCATCTATGCCAAGGCAACTTATGCTTTGTGACAGTTCCACTCATGAGTGTTCCTCAGAGAGATCTGTGATCACTAAACATGGCTGTAGGTTGTATTAGCCCTATTAATAGAAGACAGCTTTTGGTCTTTAATTAAAAGACGCGGTTTTGTGTGCACTGTAACTGTCACATACAACTTTATAAATTTACAAGCTCATTAATGTAAGCGCTTTATCCCAGCTGTTTGGCTCAAAGCGTTGCGCGAGCTAAACACAACACGCACGCTCACGTGAATCACACGCATTCTCTCACACACTGGACATGTCACAATCACGTGGCGAAGGGCCAGCTCAGCGATTTAAGTTTTCGGGATTTTAGAATTGCATTTATTTTTTTTAATTTTGTGGGCTGAACACTTGCAAAGCAGAGGGGGAGGAAACCGGAGTACCTGGAGAGAATCCTCGACGGTCGGCCCGATTGAACGGTGCCACATACGAAGAAGAAAAAGTATTCGCCCCGAGTGGGACTCGAACCTGACCTCTCGCATTGGTGACTAAGTCTTAACCACTAGACCACCGAACGCCCCCAAAACCGCAAATAAAACAGTCAACCATACACGTGTAATGCTTTAAAACGTTCAAACTTAGGTTCTGATGTCTTTCTAGCTGTGCTCATTTCTCTTGTTAAACACTAAGGAGACGTGAAAACCACCACATGGTAATTTAATAGTCTCCTGTGTCGGGACATGCAAAAACGTTTTGGTTTTATGAGCCGCGACATGTCGTTGCTGGGCCTTTACAGGATTGTGCTCTCTCTCTCTCTCTCTCTCTCTCTCTCTCTCTCCCGAAAACAAAAAAGCGAAAATTAAGAGCGAAAAAAGGAGAGAAAAAAGCCAAAATTAACAGGGGGGAAGCCAGTAATCCCCTACATGTTCCAACCCTTGTCGTGGGGTAGTGGCTTGTGTACCTCAATGACCCAGAGAACTATGCCAGCAGGAGCACATGCTCCTGGCAGGGTCACCCAAGCTGGACAGGTCGAAGGGTAGAGGTCAGACGAATGTGGACCACCTCTCCAAGAGGCTAAACGGGTTTGCGTAGGGTTAACAGCCCTACCTGTAAAAAACACTAAGTTACTGAAGCATCGACAGCAACAAACCGAGACATTCACCTGGGCGAGGAAGGGTCTCCATCCCGGAGACCTATGACGCATTGCAGTGAAAGCCGAAAGGAAGCTGCAAGGCCGACCCCCCTTCTAACACCCAGGACAACAACGAGAGTAGCCACATGGAACATCAGGACAATGTATGAAGTAGGAAGGACCATACAAGTAGCAAGAGAGATGAAGAACTACAAGATAGGAGTACTGGGACTGAGTGAGACAAGGTGGCTACAGACAGGACAGCTGAGATTTTCATCGGGAGAGCAATTGCTGTACTCTGGACACACAGAGGATGGAGCCCCCCACACTGAGGGCGTGGCCCTGATGCTGGCACCGGAGGCACAGCGGGCACTCATCGGCTGGGAACCTGTCAACTCCCGCATCATCACAGCCAAATTCATCACCAAGAAAAAAGACATCAAGCTGAACATCATCCAGTGCTACGCTCCCACCAATGATGCGGAAGAGGAGAAAAAAGATGACTTCTACCAACAACTGCAGACAGTGATAGATAGAGGAGGAGCCAAGGACATGACCATACTGATGGGAGACTTCAACGCCAAGATTGGATCAGACAACACAGGCTATGAGGACACCATGGGAACACACGGACTGGGACAGATGAACGAAAATGGCGAGCGCTTTGCAGACTTTTGTGCCCTGAACCAGCTAGTGATAGGAGGCAGCATCTTCCCACACAAGCGCATCCACAAGGCCACATGGAGATCGCCGGACCATGTCACGGAGAACCAGATTGATCACATCTGCATCAGCCGGAAGTTCAGGAGATCGTGGCGGGATGTGCGCGTGATGAGGGGTGCCGATGTATCATCAGACCACCACCTTCTTGCAACAACATTGAGACTTCGGCTTAAGAGGCACACCAACGCCAACAGCACACGGACCAGGTACAACGTTGGACTTCTCAGGAACACAGACACACAAGCAGCATTCCGGATCAGCCTTTCCAACAGGTTCCAGCCACTGCAAGACCTGATAGAAGACAGTGAAATGGACATCGAGACACAGTGGGAACACAGCAAGAAACTCTGGCACGACACATGCGAAGAGGTCCTTGGCAAGAGAAAGACCCAACATAAGGAATGGATCTCTGCTGATACCATCCAGAAGCTGGAAGTTAGGAAAGAGAAGAAAACTGCACTGAACACGAGCCGAACAAGAAGAGCCAAGGCAAAGGCACAAGAGGAATACACCGCAGCTGACAGAGAAGTGAAGAGGAGCACCAGGAAGGACAAGAGGGACTACATCGACAACCTGGCCAGTCAAGCAGAGGAAGCAGCCCGACAAGGGAATCTAAAAGACCTGTACCAGGTGACCAAGAAGCTCGCGGGCAAATTTCAGCAGACAGACAAACCAGTGAAGGACAAGAACGGGCACCCACTGACAACAACTGAGGAACAGCTGAAGCGATGGGCAGAACACTTCAGGGAGCTGTTAAATCGCCCCATCCCTGAAACACCACCAGACATCCCGCCAGCTGAGACAGAACTACCCATCAACTGCGACAAGCCCTCTAAGGCGGAGATCAGGAAAGCCATCATGACACTGAGAAATGGGAAAGCTGCAGGGCCGGACGAGATACCAGCAGAAGCCATTAAAGCAGACACAGAGACAGCCGTCAACATGCTGCACAGCCTGTTCAGCAAGATCTGGGAGAAGGAAGAGGTGCCAGCCCAGTGGAAAGAAGGGATCGTCATCAAGCTGCCAAAGAAAGGGGACCTCAGGGACTGCAGCAACTACCGAGGGATCATGCTCCTGTCAGTGCCAGGCAAGGTTCTCAACAGAATTCTACTGGAGAGGATGAGAGAGGCAGTCGACCCCATGCTCCGAGACCAGCAGGCAGGCTTTCGCAGGAACAGGTCCTGCGCTGACCAGATTGCCAGCCTACGCATCATTGTGGAGCAGTCACTGGAGTGGAACTCCCCCCTCTACATCAACTTCATAGACTATGAGAAGGCCTTCGACAGTGTAGACAGAGAGGCGCTGTGGAAGCTGCTAAGGCACTATGGAGTTCCCGGGAAGATCATCTCCCTGATCCAGTGCACCTACCAAGACATGAGCTGCAGGATTGCCCATGCCGGCCAGTTGTCAGAAAGCTTCGAGGTGAAGACCGGAGTCCGCCAGGGATGCCTGTTGTCCCCGTTTCTCTTCCTCCTGGTCATCGACTGGATCATGAAGACCACTACAGCAGGCAGGAAAAACGGGATACAGTGGACACTCTGGACGCAGCTGGATGACCTCGACTTCGCGGACGACCTGGCGCTCCTGTCTCACAGCCACAGCCAGATGCAGGACAAGACTACGTGCCTGGAAGCCACATCAGCCGGAACAGGGCTCAAGATCAACAGGAAGAAAACCGAGCTGATGAAGATCAACACCACTGCCAACACACCAGTCACAGTCGGTGGAGAGCCCATCAGGGAGGTGGAGTCTTTTGTCTACCTGGGGAGTGTGGTTGATGGACAGGGAGGCACAGACCGAGATGTCACAGCCAGAATCGGCAAGGCAAGGGCAGCAATGGTCATGCTGAAGAACGTCTGGGCATCCAAAGTTGTCAGCATAAGAACCAAACTTCGCATCTTCAACTCCAACGTGAAGTCAGTTCTGCTCTACGGATGCGAAACATGGAGGACAACGAAGACGATGCAGCAGAAGATCCAGACATTTCTCAACACCTGTCTGAGGCGCATCTTCAACATCCGATGGCCAGAGAAGATCCGGAATGAAGAGTTGTGGGAGCGAGCGGGGCAGGAACCAGTGGCCAAGCAGATCCTGCGGAGGAAGTGGGGCTGGATTGGACACACCCTCAGGAAGCCAGCATCCAGCACCACACGCCAAGCCCTGACATGGAACCCGCAGGGGAAAAGGAAGAGAGGCCGGCCTCGCAACAGCTGGAGGCGGGACACTGAGGCAGAGCTATGTAAGCAGGGGACCAACTGGACTGGAGTGGCAAGACTAGCCCAGAACAGAGTGCGATGGCGAAGGGTTGTCGATGGCCTATGCTCCACGTGGAGCCAAGGGCCTAAGTAAAGTAAGCCAGTAATCAGAGAGAGAGAGAGAGAGAGAGAGAGAGAGAGACTTTCTGCAACTGGCTCATTGTGATCACAACAACGTCTGGAAAATTTTTTTCCCAATCCTGTTGTCTTTGACATTTTGAAGCGTCTCATGTGATTAGGCACGTCCGCATGAAGCTTTTCCAGCGGAGAAGAAACTCCCTTTGGGTGGGGACGGGAGATCCCAGGTTCATGAGGAATTCATCATATGGCAAGAAACTGCAAGTTCCGGCCTGCCTTCAAATACAGGATCAGCAACCTAACTCAATTTTGCTGTTGACAGTCCAAAGGGGTGTGTGTGTGTGTGTGTGTGTGTGTGTGTGTGTGTGTGTGTGAAATGAAGATTACTCAATCACACGGCGATTGAACAAGTAACTCACAACCAAAAACGCTTTAATAAGTGATTTTTCAGAAAACAGTTATCAAAAATCATTAAATCAGAAAAGAATGAAGGGATTCAGTCAATAAATTTGTTTAAAAAAAAAACCTACAAAACAATACAAACAAATGGTACTCATTTCTGTGGGTCGGGCGCGGGAGGTGTGCGCTGGCACATTGAAATGTGCATGGACGACCCATAGTTCCACGGTGGGAACGTTTGAATACCCGTTTTTTTTTCTGAATTATTTCTGATAAATTTATACCGACAACGGAGTGTATCATGTTGAAAGTGGGATTCGTACTGCTCCAGAGTGACAGTGTTTCAGTGATGTTGCCAGGATTTTTTTCTTCGGCGATTTAGCCGAAACAGCCTGAAAGTTTTGGCTTTTTACAGAAAGTTTCGGCTCTCTCTGCCGAAGCCGTTTCACAAGTTTTTCGACTAGATTCCCTACTGTTACGTGCTCCCTCCACCTCCATGAATTAAAGATGTTCTGTAGATACATATCCTCACCGAAAGTTGCGTTTTCTTGGAAATTAGTCCAGCCAGCACAGGAATCTCGCAGAAACGGACATAATCGAGCCGATTCACTCGTGAAAACATCGGCTCGGCCAGCCGACATGACAGACAGATTATCGGCTTTTTTCAGAAAAAAAATTCGGCTTTTAGCCGAGATCCGACCCCAAACGACATCCCTGGTGTTTGGTTTGTGTTTGCGCTGCAGAGACGGTGCTGTTCGGACAAGCGGTAAGTGCGGTGTCAGTGTACTCAAGCCAAGGCGTTTCGGTATCTTCGACACAATTTTGCCGCTTGTGTTAATTAATCGTGTGGAGCAGTTGTGCACCACTCGTCATTGCGACTGTCGAAGCCGTTTCCTGTTTTTGCCTTTTGATCATGAAATGTGGTGAAACCTTCGTCTCAGTTCCATTCACAAAGGCTACCAAAGCTGAAATTAGGCTCCGAGTCAGTCATGGCTAGTCTTGTCGTCTGCTGATGAGGTCAGTGACCTTCGTCCACTGTATTCATACGCTGAAGTTTCAAACGCTGTTGATCATCGGCTTGGGATCATCGTGGAATGATCACCAGTAATTTTAGTGCGCTGACCAACGAGAGCGTCAAACTCAAACGTGATTGCGTTACGATGTAAGTTTATGCTTGCAGGCAGGACCAGGGCCCGTATGTAAAAGTCGAGGTTAATGTAACCCACGGCTACGGGCCTAACCCAGACTAGGACAAAAGAAACACACAAGCAAAACTGAATACGAAAGGAAGCGAAGAAAGGAAGAGAAAATTCCTTCTATAACGGCTCAGGCACCTTCTTGGAATGGGCTCGCTTTCTGATTTAAAACCAAAAACAACAGAAAATTTAACACTAGGGCTGGTTTAGTTCGAGGTTAGACTCTAACCCGGAGCTAAAAGCCCTAACCGCGACTATTACATACGGGCCCTGGTGCTTTTAGATAGTGCGCCTACTTTTGTCTGTCAGAATCTGTTCCTCTCTGCACACTAATTACGCTGTACTGACCAATGGCGTGCACTTTTACTAGTGAAGTAAAGGTATCATTCGTGACAGCATAGGGAACCGGGATAGCCGAATGATAGAGCGTTGGGCTAACAATGGTCGGGACGTGAGTTTGAATCCCGGCTGGGGCCATGTATGTGTACTGACTACTGGCCTTTTTCCGTTGCCCCGTCTTTGATCTCACCCATTTGTGACCCGTTCTCACAAAATGGTGCACAAAAAGAAAAATATGGACAAGTTTATTTGTATCAACATTAATATATAGAAAAGTTACGACAGATGACAAAATGCTCTTTAATTTGATATGGGAAAGGCAATTGCACTCCTAAAATTGTCAAGCCATCAGTTGAAAATGGTAGGGTACCGGTAATTCCCAGCACTGTTCATGTGTTGCGTGGAATGTAACCTCGCGACTTGTCCGCCACCATTTTGTGAAAAACGGGACACATATCTGATCAGATGGAAAAGGACGTTAAACCTCCAAACACTAACTCCATCCCCCCCCCCACCTCCTCGCCCCACAGCACGTTGCTTACGCTGTCGCGAGAGTTTGAAGTGAAGTGTCATTTCAGAGGAGACAAGCAGCCTCCGGGAGCAGACTGAATGGCGTAGATCACGGTCGCACTCCAAATTGAAATCTCCCACGGGCAGGCTTCTCCTTCTTTGGTTAATCAACCGTTTTCAGCCTTACAAAGATTCTGATAATAACCTGGAGGATTCTGCCGGAGGTAACGGAACACTGCCGATGATCAGCCACACAGTGAGGAAAGAAAGGGGAGGGGGGAGGAGGAGTGTATGTGTGTGTGTGTGTGTGGGGGGGGGGGGGGTAAGGGGGGGGTGAAAACAGCAGCCGAGCGGGGGGCAGGCGTTTGGGGGGTGGGGCGATAGGGGTAGGGGGTGGGTGAGGGGAAATGATGAGACATCAGGGGGGTGGGGTGAGGGAACAACAACGGGAGGGGGGGGGGCGTGGGGGGTACAGCGGAGGGGGACGGGGTTTAGATCTGGGACTTGGAGGCCGCCACCGTGGATGATGATACTGCCCCTGGACGGAGGGTGTTCCACTTAGCGACGGTGCGGGGGAAGAAAGACTGTTGTCGGCAGGAAGTCCCTCGGGCTGGAAGCTTGCAAGATTCCGAGTATGAGGTGCGGTTAAGATCTTGCTGGAGGGAAGGGAAGGGAAGACTGGCTTTGCGGTGAAGCTGATCATCATCTCTCCTATTTCGTATACTACAAACTCTAGAGACTTGAGAGAGTTTGTAGCACACTATTGGGAAAGCACGCTTGGTAATCTTCTGTCCGAGAAGTTCGTGCAGCGGGGGGGGGGGGGGGGGGGGGGAGGGGGAGCAACAAAGCAAAACTGAAACGAAGACATCAGTAAACAGTACAGTCACCTTTCGTTGTCTCGGATTTCCCACACCTATTATTTCAGTCTTTGCGGACGTGTCGGGCTGAACTAGTATGATGGTAGTGGCTCACGAGGGGCTACAGCCTGCTCTTGTATAGGCCAGAGCATCAGGTGAACGAGACTGCCAACCGCATCGCATTGCACCATCAGTGGCAGGTGTTAGTTCAGGCGACGTGGCACGTGACACCAGTAACTTGTCGCCAAAACCATTCGATAGTGGCCTTTTAAGTCTCAAAGAGTGGAGAGCTCTTCTCTAATTTAGCACATTTTCTAGTTCTCCTTCCGTTAACACGCTAAAGCACTGAAACAAAAATCGGGCCGTACGTTGGCTTTTTCTATCGTCTTTTTGTGAATTTGCCATCAATCAGTGGGATCCGGCTGCAGCACCGTCTTCTTGCCTTCAGCTTTCTCTGAATTTTCTTTTAAAACAAATTGTTTTCGAGTTCTTGTTCACCAAGCTCTCGCAGTGGGACCGTGACAGCGACTGCGTAGCGTGAGCAGCAGTCAAACAAGGTCAAGGGGGCGCCGGAATTAGGAACCAGAATTTACACGAGCAACCCCAGAGGGCAACGCCGCACTGACGGTGACCTCCCCCTGCTTCGGTCCACCTTCACGAACTCACAACTGTCCACATCTGGCAACCAGTGGGGCCCTTGTCAAGACAACTTCCCTCGTGGCGGGGCATGTGTCAATTTGCCGGAAAATGTGGGTGAACAGAAAAAAGAAGCTCTCTGTGAGTGTTTGTCCGCTTGGCCTATAGATTCCGGCCAATAGAGTCAGTGGCTTGCTCAAAGTCCGGCGCAAAGGGGTGCCTGTCTCCGGCATCCCACGGAACCACGTGACTTGAGGGTCTACGAGGGGAACGGAGTACATACGAGGAACAGGCATCAATCGTTGGTGAAAGCTGCAAAATAGCAGTTTTTCTGCAGAAAAATCGGCGATCCTGTTTTTCTGCAGTGCCGAAAAAGTTTGTTTTGCTGCCGAAAATTAGCGCTTTTCCGCAGGAAGGAACAGGTTTTCTGCTGAAAAATCGACAAAACCGGAAGTGACAAAATAGCAGTGTTTCTGCAGAAAAGTGACTGTTCTGTAGAAAACCCGACTTTCTGCAGAAAACACTGGCGAGAGATGACAAAATAACAGTTTCTCTACTATTTTTTCAGCATATTTCCCCTGAAATTTGTTTTCTGCACAATAAGTATTTTCCGTAGTTCTAAATGTCGGTTTTCCTGCAGAAAATTGCCATTTTCTGCGAAGAAACTGCTATTCTGGCAGCTGTCGCCAACGAGAAATTTATGGACAAAATCCACAAAAGCGGCCGACTTAGCACACACAGAAGACTGCAACAAACCACCTGGCAACATTCATTCATTTTTCACGCAGACGGTCGCTGTTTGTGATTTTCTGTTTTGGGGTCTGGTGAATGTCCCCCCCCCCCCCCCTTCTAGTATTTCATATTTACATCCGACCCGTCACATGCGCTCTCGAGGATACACAGTTATCGCTCTTCCAGTCCTAACGGGACACGATCTGAGTATCCCTGAGAATGGCCTCATTATTGAACAGTGGTCATTTGCACGTGTCTGCGAAGGACAGTAGCTGTCAGACAAATGACTTGGATGCTCCTGCCTTACTTCACCAAACACTGCTGAACACTCTCGTTTCACTAAACTCATTTCAGAGCACTAAAAGGAGCTAATACAACCATTTTTTATGCTCACAAATTGTTCTGAGCTGTTTTCGTGGTACAGTATCTATCATCACACTACTTGGACATCTGGAAGTTACAGCGCCTGTTATGCTTTCACTGAGCCCACAGAAGCAAACTCAACGACGCGGCGACCACACTGACTGAGCGCTACAGTAGTGTAACAACAGTTGTAGAACTGAATTTGAATGTTCGACCGCTCGCGTAAAGTGTAAACAACATTTTGTGGTATTATAACAGCTGTTCTAATCAGCAAGATATTTCGAGCGCGCGGGGTGGGGTGGGGGTGGGTGGGAGGGGGGTGGTGGTGGTGGTGGTGGTGGAAGAGGGTGGGGGGTGGTGTGGGTTAACGTCCTTTTCCACCACATACGGGTGATATCTGTTGAATTTTCCTGCTATGTCGCTCTCTTGGTGCACTCACAGAGAAGACACGGGATACAACAGAATACAACTCCAATACTTTATTAACAGAAGATGCGCGGAGAACAAATTCATGAAAGAAGAAGAACCCAGAACGTTGTGCAGGGATGCTTATATACTAAACAGGTCAGATTTACAACATTCCTCAACGTACTGGCAAATTCGAAATCTTTCCAAGGTGACGTAATCTACTGACGTTACTGCACCAGCATGTTCTGGGATGGTCTAGAAATTTCCATCGACATGCAGTGGCTTTTCGCGATCTCTACAACAATATCAAAGACGGGGCAACGATGAAAAAAAAAGCCAGCACAAATATTATATTATATTTGGCCCTAGCCGGGATACAAACTCACGACCCGAGCATTAGAATTCCAACGCTCTACCATTCGGCCACCCCGGCTCCCTTCGAGCGCACAGTCGCACTGACGAGCGAAACTATTCCAAAACATAAGTTGACCTGGCAAAGATAGAATTAGCCTGTTCAAGTCGATTCACTAAACACAAGGCAATTACTGACTTTACTCAGCAGGGCGGCCATTTTGGAAAGTGGATGAATCGAAGCCGGCATCATCATAAATATTAAAGTCTCAGCGGCAGCTGCCACAGGGGGTGAAGGGCTGTGTGTGATTGGGGAGGGGAGAGGGGCGGGGGGTGGGGGGGGGGGGGGGGGCATGAACCCAGAACCAGCTCTGCGTGGCTGAAAATGAAATAGTGTGCACTTCCGTGCCGATGTATTGAACAACTATCTCTCTCTCTCTCTCTCTCACATTGATGGAAAGCGTTCGCCGGAAGAGTGCATAACCATCAGCGAGTGAATGCGAGTCATTAGAATCCGGCCTCTGGGCAACAGAAAAGTGATCATCTTTTCCGCTAGCGTTTCTTGTGGTTCATTTCACGAACCGTTAGATCTATCCCATTTCACACACCGGCAGATCCAAGGTCCGCGATTTTTCCCACCAGACAGAAGTTATTTAAAGTGGCTGACTCCTCCATTTTCGCGTCGCTTAAAGGCGTAGGGATACAAATTGACCCTGGAGTCATGTGCAGTATTTATTTGAAGAACCCAGTTTGACGAGTGTGCTAGTTTGTAGTGAGTTTTGTTGTCATGAAAAAGCGTGATTTTTGTATTTTGTAGGGTAAGGTGCGTGCCAGGGGCCCGCAACAAGAGGCAAGCTGCCAGTGAAGCTGGGACTTTTTTGCGCACAAGAGAGGCAAAGGTGACGCGAGCGGATTTGGATGAAGCGGCTGTCTGGCCTCAACTGAAAGTGGACTAGCATTACTCCAGTGAGACCTGAGCGGTAAGAAGACATTCGTTTTTTTGTGCGCGACACTCCTGTCAGATGCGTGCCCTTGAGTGATCTGTGCATGGCATTTTTTTGTTTAGAAACAAGCATTGAAGCATTTTTAGGGGTGACTATGGTGCCTAGGTTAGCGGGAATATATAGGCATTTTGAGACCTCGTGCATTTGTGTTCTTTGACCAAAGCTTTCTGTTCTGTTGGCGCATTGACAGCCAGCGGGATGCTGTTACTGTGCAGGTGTGTAAAGTCAGTGAGTGGCACGATGGTAGACAGTACCAACAGAGCTCAGAGCGAGTTGTGAACACAGACAGGGGCTGTAAATTAATCAGTATTTCAGTGTTGGCCCAGTGCCACTGCCGGGCTGTTTTCTGAAAGACGTTGGGGTGGGAGACTTGCACCACGGCTTGTACAGTTGTCAGGAGCACTGTTTGTAGGACAATTCGGACTGAAGACATGTCTGATTAGGCGGGCTTCGGTGTGATGGCTGGACCTTGTCTTGCCTGATTACTGTGCAGAAAAGCCACTGGTGAAACACCACACACACACACACACACACACACACACACACACACACACACACACACACACACACACACAGAGAGAGAGAGAGAGAGAGAGAGAGAGAGAGAGAGAGAGAGAGAGAGAGAGAGAGGGAATGACAATGACAATGACAATCCTTTATTTTCCAACGGTAGAAGAGTTTGGCCAAAAGGCCAGTTTGCAACCTTGCCGTTGCTAGACTACAGTACGTGAGTCTATTACGTATATTACGTAAATATGTACATAAGAGAATAAGCATAATATCTAAAATAGATGGCAAAGATGACCAAGAAAACAGAAATGATTAAAGTTAATGCAAACTAAAGTGATTATGTAAATATGTACATGTTGGGTGTTAATAAATGACTACAGTAGAGAGAGAGAGAGAGAGAGAGAGAGAGAGAGAGAGAGGTTCCCCCGGCCGTACCCTGTACACACTCCACTTCATCTTGACCACTTGTATTATACTAATAGGTTTTCATTTTACGACAAACACTACACTGCAATGTACGCACTGACCGGTACCATTACACTGGAAACGGCCGAACTAGCAACGGACATATATCGACTTTACGACTCCCCCTCTCTCTCTCTCTCTGGTGGAAAGCATTGGCCCAATCTTTGGCCCAAACCGAGAAATCACGTGCTGTCTGGAGCGCAGCACGGGTGAAAGGGACAGTGCGAAGGCTACCTCACGGCTGAGATAGATTTTTCAGGATAAGCCCATCCAATAACTGTAGCCGGAAGAGTGGGTAACCTACAGTAATACGGGGGTTGGTCGAAATGGCCGCGCGTGTTTCAGGTACAGAGTCCAACGCTCCACCATTCGGCTATCCCGGCTCCCCGCCGTGTATTGGTAAAACACAGTACGTCCATGACGTCGTTGTATGCGGAAAATTGGTGATTTCAAGATGAAAGACATTGACGTAATGGTCTTTTCTCCTCAAATTCAGTCATATCAATGTACACTCGCTTCCCTCGTCAGTAGTGGCTGGCAAAAAAGTTTGCCAGACCATGCCATGTATTGTGCTCATTATGCCGCGGGACGCGATTGGCTGAATCCTGGGGCTCGGCCCTTTTGATTGACAGGAGTGGGGTCGTCCATTGCGCTCACGTAAAGCTATTTGTGTGAAATATAAGCATGCGCACGTCTTTACATTG
This sequence comes from Batillaria attramentaria, assembly GCA_018292915.2. Taxonomy (NCBI): domain Eukaryota; kingdom Metazoa; phylum Mollusca; class Gastropoda; family Batillariidae; genus Batillaria; species Batillaria attramentaria. The sequence continues at coordinate 521,955 of JACVVK020000049.1, read as the reverse complement.
TAGTAACGCGTCAGTCAAAAGTCGTTGTCTGGTTGATAAACAACACCTCTCTTTCACGCCGGTGGTCGCCCGGAACACTCGGTGCTACCCATATTAGAAAATGGAAGCACTCTGTGCTCCTGTTTGGAGACCCTGTCCTATCCTGGCGGTCAAGAAACTTATTACTGACTCAGAGACTTTTGAGCCGAAGTAGCACAGGAAACACCGGCGGACATTTTGACTTCCCCCTCCCCCTCTCCCTCCACCCCATACAACAAGAAGTGCCTGGTCCTTAGCGAAGTCCGCACTGGCCGTTGAAAATTGGCACTGGGGCTGTCAGACAACGGACATACATCCATACGACGCCCCCCCCCCCCCTCTCTCTCTCTCTCTCTCTCTGATTTTGGTGGGTATAAAATGAATGAAAGCATTTGCCGGAAGAGTGCATAACCGACAGCAACAAGTGCCTGGTCATTACTGAGCATCTTCTGAGGCAGCAAGGAAAGTAATCATCATTTCCGCATGCGTTTCATGAACCATTAGGTATATCCCATTTCACACATGGATAGACCCCACAGTCGCAGGGACCGACAATGAATTTTCTCTCCCCGACGCTCCAGAATTCTTTTTTTTTTAAATTCTGTTTTTTTTCTTTTCACACACACACACACACACACACACACACACACACACACACACACATTTATATATATATATATATATATATATATATATATATATATATATATGTATGAACACAAACGTACATATACATTTTGCTTTGAATGCACATACTGCATATGACGAAAACACCCCCCCCCCCAAACACACACAAAGGTAACAGACATCTTACCCCGACCCCCCCCCCCCCCACACACACACACCCTCCAACAAACAGTACAACCAAGTATCTGGTGCTTGCACGAACCTGAGTCAACATACTACTACCCTGGTACATTAGCGGGGTATATGGAACTGAACAGGGGTGTGAGTTCGTAGCACATTTAGCCATTTGTTGTATGGGAACCAGAATTCTTAGAGGCATTTTCCAAGTACAGCCCAGTCAATAGAATTATACGAAGATGGGCCTTTCAAGTAGAGAAATACATAAGAAACAGCCGAGAGCTGGTTTATCTATCGATCGTGGTTTATGGCGAAAGACACCACAAGATTGTTTAATTTTTGGCGTAGCTACCGAGCCGGGGGCTGGGTGTCTTTCGCCATAAACCACGAGATCTAATCATGCAAGCTGTTTATAGCACTAGCATTTTCTTTCTCTTGGAAAATCGAATTTAGCTCCGTATCATACATTTTTAAAAAATAAATGTCTCTGAGATTAGTATCCCAGTGTTGGCCCAGTGCTGCTGACTGCGCTCTTCTGAAATCGGTGAGGACGGGGGACTTGTACCAGGGCCAATCTGTACAGTCAAGATCTCTGTTTACAGGGCAAATTGGACCTTTCGTCTGGCCACAAAATCGGAACTGAGATCCGTCTGATTAGGCGGGCTTTCGGGTTACGGCTGATCTCGTCTTGCCTAATGACTGAAGCCCATGCTGAAATACTACCTTCAGCAAAGGAGGTGTGTGTGTGTGTGTGTGTGTGTGTGTGTGTGTGTGTGTGTGTGTGTGACGTCAGAGACACATTATCTAGCTCTCAAATGACGAGCGGTTTCTGTCAAAAGCATTGATCACTGAAAGATACCGCTGCCAACATTTAAGCTGTTCATACATTTAGTTTTCAGCCGTAAAGTTTCCTCAAATCTCACCATATTTTGGCTGTTGCACGAACGCAAACTCCAGACAGCCGACTTTTCCCGATAGGGGGATAACTCCCAAAGTATTGTTGCAATCGCAATTCGCTTGGAGGATTTCTCCTAAAATCTTGAATTATTACGACACCCCAAATTTCAAGCCACTCGGTTGAGTAGTTTTTAAGATTCAAGTTTGGACACGCTTACACACATACTTCGACCTGCTCATTACATTAAACAGAAAAAGTGAAATAAAAAGACGACTGACACAAAATTTAATAAATTTAAAAAGAGAAAAATAATAATAATAAAAAAAATAAAAAATAAAAACACGTACAATACACATACATGTGCAAGATATCTCATCACAAAAGACTAAACTACAGCAAAAATAAGCACTATTGTTCCACCACTGATGACAACTCACAAGATGTCTTTATAGTTTGTATTTATCTTTTGATAGTTCTCATGCTAGTTAATTGCTGTTTCAGGGTGTGCAAGCAAGCAAGCAAGTAAACAAGCAAACATACATTGTGGGGAACAATATTCTGTAAATCACAACATCCAAATACAGTGTAACAATGAGGAGACTAAAATGTAAAATGTGTACCTCATCAGTGTGATAAAGGTGTTCCAAATCATAGTAGCAAAAAACATCTTGTGGACCCCTCTTCCAACTGTACTGAACAGGCAAAGGCTGCAGAACAGAACAGAAATGAAAATTAACTTGGAATTACCGCAAATGTAAATCTTTTTTTCTCTCATGAAATCAAGTAAGAGTCATGTGCAAACAACAAGGTTATATTGCCTGTTTGTTTCAGGTGCACGCCCTTATATTTACAACACAGTAATCACGTGGTTCTGAGAAAATGCAAATGTTAAAATTCAGATTCAGAAGAGACAGCTTTAATGACCTTGACCTTGACTTTGAATGCATACTTACCTGCATCAACAGACTACCATCATCTCCTCAAAATGAAAATGATCTGAAACAGAAACTTAATTTCAGTCAGGGTACCTGGAAATACAAGAATTACAGTCATAAATGTCAACTGCATTTACTGATGAATATTACAACAAGCAAAGACAGGCGCAGTTGGTGGAGACATGCACGCGATTAATTAGTAATTATTATTATTATTATTATTACATGCACGCAAATAATTAGTTGATGCTATAATTGTTATTTTACATGCATGCGAATAATTAGTTGATGCTATAATTGTTATTTTACATGCATGCGAATAATTAGTGATTATTATTATTATATTACATGCACGCGAATTATTATCATTACTATTATTACATGCTACTTACCTCAAGACACACGAGGAAACCAAATTGAACACCTGTGTAATCAAGCTGGCTCTAAGGAATAAACGCCACCACAGGCGCACTTACCTACATACTTACCTGTCCCCTCCCTCCCCCCCACCCCCACACACTACCTCCCCACCACCACCTCCCACTGTGCAGGGGCCAGTCACTGTCAGAACCCCTTGTCGCCCCCAGTCTGTGGTTCACGTCTGCTTCTCAACCCACCAACTCTAGGCCGACGCTGGAGCACCATCTTCCTAATGCACCTGTACTGAGAACATTCCCCCAATGACCTTTGTACAGAGAAACCGAAGCTGCAAGTTGAGTGGTATGTATGTCCGCGGGCCAAAAAATGTACACCTGCCCTGAAAACGCCATGAAACGGTAAGATTTGCGGTCCTGTGTCTAGTTGTAATCTTTCAGTCGCAGCAAACTAATAGGCATTCTTGTATGTGCTTTTATGTTCGTTTGAGTTCACCACAGAAGTATAGCTGACAAGGCAGATAGGTAACGCACTCTGTGTGGGGTGTGTGTGTGTGTGCGTGTATGTGTCACGGTGAGACAGAGAGAGAGAGAGAGAGAGAGTGGGTGTGGGGGAGGGTGGAGTTGCAAAGCAAACATCGTGTACCGCAACAACGGCTATGGTGTCAACGGAAGAAGAGCAACTCAGCTCACTGCGAACATGTATTTCTTAGCGGGTGATCTCTGTCTCTGCTTTCTTTAAACCATGACAAGCAAAAGTTGTATAAACAGCAACAAAGGCCATGACATCAATGGACAAAAAGCTAACATTGTGTATAGCAGCAACGGCTATGATGTCAATGGGAGAAGAGCAACGTATTCTCTGTGAACATTTAACACTCTTTAACACTCTGTATTTAAGAGCGGGTTCTATGTCTCTCTGCTTTCTTTAAACCATGACAAGCAAAAGTTGTACAAACAGCAACAAAGGCTATGACATCAATGGACAAAAAGCAAACATTGTGTATAGCAACAACTCCTATGACGCCAATAGAATAAGAGCAACTTAATTCATTGTGAACATGTATCTCTTAAGAGTGGGCTCTCTCTGCTCTCTGAAAGTCATGACAAGAAAAGGTTGTACATACAGCAACAAAGGCTATGACATCAGCGGACAGGAAGCAACTAAAACTGTACCTGCACTGGGAACTCAGTTAAGACAAATTTTCATTGTATGTGCAAAATGTAATTGATAGTTAAGATTATGCATTTCCTCAGTCTGGGCTTCGAAAGCCATGACAGCAAAATCAACCAAAAACGACAAGCAAAATTTGTATATACAGCAACAAAGGCTATAACGTCAATGGACAAAAGCAACTAAACCTGCGCCTGTACTGGGAATCAAATTCAGACAAATTTTCATTGTATGTGCAAAATGTAGTTGATGGTAAGGATTATTATCATCATCTAGTACAAACATGTATTTCTTCAGTCTGGGGATCGAAAGCCATGGCAAAAAAACCCAAACAAACAAACAAACACAAACACCTACGCACTTACTGTAGTCAATAAGCAAACAGTACTGGCAACAAAGGCCATGACATCGAAAAGAATAAATTAATTAACTGCAAACATGTATTTCTTCAGACTGGGATTTTCGTGCTTTCTAAACGCCATGACAAGCAAAAGCTGTATGTATCAACAATGGCTATGAAATCAATGGAAGAAGAGCAACTTCATTAACAACAAACATGTATTTCTTCAGATTGGGTTTTCTGCTTTCTCAAAGTCATGACAAGGAAAAGTTGTATAATTATACAGCAACAAAGACTTTGGCATCAATGGAAAGACACGCAACTAAAACTGTACCTGTACTGGGAACTCAGTTAAGACATTTTAATTGTACATACATATATGCAAAATGTAATTGATAGCAAAGATAATTATCAACATTATTGACTACGAACATGTATTTCTTCAGACTGGGGCTCTGAAAACCATGAACAGCAAAAACAAAACAAGGCCATCTACACAGGGATTGTAGTCAATGAGGACTTCCGGTGACTGTGGTAAGAAACACAAAGGGGGGAGGGGGGGGGGACTAGGAACTCTTGTTGATGACATGAAAAAAGATATTTAGAATCTTGCTGAAGGGTTGATGCTTGTTGATGAAGCTCCTTGAAGTCAATGAAGAAGCTTGCTGAAGAGCTGATGCTTGATGAAGACATGAAGCTTGTGATGCTAATTAAAGATGTAAAGAAGCTTGCTGGAGACATGGAAAGGCTCTTGTCACACAGACGCCAACTTCCTTTGTACACAAAGAACCACAGTATTTGCTTTTTTGTGTGTTTTCTTTTCTTCTTCTTTTTTTTGTATTTTTCTCCCTTGAGTCGCTTTTTCTTCTTCTTTTCTTTTCTTTTTTCTTCTTCTTTTTGTTTTTTGTTCGCCCCTTTTTTTTTCTTTTTTCTTCTCTTTTTTGTCTTGGTCATTGTTTTCTTTTTTCCCATTTTTCCCATTTTTTCCTCATTCTTCTTTTCCTCTTTTTTTCCCTTTTGTCTTTTTTTTTTTTAGATTCTTTCCTGTTCATTCTTTCTCAAGAAATAGTACAACAGCTCAAGCGCATACGACAGTAACACACTAGTCAGAACCAAATGGATGTCATGCTCCTAAAGTCAAGAGAAAACACAGGCAGAACAGACAAAATTTCTGAAGGTGACACACACGCTGCTGAACATTTTACACCGAAGATTGAGGCATCTGAGCTGTTGACATGGGCTTCCCTCACTGAAATTTGACTGACCTTGACCTTTTCACACGACGAGCCCTACACAGCTACTGCTGTAGATAAGGCAACAGAAATGACCACTACAGCTGCTATTTGCCAAATTTCAGTGGGCTTTCTCCCAGATAATGGATTAGTCCAGGGACTACAAGTGGAAAACAAAAATGGGCCGACTGCAGTAAAATGGCGCCATTTCACAGATCTCGGTGTTGCTCAACCATGCCAGTTCTAGTGGTATTCCTCCCCGGTCAAGAGTGAAACCCACAGATCTGACGTGGCCAAATATCTCGGTGTCGCTCAACCATGCCAGTTCTAGTGGTATTCCTCCCCGGTCATGAGTGGAACCCACAGATCTGACGTGGCCAAATATCTCGGTGTCGCTCAACCATGCCAGTTCTAGTGGTATTCCTCCCCGGTCAAGAGTGGAACCCACAGATCTGACGCGGCCACAGATCTCGGTGTCGCTCAACCATGCCAGTTCTAGTGGTATTCCTCCCCGGTCATGAGTGGAACCCACAGATCTGACGTGGCCAGAGATCTCGGTGTCGCTCAACCATGCCAGTTCTAGTGGTATTTCTCCCCGGTCATGAGTGGAACCCACAGATCTGACGTGGCCAAAGCCGGATCTCGGTGTCGCTCAACCATGCCAGTTCTAGTGGTATTCCTCCCCGGTCATGAGTGGAACCCACAGATCTGACGTGGCAAGCTTCAATAAAATGACACATCTTGTCTCCTCCCTCACTCAGTGTCTCTCAACCATGCCCTCTGGTGGCGTTCTTCCTTGGCTGTGAGAGGATCCTACAGTCGCAGAGTACGTACTTTCACACTCTGTACTCAAGCACGGAGAAACATACTGGCAATTCTGTAGAGTTGACCAGTTGCCTGGGTGCTGCTTTGTACGAACCACTGAAAACCCGCGTCTTCGCTACTTATACGTACGCCGACTCCCTACCCACTAACAGAAGTCCCTATCCCTACTGTCGACGTACGTAGCCCAGGGTGCGGCCGCGGCCTGTGCAAAGCTGCCAAGCTGTGAAAAAACCGAGTGTTTAATTACTGTAAGCGATTAACCATACAGGAGACCGTGTGAAAATCGAAGGGGAGCGGTAGGGAGGGGGTTAGGATGAGAGGGGAGGCAATGGGAGTGGAGGAGGGGGTGTGTGGAGGGTGGGAGAGGAGAGAGGAGGAGAGGGGTGGTGGCGAAAAGGAGAAGAGAGGTGGAGAGGAGTTGGTGGGGGAGGGGGAGAAAACACACACATGCAAGCACGCACACGCTCACGCACAGACACGCCGTATCACCTGACATCTTACGATCACCGAGGACACCGTCGATCGCCGACGTCGACATCGTCGACACCATGGCAATATCGACGACCCGGCAAACCCGTCGGCAGCCATGACGGCGACATCATCGACCACCGACCGATGACAAGCATCGGCGAAAAGAAGTCGCCTTGTCGGGTGATGCTGACGACGGTGGTGGCTGATGTCGACGGCGGTAGACGACGATTCTCGACGGCGGCGATCGAACACTGTCCACGGCCATCATAGTCATGCCGATGATACCCTCCCCTCCCCCTCCCCTCCCCCCACCCCCCACACACATGCAAATACACACACGCACAGAGAGAGAGAGAGAGAGAGAGAGAGAGAGAGAGAGGAGGTGGGAGGGGGTTGAGGGAATGGGTCGGAGGGGGCAGGGGGGGCTGTGTTCGGGAGGGGGGTGGGGATATTTCACACGGCAGGCAAATGTTGAAAGTAAAAAACGGAAGCAGAGGTCACGGGAATACATAATTATATGATGAGGCGACAGCTTTGCACAGGGCGCTTCGAGGAGCCAGTAGCGAAGGAGGTGGGAGATGGTGGTAGAGTACTAACACGAAAAATAAAAAGAAAAAAAAGAAGGAAAAAAATAAAACCAGAAAAAAACCTACCACCGCCTCCCACCCGCACCCCATCTAAACATTACAAGTGGCCAGGAATAATTAGCGTGTACAGGTAGATGTACTATACAACAAGGATGATGCAGTCATAGTAAGGACGATGCAATAAGGACTAAGGATAAGCACAATGCTGGAGAATTGTACAGTAAAAGCAACAATGGCTTTCATCTGCCAACAGAAACATATTGTTTGTGGCTTTACTGCTGTTCTGAAGAGGGTGTAATAATGACAGCATTTTTATCAAACTGACTTTGCACTCAGACATACAGAACAGTCATATGGCATTGACAACTGATTTTAATCAGCGTACCAAGGGCACACTAATTATGATAATGCATTTTTGTTCTCATGATGCACACTTGCAAGACCTCTTCGAAAGTATCACATTGCTAGTCCAATACAGACAATGCGTTCTTGCACACCGTCAGACATACAGAACAGGCATGCCTCGGGCACTGACAACTGAAGGCGATCTATACACCTGAACACATTTCCACACAATAGGTGCACTAATTAGTGCTCAGTAATAATTCAGTTTCTCAGGTTAAGCCGCATACTGAAAAGTTCTTTTCACTGGCCTTCATTACTAGCCGCTGACAAGCTGTTTTTAGTTGAACGATAGCATCATGGCTATCTCGTGACAACAAAGCTTGCATCACGTCAATATTGACAATCTGGCTGTCTTTTAGCCAATGATCTGCCGGTGTTCCCAGCAATTATGGGTACAGGTTCATGTACATACATACCCAAGGCCACAATATTTAACTGACACTGTGGTTCGAATTTTGTTTTTGCTCAGTGACAACTTGCTTTTGTTTGCTTGGGTTTTTTTGGGGTTTTTTCTTCAATATTTTAAGGGAATCAGAAAGAGGGCTCGCAAGCCGTTTCCAAGGTTTGAACTCTTTTAACCTTCCTTCATCATATTCCCTTGTTGTGAGTTCTTTAGTCTCATTATTAGCGCAGAGACAAGTGAGCCCCAGTCTCTCATGACAACAAAGGTCATTCCGAAAATGTAAACAAACAAAAACAAACAAACAAACAAAAAAAAAACCCCATAAAACACACAAAAAAGCTAAAAAAAACAAAAACAAAAACAAACAACAAACACGCCCAAATTTCTAGGCTTTGCATCTCATGGAGGAATAAAACATCAGCCAAAGATACATGTCTTTCAATTCGTTTACACAGCATTCGCGATAAAGGTTGCTCTGTTTTCTGTACAACACAAAGATCTGTATACACACTTAGACCTGGACTTCATACACTTGACACATACAGGCGATATTGTAAACGAACTATGGAAACATAAAACTGAGTGAGATATGCATTCCAGGAGGGTCAGTCACGGTGTGCACGCGCGCGCGCGCGCGCGTGTGTGTGGAGAGAGAGAGAGAGAGAGAGGGTGGGTGTTTGGGGGTTTAACGTCCTTTTCCACCACATAGGGTGATATCAAAGACGGGGCAACGATGAAAAAGCCAGCACAAATATTTGGCCCCAGCCGGGATCGAACTCACGACCCGAGCATTAGAAGTCCAACGCTCTACCATTCGGCCACCCCGGCTCCCCGAGTGACTGACTGACTGACTGACTGAAACGTTTATTTCAGGATAAGGACTTGTAGGCATGGTCTGCCTATCTTACAAGCTGTCCTGCTAATCTACGAACACTAAAAAAATAAAGGCTAACATTACAAAAAAAAGTATACCAGGCACAAAGGGAGTAATCTAATAAGAAAGTAGGAAAAAAACAACAAAAAAAAAAACATGCAAAGATACAAAGAAGCGCAAGAAATTCAAAGGAAACACATCGGAAAATAGGTGAAGAAGTAGATAGCATGGTGTTTGAAATTGTAGTATACAACATAACTTGTAAAAAGGTAACATGTAATAGTGCCATCTGATAACGAGTAATTTAGCACGGTTCAGATATTGTTCATGGACCTATGACTTACGTAAGTATCTGAGAAGTTGAGTTTTAAATGAATGAAGCTTCGGGGTACATTTTAAGTATGCTGGCAACTGGTTCCATGAAAGTGACCCAGAGAATGAGAGGCTTGTTTTAAAAATGTCCAATCTAGGTAATGGTAATTGGAACAGGCCATTTCTTGCGTTGTGTCGCTGACTTGGTTGAAAGAACGTGGTAAGATATGGAGGAGCCTTACAGTGGACTATCTTGTGCATGAAAACACACCGGTTGAACTCAAGATGCTTGGTAAGGGGGAGAAGTTCGAGCGCTCTAAGTTTTTCTTCTGTGGGTAAGGGCCCAGGATGTAAAAGCTTTATAACACGTTTATAGAGAGAATTGATCTTTTTCAAGTGAATATCACCACATTTGTCCCAGAGGTTGGAGGCGTAATCTATATGACTTTTTATATGTGCATGAAAGAAAACTTTGCAACTGTCGTGGCTAACTATGCGGTTAAGTTTACTTAAGAGAAAAAGATGTTTAGACAGGGTTTTACTAAGTTTTTCTAGGTGCGGCTCCCACTTCAATTGGTCGTCCACTGTAACGCCCAAAAGGCGATGCGTTGACACTTGGTGTATGGGCTCTGAGCCGAGAGATAGTTTGAGAGGTAGAGGCTTCCGCTGGTGTTTTTGGCGGGTAGTTATTAGCATGCTCTTTGTTTTGGGGACGCTGATTATCATATGATTTTGGGTACACCATTCAGATACTTCATCGAGGCTCTGCTGGAGTGTTTTGTTTATTGTTGCCTCTTTTGTGTCGGATGTGTGTAGTGTTGTGTCATCTGCAAATAACTCGCAGGACACGTTGGGACTAGATAAACAAAAAGGAGAGAGAGAGAGAGAGAGAGAGAGAGATGAAATGACTGTGGTAACTGTGAAACGGAAAAGAGACAAATCTGTCAGGTCAGTAAAATCATACACTTTGTGTGTATCATATCACAATTGGAGACCGCTACTGAAACCAACAGAGTAAAGACATTAAACCGGTTAGGAATGGCGGCAAAGCGGCCAAAAGCGGTATCTGTGCGGTAATTTGTTGTACATGTAGCTAGAAGCAGCCGGAAAACAAACTTGCAGCTTCGGAAACCTTCACCGATGAGGGAAATATTCCAAGTACAGACACAGAGGACAGATGGGCCTAACACAACATTGCCCAGATTTGGTGGAGTCAGTTGAGAAGCAGATTCCAAATCACCACAGCTGGCAGTCGACAGTCGGGGTTTGACCAGTGCTGGCCTCTTCTGCACAGGGAGATGGCGTACTGGGAGAAACCACTAGATTTCCCGCCATTGACGTCATGTGATGTAACAAATACTCCCCCCCCCCCATACCTCATTCCTTCACCTCCCCCAACCCCAACCCCAACCCCAGCCCCACTGCAACCCCTTTCTTAAGTTCACTGTGACAACTCAATTACCTTGCAATGTGTATGGACGGGCTATCCACGATAACTTTTTTTTTTTTGTTTGGTACGGTCCGTTTGCACTAAAAATGTACGTGTTTTTTTTTTTCTTCTGGATAATCAACAGGTGAAAGGTTCTTAAGACCGGCCAAAATTTCCACGTTCAAGGGCAAGTTTTACGCACGTCGCTTGCATTCTCTGGGATGCCGGCAAGTGTAACTCAGAGAATGGCGGCATTGTTACTGGCGGGCATGGTGCAACTGAACACACTTCTCCGCTGCACTGAGTGCCGTCTGTGTGTATGTGTGCTTGTGTGCACGTGTGTCCAGGCCTGTATCTCCGAAAATACTCAAACCGATTGACTTGAAATTTGGGGTGTCCCAATAAATCAAGATCTTTGAATTAAGGGACCCGATCCAGGTATGATTGTCAGTTATCGCCCTTTTGAGAAAAGTTGGTTTTCTGGCGTTTGCAGACGTAAAATTCACTCCAGTCACCCCATTTTTCGGGTGCTGATAGCATGAATGCTTAATCTGAACAGAGTGAAATTTCGCGGTAGTCGCTCCTATACTTTTGACGTAAACCGTCATTTGACGTACCTCATTTCACATCGCAGGTGAACACAGTTTAGATCTCAAAAAGATCTCAAAATCGCTCATACTATATGTAGAGAATGTGTCTCTGATTTCATTAAAAAAAAATTCAATGCAGCCGTTAGCATCAGTTGGTTTCTGCTCCGAGTACATTTCCTGCACAAACCACACGCCTAACAAAGATGAAGAAAGGAAGCACGCGCAGATAATAATAATAATAATAATCGCATTAATAAGGCGCTTTATCCCAAATATTTTGGCTCAAAGCGCCGCGAGCTAAACCCAACACGCACGCTCACGTGAATCACACGCATTCTCTCACACACAGGACATAAACGTATTACAATCACGTGGTGCGAAGGGTCAGCTCAGCTATTTAAATTTCGGAATTTAGATATGCATTTATTTTTCAAACTTGGTGGGCTGAACATTTCCAAAGCAGAGGGGGAGGAAGCCGGAGTACCCGGAGAGAACCCCCGACGATCGGCCCGAATGAACGGTGCCACATACGAGAAGGAAAAATTCTTTGCCCCGAGTCTCACCTCTCGCATTGGTGACAAGTCTCTTAACCACTAGACCACCGCCGATGTGCAAAGAATGATCGACGTCATTTTGTCGACGTCATGATCTGATTGACGTTATGCTGGCATTCCTTGGGGAACTCACACATGCGCCAAAAAGTTTATGACGCCAACCAGCCAGGCGAACTAACACGACGTTTGGGGGTTTGCGCGCGCAAAGAGGCACGGAAAGAGTTTCCAGTACTTTATGTCAACATGCTAGATGTCAGAAAGCTTGCGTATGATTGTGTGCCCGCGGGCAGCATACATGACACGACAGCGACGACGGCCGGTCACTGAATGGAAACAACATATTGGGCTGGTGACCATCTTGTTTGTGTGTGTGTGTGGGGGGGGGGGGGGTGCGTCTAATAAGTAACGTACCACTTTGACACCTGCATGATGACAGAATTCCACAGGCTGGTACTGAGTCAAAATCAGGGAGTGAGCTAAGTGTTGCGGGCAACCAACTGCCGGTTTAGAGGAGCTTCGGGTTGCAAGCAGTTTGCACTCGTAAATCGAATTGCATATAGAGCTCTACTAAGTCTAAAACTAGATTACTCTGAGCGTACGGGGGCACTGTTCACAGGTGTTCTGGAACATGCATTTGTTTATTAACAGTTCATTTACAGTTGGAAGAAAAAGTCTATACGAAAAATATACGTAGAGCTCTTAAATGACGTCATCCGACAACATTCCTGTGTCTAAATGAAAGGTACACGCAACGCGAGAATCGAGAACTCAGCCAGGTGTTGTGGTCAACCGCTGAGTAGAAAAGCTGCGGACGGTTTGAATTTCCACTCACACGGGTTGCAGATGGCTGTGTATTGCATTCAGAGCTCTACTTATTATTACGATGAACTATTCCGAGCGTCCACCAAGCACGACTGTTTCAACACATAAGTCGGTTTCTGTGTAGCCTAGTAATTGTGAAAAATGCGCGTATCTAAAGAAAACGGGTACATTTTTATGGCAAACGGACTGTACAAATTAACATAACAATACATGGTCTTACCTTTATTGTCAGCTAGGCCGTCACATCAAATACCAATATAATGCACACACACGCACACACAAAACATGCACAACAAACACGAGGTGCATCTCTCAAGTCGATAAAATTGTAAGTCAGATTTTTGCCGGGATAGCCGAATGGTAGAGCGATGGACTTTCAATGCTCGGGTCGTGAGTTCGAATCCCACATGGTTGGGGCCAAATACCCGTGCTGGCCTTTTCCTCGTTGCCCCGTCTTTGATATCACCCACACGTGGTGGCAATCGACGTTAAAGTCCCATACACCCACCCTCCACCCTAAACTGGCTCGGCTTCAGACATGTGATCGGTTGAAAGTTGTGGGTTCGAATTCCAGCAGGAATTTCGGACGTTGAGCTGGTCTTTTCAAGTTCTTTCGAGTCTCTGAATTGGCTTTACGGATTGAAAGACGGTAAAACTAGATGTTGTTGGACTATCGAGAAAAAAAAAAAAGAACAGAAGAAAAATAAAAATAAAAATTGAGGATTCACACAAGAGAATCTGTGTGTACCTACCCCTCTTCGGAAGCTCTTTCACTCAGACCATGAATTAACGCCCTTGCTTTAGCGGCAAGCACTTTGGCTTTGCTGGCGTTGTCATGGGTTGATGCCATTGTGGACTGCTGCTGTTGTAGATGGATATGCTGCTGTCGTGGACTGATGCTGATGCAGGAGACTGATACAGCTGTCTTCAACACGTCCTTGCTACGTCATCTATAAAAGACAACGCCATGCACATACACAAAGGAACACAAAGTTTCCACATAAAATGAATGATATGGTAATACATCCATTACATACCTGGCCTAAAAGAACCTCGAGGACAGAGCAAAAGGGTTCACTGTGTGGATCATTGATTACTGTAGCTGGTCAGCATAGCCCAACATAGTCAAACATCATTACCACGTGTTGCGCCGCGGAGAAACTTCTTTGCTCAATAGCCCATGAGCTAATTGATTAGTATGGACAATGTGTAATGGAAAAAATATCCAACATCAATACTGCAGCAAATCGTGAGTATCACCGAAGACCACGTACGTTTGTGTGATGACCAGGCCACAGTCAGTGCTTCCAGGCAATCCAGTCAGGTGTAGGTGGCGGTGAGCGGTGAGCCAGTCCAACCCAAAAGAGAATGAAAACCGCTCTATTCTCGACTTCAAAAAGGCAACTAGCAAAAAACTTTTCGCTGGAAAATGGTTTGGAACCGCACAACACATTGACGAGGCGAGAAAAAAAAATGAAGAAAAGAAGAACAGTTCAGAGCAGACATATTTTGACGTCCTACAGCCATGAAGTTTTCCAAGCAAGTGACAAATCTACCGTGACAAAAACTCACGCTAAGAAATCTAGGCAGTCAGCTTGACTGGCTTCAGCACGTGCAGCCGACTCGGACTCAGAGCCTGTGGTCACTACAGTGTGGACAGGTTCCCCTGGAAACGTGAGAACCGTTCACGGCGAAAGAAGTGTGTGTGTGTGTGTGTGTGTGTGTGTGTGTGTGTGTGTGTGTGTGTGTGTGTGTGTGTGTATGCGCGCGCGTTTTCTGGTGTGTGTGTGTGTGTGTGTGTGTGTGTGTGTGTGTGTGTGTGAGAGAGAGAGAGGGGGGGGGAGAGGTTCACCCTGGCGTAGAAGAGAGCCGGGATATCCGAGCGGTAGAGCGTTGGACTTTCAATGCTCGGGTCTTTCAATCCTTCAGTTCGAATCCCGCCTTAGGCCAAATACTGATTTATGCCGGCTTATTCTCGTTACCACGTCTTTGCTATCACTTGTATGCGGTGGTAAAGAACGTAACCCCCCCCCCCCCAGCCCCACCCCCATCCCCCACCCATCCCTACACCCCCGAGCGTAGACTATCCCTGCCGGGATACTTTCCAATTCTTCGTGACCGCTTGTAGCTTATCGGTTGACGACGAACACCACATTGCGATGTACGCACTGACCGGTATCAAGACACTGAAAACGGCCGAACTAACAATGGACACATATCGATTTGAGACTCTCTCTCCCTCTCTCGTCTTGGTGAAAAATGTTTGCTCGATGAGTGAGTGAATGGAAGAGGAGACGTGTGAGTGGGGGGTATGAGGTATGGCCGCGAGTGTTTCAGGTGCTATTCCGATTCAAACGTTTCGATGACGATTGGTCGCACATAACGCAATCAGTGTTCCCTGTGATTAAAAAACACAGTGGTCCTTGGGACCCTCTCTATTTTTTTGGGTCCTTTTGTAAATTTGAGGGTCCATGGACGTTCCTTTGGTATCAAAAGTCGGAGTGTCAAAACCGTTTGTTGTTGTTTACAAAAAGTATTCAAGTAGGAGAGATGTGTGTGAACTGTAGCGTCAGCAAGAGCGAACTGCAAGGCGAGGAACTGCAAGGCGAGGAGCCCGCACCTCTCGTATAGTGCTTTTGGTAACTCGGTCGCCAACAATTTCCGACGATAACTTCTTACTGAGCCCCTTTTGTAGACCTATTCATTGCAGAAAACAAGAAGTTGAGACGTAATACATTTTATAACAGCCAGTGTTCTCTGTCTTTTCGTTTTTTTCTTGGCGCGTGTGAAATCTGCCTAAATCGATATTTTCACTGCTTTTGGTACTCACTATATGTCAATGGGCACCTGGGGAGGAATCATGATGATGTATCTGGAGACATTCCAGCTACTCTGAAAAGGAAACCGCGGTGGAGGTGTCAGCTCAGGCTGAAGCTACGTTCAACTCCGTGCTGACGTTGAAGGGAGGGACCACAACATCTAGTACCAAAGTACTGAGCAGTGACAAGGGACTATGACACTTTATTTTTCAAGGATGAAAGATTAGGTACAGGTCCTTTCTTAAATCTTGTTCTTGCTACATTCTACTACACAAGCTCTCTCTCTCTCTCTCTCTCTCTCTCCAATTTCAAAGGGAATAACATCAAATTGATGGTAAAAAGAAAAACGTTAGGAAACGTATTAGTGCAGGCTCACACCAATACAGAACAAACTTCTCGTAGCCAGCCTGAAAAGCCCATTTCAAGGAATAAAACTATTCCAAAATAGCATTTAACATCACTTTTCCCCCACTGTCTCATGGAGGTTTTAGGAGTACATGTCGATTACTGAAGAAGATTATATTTGACAAGATTGTCAATTGAGGCTCTTGGCAGGTGTATTTTAGGCTCATTTCGATACTTTTTTTTTTTTTTTTCATCCTCACATTTCGCTAAAATTTTCACTCATGCCGAAGCCTTCAGCTATTTCATATTCATGGCTGAAAAAAGTTAGGCCACAAGGTTTCAAACAGCTATTTCCAATAAATCACAATTTGACCCCCCCCCCCCCCCCAAATAAAAAAAAAACAAAAAAAAAAAAAAAACAAAAAAAAAGAAAAAACAAAACAAACAAACCCAAAAAACAAAAACAAAACTGATTCCCAAAAAGAATTTGGTGACTGGATTACCAAATGCACGATACAAGAGGCTTATGGCGACCATGGCAGTAGAGCTACATGTAAGAAGCTGAATATGCATGGCGAATAAACACGTCCACCAGACAAACAGCCTGCTGATGACTCACTTACCGTTTGCGTCATTACTCCAAAATCCATTTCTGCTTTTTGGTGTCCGTAAGGGAAGCCTTCCCTGGGGCATTATCTCATTACTTACTAGAGTGAGGTTCATAATTCTGGATGACTGAATTTTCGCTTTTATTGGGGTTGTTTTTTTGCGCCCACATATATAGGCTGGTAGTGTGAAATATGGATCTGGTATTAGTGGCCTAATATCGCAACACCTTGCACGTGCAACAAGTCAGAGCGAAGGACTATGATGGGCAGTAAAAGGAGCGCGTGCATTTGGTTTGTCGCTGACTATGCTCTGTTCCATGGAATGCTACAAATCTAAAGGAACATAGGACTATCCACACGTAGGATTAATGGTACGTGGGACTGTCGAGACTTCGAGTAAGTGTAAGACCATCGACACGTAGGACAATCGAGAATTCGGATTATTGGCGTAGGACTATCGAGACGTAGAACTAATGGTACGTAGGACTGTCGAGACTTCGAGTAAGTGTAGGACAATCGACACGTAAGACCATCAACACGTAGGACTATCGAGAATTCGGACTATTGGCGTAGGACTATCGAGACGTAGGACTAATGGTACGTAGGACTGTCGAGACTTCGTGTAAGTGTAGGACAGTCGACACGTAGGACAATGGACACTTAGGACAATCGAGAATTCGGACTATTGGCGTAGGACTATCGAGACGTAGGACCAATGGTACGTAGGACTGTCGAGACTTCGTGTAAGTGTAGGACAGTCGACACGTAGGACAATGGACACTTAGGACAATCGACCGTGGGACTATGGAGAATTCGGGCTCTGCGGGGCGTAGGACTATCCGACACGTAGGACAGTTGACCAGCGACACGCAGCCTTCATTTCTTGGTTTTAAGTATCCAGCTTTGAATGCATTAATCTGTGGCTTTGCACCAGCTTCGACCTTCAACTTGAGCTTCCTTCCAGGGTTATTACCTACGCGGCATCTGTAATAATAACGCTCCTGGGGCAAGTAATACAGTGCTGATGTTCCCCCGGTGGTTCACAAATGGATAATTTTTTTACGGGCCTGATGGCTAAATGTAAGCATATCACTATTTATTCGGGCGGGGGTGAAGTGGGCGGGGAGTGCATACAGTTTTGATATTCCCCCAGTGGTTCACAAAATTTTAATGGCTACTCTTTCAGTGTTTATGGGCTTGATGACTAAATGTTAAAGGCATCTCATGGTATTTATCAGTCCCCTGGGCAGTCACGGGTGATGGGTTCTTATTTTTAGTAGTGTGTGTGTGTGTGTGTGTGTGTGTGTTTGTTCACCAGTCCGTAGACATTTCTGGCTAATTTTTAATCAGTTGATGATTCCTTGTTAATTCGTTTCACGTCTGACAAAACAAAATCCACCACACCAAAGGAAAATAAAACACTTTGAATAAAAACAAGTATTGAATTGCAAAATTTATTTTTCAAGGACTTTCAATAAATACAACAAAAATGAAAATGATAGGAGCTCAAGTGAGAAACGTCTGTAAAGCATGTTTCACCTAAACAAATTATCTACGAACTACACTTGTCAGTATTAAAAAAAAAAAAGAAAAAAAAAAGACAGGAAAAACGCGTGGAAATTCAAGACAACACAAATTCGCACACACTACAGTAAAACATTGCAGTAGGCGTCTAGCAAGCATATAATATCATGTAAAACTGGTCTGCACAGTGCGACTTGTACAAAATTTAGTACAAGACTTGCTTCTACACAACACAAATATTTGTACATGTATGCATATATATACATGAGGCAAGAACAATGTCATACATATTCATGGTTCACACACAGTGGTAACAGATACTCCCAAGGACCTCACACTAGAGAACTGCTGCAGACAGCTGTTGGCTTCCAGCGTTCATGTTTTTTCCCCCCGTAGATTCTGCTACAATCCCGCAATGACGTTCCGACTGTCCGCCAGAAATCATTCAACTTTCTTCAAAATAGTCTTCGTGTGTGTGACATCGTTTGGCATTTTACTTTAAAAAAAAAAAAGGAAAGAAAGAAAAAAACAGTAAAATACTGAGGTACGCGTGAATTTCTGAGAAGTAATCAAACCAAGCCGGTGTGTATGTGTGGCACGGAATTAATTCTAGTTTCATTTACATCTACGATCTTTACTCACTGAAGGTGTATTTAACATCACCCCTACACGAGCCTTGTAAAATCAGTGTACAGTGATCCAGTCTTCTTAATCATTCTAATTAATATGAATGACGTAAATAGCGGTCAGCTCTGACGTCATGCTACGGTTTGAGCAGAACCTACTGCGGCGGGTGGGAGGTTGGGGGGGGGGGGGGGGGGGGGCTTCCCATGCAGCGTGCGCCAATCTATGTGCCGCTAGCGCTGTGGGGTAGTTCTATACAGAACTTGACATAATCCCAACAATTAAAAAAAGTACGGTGTATGTGCACAACAAGCACTGACTGGATGTGTATGCCCTCCCAGTGCTGAAGACAACCTTCATAAAATGACCAGAACCAGCTTCATGAGAAACATTGTAAGCTAAAAAAAAAAAAAAACGGTGACAAAAAGTGAAGTAAAACTCAATTTTAAAAAAAGCAAAAAACAAACATATGAATGACCAATACAACCACAAAAACCAAAAACAGTTTGCTATGTTATCTATTGCACTTTCAGTGAGGGCAAAATTACTCACTTTCTCTCTCACACCTACACCCCCCTCCCATCCCCCCAATCAACCCACACACTGCATCAATATGATTTGGAATTCTGACCCTACTGATATATGTAGTTGTACATTACAAAGTGGTATATATCACACACACAAAAAAACAACAACAAAAAAACAAACAAAAAAAACAAACAAACAAACAAAAAACCCCGAGACATACAAATAAGTAAAAAAGAAAACCAGACTATGTGGCTCTTACCATAGTACAGTATGTTTTTTTGTTTTGTTTTTTGTTTTAAATGCAGATGTGGAAAGTACTGGCTAAATAAGACCGTAAGTAAAACATGCCAACAATGATTACCAGTCGACGTCGGCGATCACTGTTCAAGTTACCACGGCCCCATGTTAAACTGAGACGAGTGATAGTCATGTTACGAGTTACCTACAACTGTACTGATGGTACACTGCCTCCTATGCGTGTACTGTGTTTCCCTTTCCCATGGGACAAAATTGGCCATTTTCCCATGACGTGCAACCCGTTTATATTGAGACAAGTAAACTTACTACATGTATACAAATGTAAACTTTGCTGTACGTTTTTAGCACACTGACTTTCTAATAGCAGATTGTGTTGGAAAATAAATAAACAAAAACGTCATATACTGGGGAAAATGTACACTGTAAAATGTTGACCTAGTTTCAACCCTGATTTTATGACCAGAAAAAAAATGAACACTTCACTAACATACACACTACTTCACACAGAAGTATGTTTGATACACCCACAACATCAAGCTTCATTACATCAAAGTACGTCAAAGTTAAATTACATTTGAAATACAACCCACGGTGGTACAAAATCAGTCTTGAACACAATAGTGAAATTTTATGAGACCAGCAGCTATACTTGATCGCCAAAAGATCCCATTAAAACTGATTTTTTTTTTACAAGATTTTACACTTTCCTCTGTCTTGCGCACATACACACACACACACACACATACACACGCACACACCCCTTGCAATTTACACACACACAAGCACACAGACACAGACACACACTCTCTCTCTCTCTCTCAATAACAGTTCTTGGTCAGTTTCTGGGTCAACCATTTGTACACTCCATGTGACCCTTGCGTATTAACCCCTACTCCAGTGACACATACGTGCTTAACATAATGCTGTCTAGTGTCATACCAGTGTTAAATTGCTGATCCAGTAGGCAACAGGGTTGGGATTGTTCCTATCGAGCCAGTTTCGCGTGCAGACTCGACTGTCATCTGTGTTGCCCTCGTGTACAAAGAACACACTTCTTCAACTGTGCTGCTCCCATGAAGCAAATAACTAATGATACACTGTCGTAACATATATGCAAAGTAGATTCACCAGTACAAAATTAAAAAAAAACCTGATGCAAAAAAAGACTAGTCCATGCAATGAGGAGACAGTTGAAGCTTTTCATTTCAGATACATGTAATACCAACTGTTCAACAGTCAAGTATCTGGATATAAAATGGTGCATCAGTACACACCACTCCACACACACACTCACACGCTTTATCTGACACACGCACAGACACTCTCTTTCACAGAAACACATGCACAGGCACAGACACACACAAACCACACACAAACACATATTGACACACACACAAACCACACACCCTCTCTCACACACACACACACTCACACACACACACACACACACACACTCACTCACTCACACACACACACACACACACACACACACACACACACACACACACACTCACACACACACACACACACCAGTTCAGCTCTGATCTCAATACTGTACGTGGTATGGCTTTTGATCGGCAGCTTGAGATTCTGAGTCGTGATGGCAAACACGGACGTCGAGATCTCTCACACAACTATGTACATGTATGGACGTGAAAACGAGTGTTCACAAAGTGGTAAATCAGTTGGGTGGCTCTACAGCACAGCAGCAGAGACGCACACTGAGCATTCCATCAGCACTGCAACAACTGCCCATTTTGGCAAGCTCCGAATGACGAGGATGTGTAAGGTATCCTTCCTGGCTAAAAAAATCCTTTCTTACTACTAATAAAACTGCAAATCCCTGCCTCAAGGCCTCAGGTAATACATGTTACGATATAGTGATAATTCACATAAGGACTCATGGCTCAGAGGCCTTGTTACACTGGATTCTACACAGATGACTACACGAGGCACCTTGATACCTAAACAACTTTTTGCGATTGCACTGTTAAAACAACAGGGAGTATTGCTGTACCCGGAGTCAGTTCACGCTGTAAACTACATAAACACAGATTTCCCACCAAGAACGCACAAGATATGGAATCAGGAAGCCTCCAGAAGCTGTATGCACATGACTGCCTGTGACTATTTTCCCGCTTAGGTTTGCTCCTATGCAAGAATACCCGGCAAATCCAGCTACAGAACAGAGAATAAAACTTTGTTTGACTCGCACACCCTGAACTGGAGGCTTGTAATCACTGATGCTCGGCAGAAAAGTGTAGGCGTTCGCCTGCAAGCCCTGTGCCTGTCTACATTCTGGATAGAGATGGTGCCTCTATGGAGATGAAGATGGGCATGCTCCACAGACACATGCTCGGATAATTACTCTTGGGAATTAGCTAACTGGTGGCCTGTGATCTGTTGATTGCTGGAAAACAGTGCCTGTCAATTCTAAGCTGGAGCCTCTGGAGAGATGAGCAAGTGTATTCTCCTCAGATGCTCTCTCTGAAGATCTGGGCACCCTAATGTGGTGGTCTGTGATCTGTCAATTGCTGGGAACATGTACACATGCAAAACTTCAGCCTTCCAGGATTCTATGTGCAGATGGCTTCAAGGATAGAAATACCAGATTGGTGCACAAGTGCACTCTCTAATGATTTGCAAAGCATCAACTTGCACCTTACACTGGTGAAAACTGCAACTGTTCACTAGCTAAGCTACTGGCTGACACAAATCCACAGAATTTCTGTTGATCTACGCTCCTTTAACTGGCATCCTCTGCGCATGAACACTGGGGGAAAAAATTCTCATTTTCACTAGCTAAGATCCTAGCTGACTATATGCTGGTGGCTAGAGACTGGTGGATGGGTGGTGGGAAACAGCGGACGTGCTCCACGGGCATGCTCTCTGCGTCACTCGTTTTCATGTACTTGTTCAGAACGGAGAAGATTTGGTTGTTCAGGATCTGGAACTTGCGGATGCGGTCCACCATCTTTTTCAAGGGCTGGAGGAGGAAGAAAGAAGAGTGAAAGAATAAAGTAATCACACTTTTTTGTTTATTTAAGTGTGTGAAGCATATCCTGAAATCAATCTACAGTCCAAAGGAATAATATACAATTTTCTTCTTTACTGAGTGACACTGGTAAAACATCAGGTTGCATGAATGTGTGTGTGTGTGTGTGTGTGTGTGTGTGTGTGTGTGTGTGTGTGTATTTTAGGAACATGTGCACTGGAGATGTTGGAATGGTGTGAGGAGGACAAGAGAGGGGGTCAGGACTCAAGCTGACAACTTACAATGCCCTTGACGACCTCGTCCTTCATGTCGACCCTGTTGACCTTCAACACGTGGTAACAGAAATCTAGGGCCTCATACCGCCGCTGTTGTCCCAGCAACACAATGATGGCACAGCCCGCCCAGTTCAACCCCTCCCCGTACAGCTCTCTGCGATAACATTGGAAAAGTAAAATGAAATTAACAAACACTGAAGATCAAAGAATGGTTTGCGTAACTGCGGATGATGCATTTGTGGAATAAGTGGAGCATGTGCAGAGTGGAACTGTGGATCGCATGACGGCCAAACCAGTGATGCTTTAAGCTTTCGTGAACTCAGAACATAATGAACATGAAAACTGTGGCCTTGGCTTGCAGATCCTCACAGCAAGAGGCAATGAAAGAGACTAACCAATCTGACCCGAGCCTGCCACATTCTACATGATAATTTGACACAGTGCTTCCCCAAAAACCGCGCCGCCTGAACACTGGTGTGAATAGGAGCAGAATGATGATGGTGTATGAAGGGAGACAACTGCAGGTAATCTGGTGTCAGTTCTGTTCAGTTGTTACTTCCTCCAACATGTCTGGGGTTCAATAGTATTGTCACACGCCAGTATGAAAGGCATTGACTGCCCTTCCAGTTTGTGTGTGTGGCTTTGAAGATTTATCAAAATTGATTTTTGTGTGTGTGTGTGTGGAACTGGTACTGAAGAAAGGTGAAAAAGTGCATGTTTTGAAAAGAAAATCCACTCTTGAATTAAAAATAAGGAGTGGAAATTGAATTTTCATCTTTGATTTTTAAAATTTCAATTTAGAACTATTAAAATTGGAGTTGCCTCCCCTGACATAGGATTTTGCAGGAACAGTGGCTGCCCCAGCTCTGGGGCCAAGTGGGTTAACTGGTGGTGCAGCATCATTGAACAAAACAGGATAAACAGATACACACGCACACCAACAATAAAAATGGATGGACGTACTCAATCGTATATTCATGCTCCCCGACTGGGATGCAGAAGACAAACTGAATGGCACTCCACAGGCGATGAAACTCTGAGCACTTGTCTACATTCATCACACCGTTTGACGGGGGCGTTCCGTGCCACACAGGGTCATCAAGGAAAGTCTTGATGCGGGTCAGCAGTATCTCGAACATCGAGAGACCACAACACAGTCGCTCCCGGGTCAAGAGGTCGCCTTCCGCAGCAATATCTGCTTGCTGTGGGCAATACAGAAACAAACTATATAATTCTGTTTACTTACTCTGCTGCATAAATTTATGTCTAGTATATACTGGCCATGTCCATTAACATTTACTTCATTTTTTATTTATATATATATATAAGGAGAGTTTGTACCAACCCCATTTCCAGCAACAGGATCAACAATGCTACCACCATCTTTATCCTTTCAGGGCACCTGCTTTTTTTGGCTTGGCGCTATAAATAGAACAGGCCTGCATTCCTCTTCTAGATGGTATTTGGCACACTCTGATCATCCCATGACCAAAACAGAGGTGTGGTGCTGTACCTCAACACATCACACTCTTTCAAAAGCACAGACAGCACCAATTTGTCAGGGCAGGTGGGAAACTGGTGTGTTAGGGTCAGATGCTCGGTGACCAGATGAGAGAGCTCACATGTCCAAAGACAACAATTTCAAGTGATCTGTTAACAGATAACAGAATATGCTTTCTGACTGATCTACTCACTGTCTGGTTGCCGAGTTTCTTGATGACGGAGACAACCTGCAGGGCTGCATACTTCTTCTCCAGCTGTTTCATGACGGCCTTGACCTCTTGCTCACGTTCACGCATGTCCTTGCCCTCTGCACAGTCGCCAGAAATGGATTACATGTAAATACCAATAATCTAATACTTTTAAATTTTTTTTTTTTTAATATTTGGGTTGATAGTGCTTTGGAAAAGTAGACTGACATATGGTGGAGGGGGAAGGTGTGGATACTGAATATCTGACTGTTTGGTGTCCGACTGTGCTGTACAGCAGCTGTACCTTTAGGGGGGATGAAAGGCTTGGGAATGATGTTCTGGAAGGGAGCAGCATGTTTCAGGTCCAACACTTCCTCCTGTGTCTGTGAACAAACAAAATATTATCTCTTCAGCACACTGCATGTAGCTTGGTGGTTACTGGCTAAAAATATGACTGGCAATCAAAACAGCTGTAGACAAAAGTTCTTGATTACGAAACAAGGCATTTACAAACAGAGCCAAAACACATACACACACAAATGCACAGACAATGGTGGAAACCTCTACAGAATGAAGTCTTTGGGGTTGACATGGGGAAATATGTCAAGTACTACACAAGCGTTTGCAGTGACTTTACATAATTTATTAGAGAGAGAGACAGAGAGAGAGAGAAAGAGAGAGAGGACGGAGGGTAGGTAGAACTTCAACTGACCAGTGACTGCTCCACAAGCATGCAGAAGAGAATGGCGTTGCCAACTTCACGGAAACTCTGGAACACCTCTGTCCTCAAGTCCGGATACTGAATCAGATCATTCAGCTGGGCTTGGAAGTACATCAGCACCCCTGGTGATCCGTAGTCATAGCGCTGAAGCTTGCAGATGTCCGGCATGACCTTCATCAGCGTCTTCATGTAGTCTAGGGTTGTGCCTTTCAGCTGATAATGAGAAAAAAAAAAGAACACATTCAGTACTAGACGCAAGTGTGGAAACTGTCACAAACACAGAAAAACATGACTGAATGAGGTCTACCTGTGAGGCACAGAATACACTTGCCATGTGCTTTCAAAAAAGACCTAACTCTAGGAATGTCATCATGTGATGACTCAAAGGCACAAGTAACTTGCGCAGACCTTTACGTGGCAACTACATCATAAAACTGTCCTATTTCATGTCAGTTCTGGAAACAAGACTTGCTGAATGAAAATGTGAAAGATTTTTGCAGGTTCCAATGTACTGAGAAGCCACAAAATGTTGATATGTGCTGCATTAATTTATGTGAAGAAATTTCTGGGTGTATATATCTGATTCAAACAAAGATGGCTGCCGACACATTTTGTGTTGCTGGTCAAGGGGAAAACCAAAACCCATCAAGTGCAAATAGAAACAAAACAAACAGAAACAAAACAAAAACAAAAGAACAAAAAAACAGCATAACAACCAACAACAACCAATCAAAAACCCCAAAACAATCAAAAACAACAAGAACAGTTGTCTGGACTTACAAAACTCTCAATGGTCTTCAAGACTTCCTCTATGACAACAGCAATGCCCTGGTATCCTAGCAACCTGCAGATAGCGCGGAAGTGGGGAGCGCCGATGAAGCTGGAGTACAAACTGTACATGGTGCTAAATGATGTGTTCAAGCGCTGAAACAAAACACAAAAAAATTCAAATTCCTCTTGCTAAACCAATAAAGAAGACAACTTAGAATTCAGTTTGTACATAACAATACTTGCTCTGTACTACCCCCCCCCCCCCAAAAAAAAAAAACAAAACAAACAAAACAAAACAAAAAAACCAAACAAACAAAAAAACCCCCCAAAAAACCCAGCATACAAACAAGGTGGTAAAGCTGCAAAAGTGCGTGAAAAATGACATTTGCACTTTTCACCACTGGCACAAGTGGGTAGTCATTTTGTGCAGTGTCAGAGCATTCTGATTACTGTCACTATGCTCTGAATAAAAATTCTGATGCTCCAACAGGCAAAATGGGTGTTTAAGAGTGCGTGCAACCCACCTTGCTGCCCCAGATGTAGTACGCTGATGGATTTGGGGGTTTGTCTCTCTTTGTCTCTTTCTCAAACGTCAGCTGTGTCTTGACAAACCTGTTTTCAAACAAAAACGTATCAGTTTCTGAAACACGCAAACACTGCACTGCAATTCACTTCAGTTGAAGATCATCTGCGCTCAGAAAATCCTAAATGAGCTAACCTCCATTTCCCCATCAGAGAAAGACGTAACGTCAAATACCTGTTGGTGGCAGCGTTGTAGCAGTAGTTGGGCAAAAGATCATAGTTGAGCTCCCAGAACACGTGAAGAGTGATACGGCCATATGGCGCAGACACGTTGTGGTTGGCTTCCCGAAGCATGGCATCAAAGTCGTTCAAGGTCAAATATTCTCCAAGTAGCTTGTGAGTCAGGCGGTTGCACTCTATCAATCCTTCAAGTTCCTGGTTGGCATAATTATTTGATTTGATATCATATTTCATTCTGGTTAAGTAGTCTAAAAGTTAATATGGTCAAACATACAACTGAGAGCTCTGAGAAAAGCAAGGGAAAAGACTTTCAACTATAAAGAATGTATACAGGGAATACAAAGTGTAGAGATAAAAAAAGCATATACAGAATACAAAGTGGAGAGATTACAGATATTAAAAATACAAAATGTTAACTTACAATGACCCCTGTGATGTCCCCGACCTCGAAGCGTGAGATAGCCACATCGAGCGCCTTCTGCAGGGCCGCATTGACACGCTGACCTATGAGGCGGTCAAGGTCGATTGAGCGTCCTAGCAGCTGGACGTGGCGCTGTTTGAGCAGCGTATGGTAGCGGTTCGCTGGCGGAAACTGGATCTTCTCACCGGCATTCAGACACTCGGCACGGAACCTTCTGTCCAGCAGAATGCTGCAAACAGGGCAAAAAGCAAAGAGAAAATGACATGTGTTCGTCTGCATCACGTCTGAAGCATGGGACATTACTTCCATTCCTACAGCTCCATCACAGCAGCTCTCATATGAAATGCTGCATCAAGCCTACAAGTTCCTTTTTTAGTACCATGCTCAATAACTATTAATATACAATTTACATAAAAAGATCAATACCTACAAACATTCAATTTACATACAAAGAGACATATAATAGCAAAGAACTGTCGTAAAGTGTATGTTCATTATACATAAAATTGATACACACCTCCCTGCCAGATGCTTGTAATAGGCGAAGATCTGATCACTGAGTTTGTACACAAACTGGTCGAAGCACAGGTTGACCTGAGAAAACAGAAAACGTAAGTAGGCTCTCAAACTGTAACTTTTTTTAACCAAAGGCTGGTGGTAATGGTAGTCAAGAAATTTCAGTAGGATGACGGATCACCTGATCTGATCAATACGTGGGCACAATGGTGGACCAGAGGATATGGTGAGTCACCCCATTCCGACGTGCTAACCCTTCCTGACATCCTACATCCGATCTATTGTGACAGGAGACATGACACTACACAACCAGTGCGATGAAAAGATCCTTACCTCTGCCTCCACCTCATCATAGAGGAACTGTTTCTTGAAGCGCATGAGGGCGTACTGCGCACTGTCGTTGTACAGGTCTAGTGGGTACAGGATGTACCTGTTATAACAGAGCAGTACAGCCGCCGTGAATTTATGGAGTGGATTTAAGCATATCCTTTAAAAATTTCTGTGCCTTGTCTACAAAATCAAAACATAATGTGCTTGCCCCTAAATAAAAGGAAAAAGTTCATATTATCATTAAGCTCACCCTCCTCAGGATAATGTAGAAATTCTTGATGGGAGCCACAAGTCTAACCACACTGTAACAGGTTTTGCAGTTAGCAGTACGAACTCTACTATACTGAGGATGTGAGGAACAAAAGTAAGGTTAAACTTGTTGGAAAAATCCTTACTCCATCATGGACGATTCCTTTGTTTCCAGGATGTGATCGGTCAGCACCCATGGCATGGACATCTCAATGGGAAACTGCAATTGTCCACCCAACATTCAGAAATCACTGTGGAAAACAGCTGTGACTCGAACTTTGACTACCGGTAGTCCAAGTCCATAAACTTAAATACAGTTAAGGACAGAACTAGACACAAAGTGGTAACACAGGATTGTGGAGATTACACTTGTTAGTGCCAAACAAACTGAAGGATCCCTCAAGATTTTACTGTATCAACGTCAACAGTTACCTGGATGCGCTTTCCCATGGTCATTTCCAGGAAGAACTCTCTGTACCACAGTTGGGACAAGTCACAGCAGTTGAACAGGGACTCTGCACACCAAATATGCACATACTGAGTCATATTTACTGCAACCTTCATTGACTGGCAAGAAACAGTGAGTCCTTGACTCCACTCCTACAGCATAGCCTATGGTCAAGCCAGCCAGGGTAAAACGAGCAAGTGACAAAAGCAGCCGTCAATGAGTGAAAATCAAGCAGAATATCAAATGAAAAGAATAACAAATTTGGTTGAGTCTGCACCCTCCTGTTTAGACTTAGAAAGTGTACAGCAGCAGGCACCCACCGTTAAAGTTGAGGAGGTAGTTCCAGAAGAAGGAGCGCCGGTGGAAGTCGTCAATCGTCATCAGATGATGGGGATCAATATCCTTGCGCAACGTCTTCTTCCCTCCGCTCCTCTCGGCAATCAGCGACTCCAGCATGGTGCGGATCATGTACAGCTGTGGAGCAGAATACATAGACACAGTTCACGTGCAGCTTTACAAGGTCTGTCTGAGGGATGCTGTTTAGAGCTCAGTAAAGCTTGTGTGGTCATAAACACAAACTGTCTACCAACATGCACTTGTACTCTGA
Organism: Batillaria attramentaria; assembly: GCA_018292915.2. NCBI lineage: Eukaryota > Metazoa > Mollusca > Gastropoda > Batillariidae > Batillaria > Batillaria attramentaria. Next base: position 492,416 of record JACVVK020000049.1, on the reverse strand, counting down.
GAGTGAGAGAGAGAGTGAGAGAGAGAGAGAGAGAGAGAGAGAGAGTGAGAGAGAGAGAGAGAGAGAGAGAGAGAGAGAAGTAATCTGGCATGAGGGTGAGCCCAACTTCAAAACCAAGATATCATTTTGTTTGAAAGGAAATAGACCTTTGAAAGTGCCCCCCTCCCCCACAAGTTATTATAAATAATATGCCGGTCCATACTTGTGTGGATGAGGGTCCGACATTTCTGCGAGGCACCTTGATGAAGAACCCTTCGTCTGGATCTTTTTTACCCCGCAGTGCTGGGTCGTCTGGCGGCTCTGTTCCACGCAGCCAGTCTACACAGGTATCTCTCACAGACATGATGATACTGCACATCAAAACATCATCCAGTCAAGTAAGGCTGACTCTACTTCTGACACGGCTGGAGAAATACATTGTCTACTGACTGGCAAGCAATGCACTGGATGAGCAAAAGACACTATGTCAATGGAAATCTAATTTTGTTCTTGCATAAAAGACAAAAAACAACAACAACAAAAAAAAACCCTCTTGTAGAGGAATGTTGATGCCTGAACTCATTGGCAAGTGCTCAAAGTAGCGCAAGATCTACAAAAACAGGCAATATAATGCCTGGTTATGTCAAGTCAGTATCTTGGCTTTATCTTGTAGTGGTCTGTACACTGAGGTAGTAGTTATGGCGACAAGTGTAACCAAAAATAGCTACGCTCTTACGCTCAGATAAAACACAAAAAGAAGGCTTACACTTTGATGATGTCACTCTTTTTCTTGATGGACTTGCGAAGTGGATCTCGTAGAAAAAGTTGGACAAAGTCTTGCAGCTGTGCGTAGATGTGTCGCCGGATGGCGTCCATGAAAACCGACTCCATGCGAGACATGAGGAGTTGTAGCCCTTTGATCATGGCTATCACTTCAATGAGTGCAAACTTCTCATCACGACTGTAGTTGTATCGGGTGGCCTGAGAAGAGACTCAAAGACATAAGCTTATGCACAAAACCCTCAAATTCAACAAACGAAAAGCTGTGTGAAAAGACAACCACCACCCTATACATACAAGATATGTGACTGAGCTTGTGTTTCCCTCACTGCTGTGAGTTGCAGGATAAACATAAAGGTGACTACAGCTACAGAGAATGCGTGAGCAAACATCTATCAATATTAAGGGCAATAAAAATTATTATACATCTGTACACAAAAGCTGTGCCTGGGGATTTTTCCCGTAAAAACAAGTGCTCCTCTGGCCTTCCAGTTGGGCGGGGTGTGGGGTGTGTGTGTGTGTGTGTTGGGGGGGGGGGGGGGGGTACATGTACTTGGAGCTGCCAAGATAACAGTGTAAGATTACCCAGTGCATTATCCTTAAAGATTGCCCTGATCCCGCCCCCCCCCCCCCCCCCCAAAAAAAAAAAAAAAAAAAAAAGGAAAAAAGGAAAAAAAAAAAAAGAAAGAAAGAGGACTGGTTCTTAAAGTTCTATAAGAGGATAAGACATACCCTTTCATATTCCTCAGACTCCACAGGGCAGTCCTTGTTCTTGTGAGGGTCTGTTGGGTTCAGCAGTTTCCACGAGTACTGAAAAAACACCACACACAGAGTTGTACCTCTGAAATGTACAGTGTACATGTTTCATACAACACCAGTCACTTTTTACTAAATGTACTACAGAGACCAAACTAAATCCAAACACAGGCGTGTGCATACTGTCTTAATGGAGGTTCCAGGTGGGGTCTTGACATTTCCGAAAATGGTCTATTTGGAAATCAGATTTGTTTGCGACTTATATTGCCTCATCTGCTAAGCATGCTGTCAGGTTTTGTGTGTGTGTGTGTGTGTGTGTGTGTGTGTGTGTGTGTGTGTGTGTGTGTCTGTGTGTGTGTGTGTGTGTGTGTGTGTGTGTGTCTGTGTGTGTGTGTGTTGTGTGTGTGTTGTGTGTGTGTGTGTGTGTGTGTGTCTGTGTGTGTGTCTGTGTGTGTGTGTGTGTCTGTGTGTGTGTGTGTGTGTCTGTGTGTGTGTGTGTGTGTGTGTGAGTGTGTGTGTGTGTGTGTGAGTGTGTGTGTGTGAGTGTGTGTGTGAGTGTGTGTGTGTGAGTGTGTGTGTGTGTGTGTGTGAGTGTGTGTGTGTGTGTGTGTGTGAGTGTGTGTGTGTGAGTTGTGTGTGTGTGTGAGTGTGTGTGTGTGTGTGTGTGTGTGTGTGTGTGTGAGTGTGTGTGTGTGAGTGTGTGTGTGTGTGTTGTGTGTGTGTGTGGTGTGTGTGTGTGTGTGTGTGTGTGTGTGTGTGTGTGTGTGTGTGTGTGTGTGTGTGTGTGTGTGTGTGTGTGTGTGTGTGTCTGTGTGTGTGTGTGTGTGTGTGTGTCTTTTCCAAACCCACCAGTTCCATGACTTGCTGAGTCCATGCTGACAACAGCTGCAGGCCTCTCAACGCCAGTTCTGTCAGCTCACGGTTCTCATCATCATTCCTCGGAACCTCGCGAGTGGTGGTAGTCGCCTCGTTGCTATGACGAGCCAGCTGACTGATGTACTGCATGTGGTCCTCGCGGATGGCCTCCAGGTTGATCAGGAGGTTCGACTGTGGACTCGGGGCGCTGGACTCGCAACATGCCCACTTGGATGGGTCAAAATTGGGGCCATTTCGGATGTACTGGTATGGAGCAATCTGCATGTCTCCATATAAGGGAACGATCTCAAGATTCTGCATAAAAACACACACAAAATAGAAAAACACGTTTTAAAATCTACTTTCACTAGTTTATTACGCCTATCAAGAAATCCGGATTGCTTATCCTAGCGGAATTGCACTGCTGCAATGCAGCGACACCCACGTATCTATTGTATGATTTTGCTGGGAGTGAAAGGAGGAGGATTAGCACAGAAGCGTACTACATGTACCATGGGGTGTGCACATGGCAAATGGTAAGTACCTATCCTGATCAACTAGCTGTATTTTCCTGCATGTAAAAGTTACAATGACAGCACCAAATTTCTTATTTGTGTTCTGCCGGGCATGTGTTTAGGATCACACTTGATTAGACACACATCAATTCTGTTCACATGTCTGATTTGACAGAGAAAACCAGAGAATAGTCATATTCCATGTAACAATCGTACACCACACCACCTCTACACTGGGCGTGAAGTACTTTCAGCAGAAAGAAAACACGACAAACCTTCAAAATCCTGTCAATCTTCCCAATGTTGACACGTTTTTTGGCATCCATCTTATAGATATTGGGGCCTTCCTTTGTGTCCATGAGGAAAAGACCAAATGCCATGACCTGTAATAAAACCAATCACATCGGTTATGACACAAAATTCTTTTAAACAGAAAGAAACTACAGGGCTTGTGGTAGATTTTTTTTCTGAGGGTCAGCATGACTTCCAACAGAAAAATCTGAGGGTCAGCCTAACCTCCAGCTTGAAAATCAATGCATCGCGTCACTGGTGTCGGCAATGAACTTCTTCAAAAACATATAAGTGATAATCGAGAGTTGCAGTGGAAAAAAATATTCCAAATATTGTTTTGGGTGAACATTATGACTATGAGTCTGTCTACCTGTTGACAATGAAAAGTAAAACTATTATTTTTCTGATACTGATACACTGTGTGTGTGTGTGAGAGAGAGACAGAGAGAGAGACAGAGTCTGTTGAAAAAGAAAGTAGTATTTCAATTCTGCTTGTTAAGGTGAATTCTTTCTTAGTTCTGACTGATAATGATTTTACACCTTTCCTGGAAAGACATCTGATGTCAACTCAGTAGCACTGCCATGACGCACAGCTTTCACAGTTTTTTTCGCCGGCCCTTGTCTGTCGTCGCCGCTTCAGTGCATATTTCACAAATCATTTTTTGTGAGGGTAGGAAACGTAGCAACGAAAACTCATTTAACTATTCATAGTTGAGGGGAACGAGCTACTTTCGGTTTTGTTTGTAGGTGACGGTCCTGTCTCGGACGACGGGCTTGGTCTCTTCCCGCACGTAGAACTGGTGGCGGTGTTGGTCCATCACTATTCCTAATAATGCTAGGCTGCTCCTCGATAATTTCATCATCTGCATTGGCACGATTGCGTGTAACTGTCCGTTTGATCCAACGTAAAAGCGACATTGCGACTTTGCGTGGTGGACTTTTGGTAGAGCCACAAAATTGGTGGGCATTATTTCCCTTGGAAAGGGGAGCTACTCTTAACAGACAAAACGCCGTACATTTCAGAGCGTCTGTGGCGACTGCTCTGACGATCGATTGCAGAAGATTGAAACTAAAACTGTGAAAGCTGTGCGTCATGCTATCAAATTTGATTATCACGCGACGCACTCCTGCTCCAAAATTTTAAAATCTGTGCGTCAGTAAAACCTCCAGCGATTTTTTCTCTGCGTCATTTCGTGATTTCTGTGCGTCAATACGCACAGTTTGTGCGTTAACACGAGCCCTGAACTAAAACGCTACCATGCAAATATGTGCCGTCTACACTGGGGAAATCCCACCTCACACAAAAGCGCTTGTCATTGCTGACTCTAGTCAGAGCTGTGAGTGTAGAGAAAAATATTATTGCAATTGTTGTTATGTAGACAATATCATCAGCCATGGTATTGGTATGCTCTTTGCATAACATGCCTGCGTAGCGTAAACCCACAAATGACTTACTAACTCACTCTTGAAATAACAACAACAATCAGTCTCTGGCAATAGGGATATAGACCTCTGAAGTCAAAGTGTGACTACGCATCTGGATTCTGGCAGAACACTTTATAACGGCAACACAATATTATCCAAGGGGATCACACTGGGAGTGTTCATCCCAGAAAAGCCAACAACAACTGCCAATGCAAACACTGCCACCCACCTTCACAAGCATGTATTTTTCTGACGGTTGGAGGTACATGCGAGTTTCGTACATGTGTAGACAGATATTGATAATGTCAGCCAGCAGCTCCTCGTAGCCGGGGATTTCCACTAGTGTGGCCTTCAGCGTGTCACGGATCTTGTTCTGTATAGCCAGGTTCATGGACAAGTTCTGAGAGTCCTGCAGTGCTTGCTGGTCTGCCATCACTTTCAGGAACTGGGCGGCCCTGAATTAAACAGAATACAGTGGGATGTCAGTTGAATCGCAGAAAATGTTGATCAAAAGATACAGAGAAAGGCTGATTTACAACAGAAATAACAGTGGAATGTCTTTTGGGTAACAACCCCTGTAAAAACCTTCTACAACGCCACCCCCCCCTCCCCAAAAAAAAAAAAAAACAAACCCACAAAAAAAAACCAACCAAAACCAAAACAGTAAAATATTAGGTACAGATGTGCAAAAAATTCAGGTAAATTGCAGATTGCAGGCGATCTAAAACCTTTTTTTTTTTTTTTTTGGGGGGGGGGGGGGGGGTGTTTCCTTACCTTCGGTAGGCAGAGTAGTCATTGCGGACACTGGACTTCATGTTTTTCAGTTCATCCAGTTCAGCAAACATGTTGATGAACTTGCCCAGCGTCAACAGGTACGCCTCTGATACAAAATCGTTGCGTTTTTCGCGGTGACACAAGCGTTTCACCTCAGCACAGAAACTGTCAATTGCCTTTCGCTGGGAAAAAAAGAAAACGACATATTAAAAAAAAAAAGAAAAAAAAAAGCAGCAGCAGCTATGATCAAACTGATCTTTTTCCCCTTATTCTTACTTTTGGTTTCTTTAATGATAATCTAGTAAAAACACTTTCCTTTCATTTAATTTTCTTCAAAGGAGACAAATAGCTTTTTTTTTTCTTATTCGAAATACACAAGTTGATTTTACAAGTGAACATCAGTTCTATATTCATGCTCTGAAAACAGATAGCTTATTTTGCTAGTTTTCTTAATTGGTTCTTTAAAAACTACAAATGCTGATACAGGGTACTATTATTATTTTACCTGGAAGAACATAAACTGCATCAGTTTGTTGACATGTGGTTCCAACACCTCCACAATCTTCTGGTAGATCTGGGTTCGGTTGGGTTGCTCATTACTTTTTACCTGCAAGAGAGTTAAATTTGTGTTAGCTGTAAAAATGAAACTGTAACAATGATGGTATTGCGTAATAAATTCAAAAACACAGATGAACATACTAATGTTTCAACAAATTATAAAAAAAAGCTGCTCCTTTCGCTGAAATAAACTTTGCAAACCATATCTATGTATCTGCTTTTGGCAAAAAACAATCAAACAAAACAAAAACCAAAAAAACACCCAAACCACACACACAAAAAAAAAAACCACATGCAACTTTTTAAGTGAAAGAAGATGGAAGCATATATATTAACTTTTGACTCCTTCCGTTAGCCTGAACAAATGGCGAAATACCTGAGATGACTACTGAAACCGCAAATCCATTCTTGTAAATTTCTAATTTCTATCTCTGCTGATACGAAATGAAAGTGAAGTACTACTAGCATGACCGTGAAATCTTACCTGTGGCAATGCACGTGAGCAACACCTCCAGGTATACAGCATTACAGCATATTCTTCCCCTTCCTCCAGAAGCGTATTCTGGTGAGAAAAATCATCTCATCATTCACGCTGCTCGGCAGTAATAATAAACGAACATTCATTCTGAAATTCTATTACATATATATATATATATACATGTAACTCTAAGGTGTGTCAGAACGTTTCAGGGTAAAAAAACACACTTAACTTACACTGATAGACTGTCTCTTTACAGATAAATAAACAAACTGTTTTACTTGATTATGATCTGACGATGGCCTTATAAATTGTTAGTCGTTAATGCATGTACTGACATCACATACACGTATATATTTGTGTGTGTAGTAGTACACAAATGAGCTTCCTCATCACTCAACTATGTTATGTGTAGTATCATTACTATCAATACGTCTGCGAAACGGATGAATGACTCGTCAGCATTACCCTACATCTTGTGTTTTTACCACTGGTACCAAACATTTATGAAAGATATAATTCTGCTTACCAGATCTGCCTGCACTGTGGCTTGCTCAATGTATTTGGCCTGTCCACTGACAAATGCAGACTTGTCCGTGAAGTTTGTGTCCAAGTTTGCCCGATAGTGGATTGAGGAGGACAAGGCCTCGATGCACGGCTGTTGATCTGGTAACACCAGCTCATCAAGAACGTCAACATTCTCCAGTGCGTTGGTGAGGGTGACTTTATCACCTGAAGACATGGTGAGTGGCGTGTGCTACAATCTGTCACCAGCCACCTCTTCAGGGATCAGCCTAATGGGAAACGTGCGCAGGTGTATGCATTACATGTGTAGGTATATCATGCACTATATGTACGACTGTCAGTAAGTGAACACCGAAAGTGTACATACTGGGCCATTCAGGGTACATATACAAAAAGATCACAGAAAACAGAAATTCGCTTATTGTCAAGAGCCCGCAAAACTGTCCAGCAAAGCTATGGAAACCATATGATTCTAGATCTATGAATTGCTGGAAAGGAATAAAGTTACTGATACATTTATTACTTTATAGCCGGTCTAGGACATATCCCGACAATACAGGTTTCCAGAAGAAAATTACACTTTTCAATTGTTTAGTGGTGTGAAGCTTAATAAATGTCAAATTGTACTAATGTCAAATGTACTAGTGTACTAAGAAAGACAAATTATTTGTACGTGCAGAAAATGAGTGACTCATTGAAGGATCCGTCTGCTACCACATTACACAGGCGTGACTATCAAAAGTACGGATCCGACAAACACCATGACACATTTACCATTCTGAACAGATTGTAAATTTACTCCGTATATTATCCCTTTTATGGAAGACGACGTGGATTACCTTTCTAGGCTCTCCTTTTTCAAAATGCAAACTTTTGGGACTGGAGGCTGATTGGCGTCAAAATGGTGCCGAGATGACTTCCGGTGAAGAAGGGACATAACCGCCAAAAATCTGGAATGGATCGTTGATGGCACAGTGGTTCCGACGCAAGGCGTGTCACATGTTGGAACGCTTAGATATGAGCCGTAGTCTAGACTCTCCGATCTGATGTTCTAACAAGGGCGTGTCACAGCCTGTGGTCTGCTACATCATGTCTCTGGCTGCATGCACCATGTTCCCCTTGTCAACTGTACTGTGCTGATATAACAACAATGAGGCAGTGCCTACTTTCGAATACATGTAATTCTATTTTAATTTACTGACCTAAAATCATGTCCCAGCACAATTTCATCAGTGCAACATTATTTCCATTCATCCCGGATCTTTACGTGTGTATTTGTTGAGAGAGATAGCATGTGAAAGTACATAATAACAAGCACAGATATCAGAAGTTCTAGTCTTTCTATGGATGAGTTTGTGAAATGACTGTTGATGGCTTCATATTGAGCTGTATAAAACACACACACAAACACACAATTTGTGGGTTTCCCCCCTTGTGCTGCTCACCTGTACCACATACACCCATAAAATTGTGTAGTGTACTAGCTGAAGCTGACAAGTTCAAACAATGGTTAATAATAATAATGAGTATTGTATAGGCGCTTTACCCAATTTTGTGAATTGGCTCAAAGCGCCGTGAACTGAACCCAACACGCACGCTCACGTGAATCACACACATTCTCTCACACACTGGACATGAACACAACACAATCACGTGGTGCGAAGGGTCAGCTCAGCTATTTAAATTTCAGAATTTAGAATTGCATTTATTTTTCAAATTTGGTGGGCTGAACATTTCCAAAGCAGAGGGGGAGGAAGCCAGAGTACCTGGAGAGAACCCCCGATGATCGGCCCGAATGAACAGTGCCACATACAAGAAGGAAAAATTCTTTGCCCCGAGTGGGACTAGAACTACCGACCTCTCACATTGGTGACAAGTCTCTTAACCACTGGACCACCGACCACCCCAGTTATTGTAACGAACAACTTCAAACCATTGTAGCATCACAACCATTTTCTCTCCCTACACACAGACAAAGAGGCAACTTATCCTGCATTTATTTACAACTTGGTAACAGATGAGTTTTTTTTTTTAATGCAACAAAGGAGACAAGCACAACAGTAGCATCATTCAGGTCTTTTCACACACGCAGCTGTTCTGGCAATGTCTGTTGTCTGTGGCTGACTTGCTGACACTTGAAATGCCCACCACTCTTTCTGATCCAGCATTTTCTTCTGCCTGTAAAAGCAAAATGAAGACAACTGAACTGACAAGCAGACATGGGTCCGAGTGTTTCTACAAATACAAAACAAATATTTGCTGTGGTACAGAGTTATGAAACCCTTGAAAAACAATCCAATACTAAAAGTGATACAATGTATTTCACATTCTGTACAAATACATGTAACTAAAATCCAGAGGTGCCAACCCCCAAAAGTGTCTGTCAGTGCTATTTCATACAAATGTCAGCATATTTCGGCATCTGTCAGTATTCTGCCACACAAAGAAAAAAATATAAACGGCAAGCCTGTATTGCTTATAGTTACTTACACACACACACACACACACACACACACACACACACACACACACACACACACACATTTAGTAATAAACCAAAAGTGAAAACGCAAAGCAATTCTAGCTTAGAGAAAATTGTAAAGTTTCAGAGCTGACTCTTGTTGTTATTATTTATTATTACCTGTATCATTTCAATCACTGAACTCAGCATGCAAAAGAAAAGGAAACGGTAATGACTGCAAGTTAAGCAAATAAAAGCGACATAAAAGGGACAGAAACCACTTAACTTTCACAAAGGACGGCACAGGTCAACGTTTTGGCTTCCGCCTTCTTCAGGACATAAACAAATCAAATCATTGTTTATGTCCAGAAGAAGGCGGAAGCCGAAACGTTGACCTGTGCCGTCCTTTGTGAAAGTTAAGTGGTCTCAGCATGCAAAAGTCTGAAAGACCAAATATGTGGGGTGTCTTGTCAGCTGACTATGGGCACAATTGCCCATTTGTACCTGAACAGCAGTCTGAGACCATATCAACTCTTACTGGTACGGCACACTATGACTTATGACATCCCAGTCATAACTAAACGGCGGCGATCGTCAAATGTGTCAGGACCATGGTAGCCATTCGGGCTACCGCCCTGAACAAAACTGGTAGCCTGAAAAAAAATTCTGGAAGCCGGAGTGGCTGCTAGGTTCTAATTCATCTCAGAATTCCTGCTTGCCATTCGGGCTACCGCTACCGGAGCTTTCACTCGCCCGACGGTAAATTTGGTAGCGAAAGCGAGCGGGCGAGCGCATTTGACGATCGCTGAAACGGTGCCATTTTCATGCACAGCTGTACTTCCTAATGATCCTTTTGAAATATTTCAAATTTGTCTCCTCCATATTTTTCTCAACCAAATCGTATTTCCATATTTAATTAAGTTATGTTGAAAATAATAATACGACCATTTCATACTGGTTGGCACGTCTGGAAATCAATGGAGGATGCAAACAGAATAACTAAGCTGGTTGAACACCGGACTATGAATGCCTAGGGGCGTGAGCCGATTCACAGGCGTTTGTGCTTTTTGTTTTTATTTTTGTTTTGCTGCAACAACTCTTTCGCCAGCTCCAGTGGTGTTCCTCCCTGGTAATGGGTGGAATCCATGGAGGGCTCTGAAGCAGGGCCAAATTTTATTATGAATGATGATGGAGATGAGGATGATGGTAAGATGATGCTATGGAGGTCCGTGTGGTTTGGGACAGGGCCGCTTCCTGTCATAAATATCCCGGCATTAACCAGGCCCATGGAACTAAGGCACTTGTGGTACCGGCTTTGTAATCATCCACATAATAAGACGTCATACCAAGGGAAGCACCCCTAAAGCGGGTTAATCTCGGCTGTGTGGCAACAACCTCCCCATTGGGCCCAGAGCACACCCGCTCTGGGTAGGAGCCGACCTAGGTAGGAAACATCTCGCTTGCCTTGGCTGGGACTCGAACCCGGGTCTCCCGGTCCATGGTCTGAAGTGCTAACCACTACACTATGGGGGCTGGTGCTTTTATCTTTTTTTTTTCCTTGCTGGCTTGCTTGATCGGGAAGGACACAAAAGGAGACAAACGCCCGAACAATCTGTTTACCGGAATGATGCTGCGGACTGACCTTCACTTTAGTGTGGGGTCGGCGTGGTCTGGCAGGCCGATGCACTTCATTGTTGATGGTCCAATCACCGAGGCTGTCGTACGCGTAATAGTCCATTGGGTAAGTGTCCTGCCACTCTGCCTTCTGTAATGCCACTGCCAGCTGCCACGAACAAGGTGATTCACGGTCAAAGCAATGTAACACGTGCCGAAGTGGCAGCACTGTCCAAATCATTGACGTGATCTAATGATGGACACATGACCTGGGGAAATTGCCAAGCCCTTGGCAAAACAGGTCAGCAACACACTGAATATTCGGTTTTCCTCATAAGGCAAATGACCCCCAACTCCCAAAGCCTTTAGAAATTTAAGACAGGCCAAGAGGTTAAGCTTAAATATGATTAATAATTTTGTTGTTGTTTTGATTTAAAACTCCCTCCACCTTATACAATTGAAAGCAACTCACCTCATACGGTGTCAGGAGTGGTTTTTCAAAAGCTGTCCCCCAGTCTATCGACAACCTCGGACACGCTATCTGGACCCACCTGAAAAGACAGAAGGGGAGTCATAAAGTGAAGTAGCTGGCACTGCTTTCCAAGAGTTAAAAACAACCACCACCAATAAACAACAACCAAAACACAAACAAACTAACACCACACATACAAAAACAACAACAAAAACCCAACAAGGCAACAAGAGTAACATCCAGCTGGTGTGACAAAGTAATGGAATTTTCAATCTACACTGTATTTTTCACGACATGGGAAGTACAGGCCGGTTTTTATCAGGTTCTAGAAAATGCATAATAATGGTTTATCTTTACAGCACAGAATGCAAACACTATCACTTCACTCACGCATCAATATCTTTGAAGAGTTTCAGTTTGTCTGGGAAGACCTCCGACAGCAGGACAGTGACGAACTGCTTCCCACAGCCAACTATCTTCTCCCTCAGTGCCTGCACATAAATCCATCATAGTCTATGTCAAACCGATAAACTGGAATCAATAGAGGCTCAAAAAGTAGCATGTCGACTTCAGCAGCTGCGTTACTGAACAGTTGTCACTGCTGTGAAGCAAAGGTTTGATGCAAGGTCAAGCTATGACACGTAAAACTGATTTTTCCTGGCATCCACACTGCTCATCGGGGGTCTCCGTATGGGTCTTCTAGCTTTCCTCCCCAAGCAAAAATTGGAAAATCAGTTGGAGGGTTTCTCCAAGGATACATTAAAAACAACAACAACATCAATAGAAACAAAACAACAACAAAATTAACAATAATTTTAAAACCCAACCAATCAAACAAAAACAACACAAAAACAACATGGAGATAAAGACATTGTGATTTCAACAGATTAAACTGTCTTGGTCTCTACCTCCATGACCAGTGGTGACCCTTGTCTGCCCAGAGTGCCGAGGATCAAACCAATCTTGCGAGCCTGAGCAGCTTGAGTAATGGCTGCGTGTCTGTTCCCCTTCATTCTGTCGAAGTCGTAGTATTCACGTGTAAACTCTTTGTTGTAGGGATCGTACCTGCCACAGAAAGGGAAAAAACAAATGTTAAATGGTACATTAATGATTATGTTTATTCGCATGTGTGGTGCAAACGTGTCCTGACTAGCCTGTCTGTGTACATAGTGGGATGGTAAACACCTCAACTGACTGAGTGACACACAGCAAAACTCAAGAGCATGCTCACTAATACATGACACACGTGAGGCAGGTGTTTGGTCAAAGCAGTTGTGCAAGAGTTTCATTAAAACGTTAACAACTTGCCATTCTGAAGAACAGCAGGTTAGGGTGCGTAAGCGACTTGCCACAACTGTGTACTTACTTGTACGCTGGGATGTGTGGATTGTGGATCATGATAGATTCCAAATGAAACCGCCCATCTCCCAGGTACCTGAAACAGAGGACATGTAACATGCATTCTGATGCCCCAGGCACAACTTTAAGAAAAGAAGAAAAGAAAGAATAACTCATTTGAATAAAACACGTCTTTCCCCATATACAATGTGCATAAAGTTTTGGCTGATTGACTGCTAAAAACTCATTTCAATAAAACACGTCTTTCCCTATACAACGTGCATGAAGTTTTGACTGACTGACTGCTAACTTAACTTACTGACTCAATAATGACTCAGTGTTTGCTTGTCTGACCCACTGATCAGCTGAATGTCTGATCTTATGCAGGATATATGACCAATGTCTTCTGTTTGTGTTTCCATGTCATATTTCTTCTCATTTTTCTATGATTTTGTTTTTAAATCCAAAAGAAGACACAGAGGAGCAGACAGACATTAACAATCACATACACAATGGCATCAGCATCTGGAACACGGGGAGAGGTACAGCCAAGAATTTCTCCAGGTGACAGAGGTTTGCATTGTGGGGTTGTCACTTTGTAGTCCTGAGACAACTCTTGTTTGGAACTCTAGGGAACAGACATACATTTGATGAAATGAAAAAAACAACTAAAAAAAACCAAACAAACAAACATAGGGTCAGATGACGGGATATCAACAACATGAACATGAATCAGGCGGGACTTCACACCTATTTTCAAACTGCTGAAAAAGTCCTGTGCATTCGTGGGCAGCAGCTACATTTAGCACAAACTGCATTACACATACTGTGCAGTGTGCGCTATTTCAAGGTAAAGTATACAAAGAAACTTGCTTCGTTCTCCAGCTTCCATGGAAGATTGAGTTGATCCTATGAGTATGCATACTACAAATGTTCCCCCCCCCCAAAAAAAAAAAAAAAAAATTCCAAAGCAGTTAAGGGAGGGAGGGAAGGGAGTGAGAAAGAAAAAGGTGTTAACCCACCTCTTTTTATTGGAATTACAATGCTTTTTTCCCCTTCCACTTGACCACACTGACAACCCTGCTGAACACTAGCAGATGACACATACATTTCTGAAAGCAATCCTCATAGTCATACCTGCAGTGCTGTGACGAACTGTATTGTACTGACAAGAACCAAATTTGACCCAGGGCTGAAGTTGAAACGCAGTGTGTCAAGGAAGTGTGAAATGTCAATTTTAATGTCCACAAACACATACAGCATCTGAATGCCCTTTGTGCGATCAATGGGAACTGCACACAAATCAATGGCATTAAATGAAGCATGTCTGCAAAAGGGGAAAAAAGAAATGAAGCTGAATAAATGCATCACAACGATCTACTAATAATACATTTTATAAAAATGACGATTTGTATAGCGCTATATCTCGGAAGAGCTCTAGGGCTCTGTACAATGTATTTATTTATTTATAAATAAATACATTGTTCATGAATAATAGATAAACAATCAGCTACACACCATGAATACATACCTTCATACATATTATGTATACTTGTATTTATATATAAAAGCACGCCTATATAGATCTAGAACATCTACTACATACATACATACACACTATAATCCAACAGGTTAAACTGGATATAAAAACTGGGGCTAGATGAACTAACTTCGGACTAAATTCAACAGTTTTGATTAAGGGCATATTTGAAGGACTGGGCAGATTGAGTCCTGAGGGAGGCTGTCCCAGAGGACAGGGCTTTGAAAAGAGAAACAGGGCTGTCCGAAAGATTTTGTTCAAATGGGTGGACAGTACGGATTTGGGAGTCGGACAAGGAACACAGCTGTCTGAAAGGGTATAGATGTACAAGAGGTCAGACCTACACACTTTCAAGTGTGGTACGTTAAACGAATTAAGTACGTGTAGTTCAAAGTTCTTACAAACCTGCTGTTACTGTTAGTCTTGTTGCTAAAAATCTGAACTGTCAGATACACTCCCAGTTCTGTGGTCAATGCAACCACATCTGTAGACATGTGCTCTGTATTATCACAAATTTTCACTCTGATCTTATAAAAAAAAAATGAAAGACGTAGGTTTCTTCCTTGTTCTGCACTAAAATTGTACCAAACTGAATGTGTTTGAGTCTCAGTATAAGACTTACTCAGACAGCTATGCCCATAATGAACCATGAGGTCAGCACCGAGAGCTCGCGCAGTAAAATCATCCACGCAACACGCCCCATATGTCACATCACCCATGATCAGTGTGTCTGCTTCTGTGAATCTATGAGAAGAAACAAAAACATAACAGTGCATACCAAGCAGATTCATGATGATTGCAGTACACATGGTCAGAATATCCTGAAACATTTCAACAGCTTTATGTGGTGGAACATATTAAGACATACCGGTACAGTAGACATGTTTTGCGTTTCAATATTCCTCTGTTCTATTATACTGAGATGGTTTCTAACCTTTCAATGATATCTGCAATGGTGCAGGCAAACATGAGCAAACCCTCCGGAAACTGTAGCGCCACACGGCGAGCCCCAAACTGTCGCACCTTCCATATCGTCTTGTGAATCTCAAAGTTATAGTTGTCCGGGAGCTGCACAAAACAAGACAGTTTGGTATTGATTTACCTTTTAGTCCCATAGCTGCATGCGTATCTCTTAAATTTTTAAAAGACTGAAACCCAGACTGGGGTGCAGGGGCATCGGGTCCCACAACAGTGAAGCACCCAGCCAAACACAAATTTAAGCAATTTTAAGGGCCTCTCCTAGTACCCTCACAGTAAAATATAAATGTGACGCTTAGCTCTGGGTTGATAGTAATAGTACCATGTGAGCATGTTTTCCTCAACAAACTGAATTTCAGTCAGGGTAGGTTAAAAAAAACAAAAAAAAAAACCCACCAAAAACAAAGAAACAAATAACAACATTTAAAAAAAAAAAAAAAAAAAAACCCAGATTTTAATCAGCCAGTCTGAAGAGTGTCACCCATTTTACTTGTGTAAGTTGAAATTTTTATGTGGAAACTGGACTGTTCCTCCCAGGGGAAGCACCTTGCTATATCTATGAAGATAATGATCCTACACAGCAACAGAACACATTTAGTGTTTACATACAATGTTGGCAACCATGGTACTCCAGCTGCAAAGTTCAAGACTTGACAGTACGATCTAGAAACTATCTCAGTACCTGTTTGATACATTTCTCAAGTTCTGGATCATTCAGAATGTCCGCTGGGATTTGGTGTGGCAACCTCCTGTCAGCTGTACATGTATTAAGACAGAGAAATTATCATCATTAGTCAAGGGAGGAGGTCAAATCATGTTATCATCTAAAGCCAAGATCAAAATTGCGCAGACTTGACAACACACTCAACAAAATTTGTGTTGGAAGTAAAAAAAAAAAAAAAAAAAAAAAACTTCAGTAGATACGGAATTTTCACGCTGATGGCAGACTGGCTTTAGTTATTTTATTTGCTGACATTCTGAACTCCACGTGTACCATGTCATTGATTCGCGACAAGCCAGGCCGAGTATTGCCGAAACAATCGTGCAACCGAAAACAGGTTACCAGTCTACTGTAAGACTAAGAGCGAGGTAGGAGAGAGAGAGAGAGAGAGTACTGCTGGAAAAAAAAAAACTACTTGTCAGAACTGAACGACATGTCGGCACCTCTGACTAACAACAAAGGCTGGAAATGCCCTAGTATGACAGGAAGTATTTGTCCTCAAACCTTTAGTAAACGTTTTCCGTTGAGGATTCGCTGAAACCACTACAGTGTTGTCACTTTGTGGAGCATGCTGGCTGTCTGCACTGTGGTCCGCCATGCTGGTTTTTCTGGGACGTTCAGAGTTCTGTCCCTTCCGTACCTGTCAACTTCGCCCAGCTTTTCAGCAGGTTGACCACCCATCAGCTCAGTCTGCTCAAAGTCCAGCTAAAAACCACCGAGCTAACATCACGCTCTTCGCCACAAGCTCTCATGTGCATTTCCGTTGACAAGGTACACTCAAACATGCGACATCCGCAGTCTGCAGAGGCGGTCGGGCCACTCCCGGCGGCCGTTGCCAATCAGTTGGTACTCAGTTACGCAGGTTCCTGAGTTTTAAAACAAAAACTTTTCTGTGATAACTTCTACTAATTAAGTTTGGTGTATATTTGCATAATGTGTCCAAAGGTATCCCCAGGTTCCCCCTCCAGTTTTGATTCCTCTGCCCGCTTCACCAAGGGACGTAACATCCAAAATTTTCTTGTCTTTGCTGAGTGCAAGTGCCGGTAGCCTCCCTTGGATCGCTGGACATGCTCTCAAAGATAGTGCATAATACTGAATTAGCCATCAGCCATGATAACGAGACCTACTAAAATTAATCCGAAATAAGTTTTGGCCTGGAGTCTCGTCTGATGTTACACTGACTGGCAACACAAGCATGATTCTCTCTCTCAGTTTCCATCTCCGTCCACACCCCCCACCCCACTCCACCCCCACCGACCCCACACTGACTCCCCTCCCCCCCCCCCCCCCACACACACACATACACACACCGGCTGACACACTGACAAGAGAGAGAGAGAGAGAGAGAGAGAGAGAGAGAGAGAGAGAGAGAGAGACACACACACACACACACACTGACAGACAGACACATAGAGTAGGTTAGTTGCAGGCAGTGCCGGGTTCAGTGGAGGTCTTTCACTGTTACCACTCAGAAACTGCATTAGGGTGATCAGTATCAGGCGGGACAACAAAATGCACAGTTCTTGGCCCTCAGTCGGGAATCGAACTCAGGACCTGAGCCGGCACTGACGGAAAGTCCAACTAGCTATCTCTAGAGCAGAGAGAGAGAGAGAGAGAGAGCAGTAGCAACTGATCGCACGTGCCTGGAATATCATACGCTTGGAAATACCAAACAAATGTCAATTTCTCGGCGAAATGCTGGACACAGGCTGCGTCCCAGAAAACACAAAGAGTCTGGCTGTATTTACTAAACTGACTCCGACTTGCCCGGCCCCTGTGAGTGGAGTATTCCCAAACTGATGCTGACAGCAAAACTGAGCCGGTGCGTTTCCCTCCTCATTGTCTGGCACTGCTATTTTTTCCAGCCCAACTACCCAGTTTTATTTACTCCCTATCTTGTTCGGCGCGCATCATTAGCTTTTAGGTGTCGGGGGAAGGGAGAAGGGAGCGGATTACCTCTCCTGAAACTCAGTCCGGTTCCTTCTGACAGGCAAATCTCTCCCCGCTTTTCAGTACCGCTCGCTGTTCTGAACACCTCCCACTGTCAGCACACCCAGTCTGCACTTGTAAATCTCGTTTAATCACTAGTCTGGTCACGCGGGATTTGCCGGGTCGTTTTTGATTGGGACTGAGAGTACGAAAATGGGCTGATGGTCAAATCCATACCGGAGTAAGGAAAGTCGCACTTTTTTTGTGGGATGGAGTAGGGGTGACTGGTAGAGAGGGGTGGGGGATGGAATGGGATGGGATGGGAGCAAAGACTATACACGCGTGTATAGTCTTTGATGGGAGGGAGCTGCTAGTAGCAAAAGTAAAGATGTCAGTAGGCATGTTTAGGACTTGGTAAGGACTGACCCGGGACTTCGCTTAGCAGCGTAACCATTTACATGTAAATTAGGCTCACTGACACGGCTAACGCTCTGCGATTACGTAATGATACCCCTAACGTGCCTAATTTACATGTAAATGGATCAAGTTGCGCTGCTCAGCGAACTTCTCCTCAGTTACGAAGTTCTACTAAACATGCCTGTTCTCTTTGCTGGTAGTTGCTGTACTAAAAGCAGCAGAATAAACGTATTAACGTATTGCCGAGCTACAAGTAACATGAAAAACTGGCCAGCACTGACTCATAAACATGAGTTCCTTTACTCAATCATAACATTTTTTTCTGGTAGTTGTTGTTGTCTAAACCTGTTTTGCCTCTAGGAAGAAAATCAGTCCTGATAGAAAAGAACACGCATAAAATTTAAAAACCAAAAATGTTCCGCGGCATATGATGATTTATACGTTGTTTAAACTAAAAATATTTCCTGGCAGATCTCCGACTCTTTCCGCCATCAGCGTGGCCATTTGGTCTGTGAACCCAGCACGCAGGTAAATGTAAACGGACGTCCTGTGTATACTGCCGTAGTCAGTCACACCTGTATTATTATTAAACAGCGCGTTCGCTGCTTTGTTTTGTTCTTATCTCGTGGAGACGCACAAACTGTGTGAGACGTGAACCATTTGCCCGCACGCTGCTTTCTTCTTCACTGAAGCCTGGAAGCCGTGCTAGTGCATCACCAAGTTGGGAAACTGACCAACCTGTCTATTTCCGATTAAACATTTCGTTCTCCCTAAGTCTCCGCCACACACACACACACACGCACACGCACACACGCACACACACACACACACACACACACACTGCCACACACATCTCAGTACACACACACACACACACACACACACACACACACACACACACACACACACACACACACACACACACACATAGTAGAAGGGGGAGGGGGAGGGGATCGTAAAAAAAAGGGGGGGGGGGGGGGGGGGGTGCGAGGAGGGCTTTTAGGATCTGGAAGCGGCGCAGGTTCACCTGATTGGGATCTGGGGTCATTAGAGATAATTACCAATTGCCACTGACACCTTCCTCTTGCTGTATGTTTCCGGCGGCAGGCTGTATCTGCACTCGGCCAACTCTCCCTTCCTCTGACCCCCACTGCAGCCTATCTCGGCCTTAGACAGATCTACCGTTATTGTAAAGGCTACAAGCCTACAAGTGCTTCTCAAATAATTGGCGCTTAGACCCTTTTACTAAATGACGGTGGTGGGTAGCCAGTTTTATGTATATGTCAGTTCCCACACCTCGCCTCGCGATAATTGCACACGTGACGTGCATATAAATACGGTATCCCTACCTGCATTTTATTGCACTGTCACTAACACCTTCCGCGTCCGTTTTGGGAGTTTTCAGATGCCAGTTTATATAGGATAGTTTTGATTTGCATATTGCGGAGACGCTGCGGAGACGCACTGATGAGATATTTTAATTTTAATTTTAATTTTTATTTTTTAGAGTTAATCCTATGACCACAGGGTGGATGGACTGTCCGACAGAACTACCAGTGTGTGTGTGTGTGTGTGTGTGTGTGTGTGTGTGTGTGTGTGTGTGTGTGTGTGTGTGTTGTTGTTTTTTGTTTTTGTTTTTGTTTGTTTTGGTTTCTTTGCTTACTGACAACTGTGGCGTGATAGATCATGCAGCAGTTGTGCGAGTTCACGATAGCATGAAGATGTACTTGGATAAATGGCAATGGGAATGATGAACCAGTATTGAATCTTGTCTTGTCACCATGGCAACATGCCCTTGAAGTCTCCCCTGGCTGTCGCCGTGCTGCTATAGCAACCCACTCACCACCATTGACACATAGAGTAGGTTTCCTCGGTCATCCTGGTCGCACCTACCTATGAAAACTGGACAATTGCAAGACGAGGAAAAAGTCCCTTAGAGCACCTTAGAGCTATCGTTCTGTCCAATAAACTGAAACTGACGAGGAAGCATGGTTTGAAGCTTTGTGGCCACCGTATCCTGGAATAAACGTCTCTTTGTGTTCTTACAGCGTTCTTTGAACCGAAAGAGATAAAGTTTGCCGGCATAGTCAGTCATCGGTCTGACACATGACAAAAGTTCATCAAAGTGTCATTGCTATAGCTTCGACACTAGATATTAGGCGCGGCAGAGAAAGGAAGATGAAATTCTTACCTCGCAATATAAGACGCTTATCACACCCTAGCCTGGGTTTATCCAAAGTAATATTGCTTATCTATTGCGTTTCTCCTTTGGCCTCAGATTTCACCCACTGCACTCTTACTTCTGTTTGGTTTCAACAGGTTTATTGCAATACTGACAAGTCGTTCAAGTAAACAGATAGTGAGCATAAACAAGCGGCACCGCTTCTGTTAATGCTCATTGGGGAAAAAGTACATATTGACAGCATTGAAATGACAGACTAGACTGGTAAGTAATTATGACAGATTAAAACTACAGGAGAGAGAGAGAGAGAGAGGGGGGGGGGGGCTCTATGTGCACTCACAACAACGAAAAACAACAACAACAACAACAACAAACAAACAAAAAAAAACCAAAAACCTCCACTACTTCTGTTTTGCTCTAAGGTAATGCTCGGAATCGAAATTTAATACGACATGTAGTTTTTTAATAATTGTGTATGCTTTCTCGCTTTTATTGTGGAGAAAGACCAGAGACATTTTCACAGACAAATATCTGGGTGTGCTTCTGACGAGACTAAAACTGTCTACCCGACGTGAAACAACTCAGTCATACATGTATGGGGCGGTCGGTGGTCTGGTGGTTAAGAGACTTGTCACCAATGCGAGAGGTCATGGGTTCGAGTCCCACTCGGGGCAAAGAATTTTTCCTTCTCGTATGTTGCACCGTTCACTAAGGACGATCGTCGGGGGTTCTCTCCGGGTACTCCGGCTTCCTCCCCCTCTGCTTTGGAAATATTCAGCCCACCAAATTTGTAAAATAAATGCAAATTCTAAATTCCGAAATTTAAATAGCTGAGCTGACCCTTCGCACCACGTGATTGTAATGTGTTCATGTCCAGTGTGTTAGAGAATGCGTGTGATTCGCGTGAGCGTGCGTGCTGGGTTCAGTTCGCGGCGCTTTGAGCCGATTCATGAAATTGGATAAAGCTCCTATATAATTATTATTATTATTGGGCATATTTAGTAGGACTTCGTAACGAGGACTTCGCTTGGCGGCGTAATCCACTTAGCTGTAAATTAGGCACGGTAGTGCTACCATTAGCTAATCGCAGCGTTTTCTTTTACTACTTTCATGATCCTTTTCGGGAAATTTGTGTAGGCTGTCACCGGAAGCTGCGCGTCGCCGTGGTGAAGCGCCGTCCACCTACCTATTCTCACTTTGGACAAATGACTTTAGATGCAACGGTATTGTCCAGTCAGTAAAAGGATTTCACAGTTTTTCTCCCACAGTACCTGACATTCAGTTTTGGCTTGTTCTTTGTCCGTACAGCTTTTTAGTCTCCAAATCGCGTGATGAATCGCGCAAACTTCATTTCAATATGATGAACTTATAGTTACAGCCTTATTATGTTGTTTCCATAGTAATGGAAACAACATCATAGGACGGGCTAAATTTTCCACGTTCATGGGCAAGCATCTGTGGTACAAACGCACGTCACTGCCGATCTCCCGCAGAGACGATTTTGCAAGTGTAACTCTGACAATGACGTAAGAAACGTGCGTCATCGATGCTGACATGTACGGTCCACCGAACGCGCTTCTCCTCCTCAGTGAGTGCCGTCTGTGCGTATGTGTGTGCGTGCGTGCGTGCGTGTGGCTGTGTGTGTGTGAATTGTGTCCAGGCCCGTTTCTTCGAAAATGCTCAACCGAATGGCTTCAAATTTGAGGTATCCAAATATATCAAAATGTTACATTAGACGATTCAAGCGTGTGATGATTGCTTAAGTGATTTGGGAGTTATCGCCCTTTTGAGACAAGTTGGTTGTCTTTCGTGTACAGGCGTAATATTTATTTAAATCACTCAATTTTTTGACAGTAGATAGCTTGAATACGGACTTTGAACAGAATCACTACTAGAAAATGGTCGCTCTTATAGTTTTCATGTAAACCGAGCCTGAGTTGACATTGCATGTGAACCCAGTTCAGATGCCTATTTCTCCGAAAATACTAAACCGATCGATTTCAAATTTGGGGTTTCTAAATGAATCAAGATTGTTGAATAGAAGGCCCGATCCAGGTACGATTGAACACATGATTTGCGAGTTATCGCCCTTTTCAGAAAAAGTGGCTTTCTAGCGTTTAAAGGCGTAATATTTACCTAAACCACTCCATTTTTTTGGACATAGATAGCATGAATACGGACTCTCAACTAAGTGAATTTTGGATGTTGTCGCTTTTATACTTTTGACGTAAGCCGTACCTGATGAAAGTGCTGGTGAACACACTTTAGATCTCAAAATCGCTCCTACTATACATAGATAATGAGCCTTGGGTGCCATAAAAAATATACAAAAAAAATTAGAAAAATTCACTGCAGCCGTTATCGTCAGTTGACTCGAAAATTTGTACTCACAGCACATTTCCTCTACAAGCCACACGCCTCACAAACATCCAAGAAGAGACGCACGCGCACTGACGTAAAGTAAGTGCGTCATGTTTGATTGACGTGATGCTGTTTTTTCTTGGGGGTGTCTCGCCACTTTCTTTCCGAATTCCTCTGTTTGGAGACGTGGTGTATTTTACTTCTACTATGTCGCCATCTTCGTGCAATCGCAGAGAAGACACGGGATATAACAGAATACAACTCCAATACTTTATGAACAGAATATGCACGGAGAACAAATTCATGAAAGAAGAAGAACCCAGAACGCTGTGCAGGGCTGCTTACGTACTGAACAGGTCAGATCCATCGCAGAAAAGGCACGCGCGCACTGACGCAAAAGGCAGTATCAGCGTCATTTTTCCGACGTCATGTTTGATTGACGTGATACTGGCATTTCTTGGGGATGTGTCGCCACTTTTTGGACGTTCTCTATGTGTAGACGGGGAAAGCGGGAGTTTCATTGATGTAGTGTGCTTTGTTTTTCCCACTGACTCTCACTCAATAGCATAGTAGAGTGAGAGAACACCACATAGGTCTCAATGGAGCACAAACGCGGCTCGCGCGAGTCTCTGTGTGTGTGTGCGTGTGCGCGTGCGTGCGTGCGTGCGTGTGAGTGTGTGCGCGCGCGCGTGTGTATGTCTGACATAACACATAGTTAGAAAACGTTCGCCGCGCAGACGTGTCTGTTAAACATATTGGGTCGGTATTAATTCGATCTTTACACTGCGCACGCAGCAGCAACACTTCAATTTTCATGGGCCTGCTTTCATTGCAAGAACTGTATCAAAGTTATTACGCCAAATGTATTATGCGTCATCCCAGTGAGGAAAAACGTCATAGATTTCAAAGAATACAACTTGACGTCTCTCTTCCAAAAACAAGATTGGTGTGACAGCCCGGTCAGTTGTTTCCATTCAGAGAGAGAGAGAGAGAGAGAGAGAGAGAGAGAGAGAGTGTGTGTGTGTGTGTGTGTGTGTGTGTGTGTGTGTGTGTGTGGATACATGGCATTACAAAAGAACGACCGTGACGATAGCAGGTGATCAAATGGAAACAACATATTGGGCTGGTGGCCATCTTGTTAGGTAATGTCTTCCTGCGTATGGCTGTGATCTAATCCAGGCCAGCAAACAAACAGACAAATAAACAAACAAACAATGGCCTGGAGATTTCACCGGCCGTACAGTCTGCAGTCCTATCCTGTTTTAGTGAAATTCATGCCTGTTGCATATGGAAGCCCACCCCATAAGCCGTTGTCCTATACTAGACTTCCCAGTTCCCCCGTCGCTCAAGCTGTTGTTCTCCCCCCCCCCACCCCCAGCCTCATTCCACCCCTCCCCTCCTCCCAACCCCTCCATCCCATCTACTCTAACAAAAGTGTATCCGAGCTCAAAAGCGATACATGAGTGTTGGTTTCTCGGAGACAACCGACAACTTCCCTCCGTTTTCTATCACCAGCCGATTCTCCGTCGAACTTTGCTCGTGTCCTTCCGCCACGACAAATAGCACCGCCGCGTCTCGTGGCTGGCCGTGTATCTGCAGATTGCGAAATAAATCCGCGCGGCTTGCGACTCATCTCCGTTTAAGCTGCTTGCCTGTCAGTCCCGATAACATCCACTGGGCCATTAATCGGCTGCAAGGTATAAGGAAAAGAAGTGATAGGAGAGTGATTGTACTATGGGAGCGTCACCGGTACACACTGACTGAGAACCACGCCAGAGGACCTGGTTCGGTTAGAGATTGTTCCGTTCTGTTGTGACGGAGACATTCAGGAGAACGTACTGGGACACGTAATGCTAGCCTAGCTGTCATGATGTGCCTGCATCTCCTTTCGGGTCCAATGGATTTTTTTAAAAGTCATTGCGGGCCCTTTGTATTGTTCCGTCTGGATATTTTTTTAAAAGTCATTGCGGGCACTTTGTATTGTTCCGTCTGGATATTTTTTTAAAAGTCATTGCGGGCCCTTTGTATTGTTCCGTCTGGATATTTTTTTTAAAAGTCATTGCGGGCCCTTTGTATTGTTCCGTCTGGATATTTTTTTTAAAAGTCATTGCGGGCACTTTGTATTGTTCCGTCTGGATATTTTTTTTAAAAGTCATTGCGGGCCCTTTGTATTGTTCCGTCTGGATATTTTTTTTAAAAGTCATTGCGGGCACTTTGTATTGTTCCGTCTGGATATTTTTTTTAAAAGTCATTGCGGGCCCTTTGTATTGTTCCGTCTGGATATTTTTTTAAAAGTCATTGCGGGCACTTTGTATTGTTCCGTCTGGATATTTTTTTAAAAGTCATTGCGGGCACTTTGTATTGTTCCGTCTGGATATTTTTTTAAAAGTCATTGCGGGCACTTTGTATTGTTCCGCCTGATTATTGCACCTTCCCTCTGCTCTGGTTATGGTCAGCCCACGAAACATAAAAAATATAATGCATAAATGCAAAAAACAAAATTTCCATAACTTGAATAGCTGAGCTGATCCCGAGTGAACGAATGCGCGTGATTCACTAGAGCGTGCATGTTGGGTTTAGCGCTTTGAGCCGAGCACTTGGGTAAAACGCCTGTGGTGTTGTTATTGTTTTTATTCTTCTTCTTCTTATTGTGTTTATTATTATTTACGTCGTGCACCCAGAACCGTATATAAAACCGAATACAGATTCATCAGTTAAAATAAGATTCCTTGTTCTGATTATTCATTTCTTCCTTCCAGTAATTGATGAACTGAATTGAAACAAAAGAAAAACAACAACTGGGCCTTGACGTTACACGTGCTGTAAGGGCATTTTTTCCCCCCTCGTCTTTATCCCACGCATATGTAGGTAAGTGTTGTTTCGAAGAGATGATCTCAGCTGATCTCACAGGTACAGGTCTGTGTACACATAACCTATCCGCAAGGTAATTTGTCATTTGAACTTTCCTTATGAGGTCCCGTGTATCTCCAAGCATTGAACAACAAGGGGCTTCACCCACAAAAGTGAGACGTATTTAAAGATGTGGGCACATCTCAGTCAATAGAACGGTCCTTGCCGTCGCCTGGCAGACGGGCCGAAACTGCTTCAGATAAAGAGAATAATGTCCATTTATTTTCAGGACTTCGGTGAATGCCGTTCACAGTAAATTCAACGACTGTATTCACCCGTCTCTCTTTATATACACAGAATTGTATTGAAGTCCTTTGCGAGTATTGGCGCGGACAGCTGATAAGCGTACTGTTACAACATTCCCATCGACTCGTCATTCAGGCAATAACTGCCGCTGTTTATCGTCCACCGACAAAAGGTTCTCTCTGTAACTGTCAGAGGTCTGGCTGGAAACGGCCCCATATTTCTCCTCGCCTCCCTTATTCCGTATTCAGTTTTGGCAGCATACACTCCAACATTACCGGTTAACAGTTGCTGCGGAGTGCACAGACTGAAAACGAACGAACAGGTCTGTGGATCCAACGCGTATCTTTTCAGTAAGTAAATCTTTTCGTCGAATTACCAAGGGAAAATGGGCCGCATGTACTTTTATACGAAGGAAGACCATTTCGACACATTAGGCAGACTGAATCCGAAACGCACAGCGTCTGCCGCAGTCTTGTCATATGGTTGACAAGGAAAGCTTCTGGTCGTTGAAGTTCTCGTCGTTCGCAGGGACAGTACACGTCAGTATATTCTTTTTGAAGCTATACTTACCTCGCAGGCGGAGAGTCGGGGTGGCCGAATGGTAAAGCGTTGGACTTCTAATGCTCGCGGGGTCGTGAGTTCGTATCCCGGCTGGGGCCAAATATTTGTGCTGGCTTTTTCGTCGTTGCCACGTCTTTGATGTCACCCGTATGTGGTGGAAAAGGACGTTAAACCCCTGAACACCCACCCCACCCACCCTACCTCATAGGCCCCATTACTACCATTTCTAGGCTCACAGATGGTTCTGAGCTGTGTGGGGAGCCGGGGTGGCCGAATGGTAGAGCGTTGGGCTCTCAATGCTCGGGTCGTGAGTTCGTATCCCGGCTGGGGCCAAATATTTGTGCTGGCTTTTTCATCGTTGCTCCGTCTTTGATATCACCCGTATGTGGTGGAAAAGGACGTTAAACCCCCAAACACCCACCCACCCACCCTCTGCGCTGTGTTTGATGGTGTCCAGCATCACACCATAATGACACAAATACATACACAGACAGGTTTGCGTTCTGCTAGATGGAGCCAAACCGCAGGAGCCGGTGGCATTGTAGTCGCCCTCGACAATCGACAAACATGGCAAACGTCGTATACTGACGGCCAAGTTTTTCTCTTTTGCAAAGTTCATCAAACGTTAGTGTGTTTCATTCGGAGCTTTACTCAGTAATCTCTAAGGCTGATGTCACACGGGAGTGATTTTAGTCAGAACGAACAGCGAACATGATGTGTTTCGTGTGACATGCGGCCCAATTTTTTTTCAGGGCGTGTTTTCCGTGTTTATTCAAACAAAAACGTCTTTGCCCCATCTTTGATAGCACCCATACGTGGTGGAAAAGGACGTTAAACTCCGAAACACCCATCCGCCCTTGAAGACAGAGTATTTCGAGCCTTACCTTCCTAAATACAGCACCAGTACCAACACGCTCAGTTGAAATGGGGCAGAATATAATTATACTATTGACACAGAATGTACAGACGATCAGTACGAGTTGAATGGTTCAAGAAGGGGGGGGGGGGGACCCTGTCCAAAAACTTGACAAGTGAAACCTTTCAGGAAATAATCATGAGGGAGTCTATCCTTGAACAGACAGTAATTTGAAACCGAATGCTACCCAGTTTCAACCCCCCAGTCCAAACCAGCGGGTATCCGCAAAACACTCCGCACAACTGACAAAAGGCCTTATCAGCGCTTTTCTTCGTTTGGGCGAGATGAAAACAAGACGGGGACTATTCATTCCGATTCCAAAATGACATATACGCGAAGTCTCTCGTCACGGAGCGAAAAGGGGTGGGATTGAAACCTGACACCAGTCGCAAAGCTTTATGGACTCCGGCGCTGTCGTGTATATCGCGTGGAATTCAAGTGGGTTGCATTGTCACTACGAACTCCCTGCCCATTCCGAATAAAAAAGTTACTGATGAATCAGTTTCGTAGGCACTCGACAATTGTCCTGTTCCTATAGCGAGCGATTTCCTTCTGACAAGGGGGCTCCACATTTTGTATTCAGAGGCAGTAAATATTACCCCTCTCTCTCTCTCTCTCTCTCTACACACACACACACACACACACACACACACACACACACACACACACACACACACACACACACACACACACACACACACACACACACACACACAAAGAAAGAAAGAAAAAGAAAGAAAAGAAAAACGCCTTTCAGAGGATTCATGTCACCGAAACGTAAAAATGGATGCGGTGGAGAAAAAGAATATTATGAACGATGCACAAAGGCGGCAGATTCAATTTCCACGCTTTGGTGGTCGTCACACACAAGATGGCTTAGTACCCTGTCCCGACGATGACAATCTGATGATTTTCTCTCATTGAAGCCTGATGCGATAGTCATCAACCTGAACTATTCTACGGCCTTAAAGTCTAAACGGAGAGTGGGTAGTGGGGGGATGAGAGGTGGAGAGGGTAGGGGGTGGGGAGGCTATAGCAGTGCACTACACGGGTGACCCATGTGTCCGGAATATAGACAGTACGGAGAGAGGATGTAGGCTACGGTAATTTCAGGATTTTATTTTGCGGTTAATACACGAGCACGCGGGTGATGCGGACAGGTCTGTTATCCATTACGCAAAACAACCCCTCTGAGCTTCGGTGAAGAGAAGGAACTGACCCTGTGTTTGAACTACATTTCCGTCCGATGTCTTGAACAAGTTAGTTTTATGTGACGCGAAACGTGCTGGCACTGGCAGCCATAGAAATCAAGGTTTGTTCAGAGAGGTGGTGGTACTCTCTCATCCAGTTCAATGGTCTTGTGACGTCAAAAGTCACCATCATCCAAGGTGCGTCATCACTGGCCAGAATGGTAGACTGACAGAAGACTCGCTAGCTACGGCATCGAATCATGTGTAGATGTGTAGATATCTTCAAGTAATAAATTTTGTCATATATATATATATATAATGTTCACACTGGTCACTGAAAGGGTTGTGAAGTGAGTCAATACATTTGCCCCGGAAAACTAAATAGTTCACAGTACCGGCAGTGATGGTCTGAAGGCAGAGGAGCGCTACACTCACCGGGCTATACTCCGTACACTCTAGCCACTCGCCGCGCACAGGTGAGATGTAGAGGGAGTCATTCCCCACTAAAGGACAAAGTATTTTGCTGTCTGCACTGCGTCCCCTGCCGAGCTGCAGACAAGAAAACTGAAACCAAAGCGTTCTAAGATTTTGACAACCCGTCACTCGCGTTTGAGCCGCCATCATGAACCAGCTATCATGGGTTTTGCGTCGGATTTCTCTTTACAAACCGCACAGCACGAGTTTTCGTGCACTGGGGCACACAACGATAATCGAAAGTTACGAAATGCAAGTTGCAAGTCCCATATTTCTAAAGATTGTGAGATACAGCCAGCTGTTGATGGAACGCAGGAAAAAAAAAAGAAAGAAGAAGAAAGGAAAAAAGATCAGCTTGAGGTCTAAACATTATGATGAATGGGCCCATTTCGTGTTCTTGTCAGTGGATACTTTTGTAGCAAAGGTGAGAATTCAAAAGGAGCGAAAACTTGAAAGAGGGCGACTTTTTTTTTGAAGGTCGGAAAAGGTGTGCGGTACGCACAATTAAGTTGTGTGTGTGTGTGTGTGTGTGTGTGTGTGTGTGTGTGTGTGTGTGTGTGTGTGTGCGTGCGTGCGCGCGCGCAGACAATTGTTACTGCCCCGTAGACCAGTTTGCATCATTTGTCCAACGTTACATTTTTATTTTTTCACGTAGCGCAGGCACACTTAGCCGCGAATTAGTCTTCGTTGCTTGCGCGACGTTAAAAACTCACTCACTTTGCGTTGCAACTGTCACTTGATTGGGTTTTTAATCATTTGACATGCTAGTTGATGCAGGTTGCCAGTTGATACACTGACTGCAACACAAGCCAGTCAGCCATCAACATGTAGACTGACCAGCTTCATTTTCACACTGAATACAGATACAGTGTGAACAACATTGTTCAGCACACAAGCTGTCCGGCCAGTCTACCATCCCTCAACCCCCACACCACACCCTCCCCACTTTCCTACTTCCCTCCCTGTCATCCCTCTCCACACCGCATGACACCTCCCCTCCACCACAATCGCACCCCCCCCCCCCCCTTTACTCTTATATCACGAGAACACCAACCAATCAACCATTTTCTTTAGAGAACGTGGATACGAAGTCGTGGCCCAAGGTTACAACCAAAGGATGCTGTCGGAGCAATTCTTTTTACCTCCCTCTGCACCAGCTGGCGATGAGTGGCAACAGCCAGTGACGCATAAATTAAACGTTACATTGTCATTATCAGCATCGTAAGATCCCCACAGGTTTTTTTCGATATCATCGGCCGCTGATGGTGAGGGGTGGCCATAAATTACTTTAATGTTCGCCGGTAAACAGCCGTGGGTATAAACACAGGGCTTGTTTCCTTCTCCTGACGGCCAAGGTACCGAGTAAATGCGTTATTATCTTATGCACGAGTGAGAAGGGACCGGAGAGGTAAATGGACTGAAACATGTGCTGACTTTTATCACGTTAATCCCTTGGCGCGCGGCTCTCTTCTCCAGTCTCTCTCCGTGTCTTTCTCAGTCTCTCTCTCTCTCCCCCCGGCCCCCCTCCGAAACGAATCCCTTATCCTTTTCTCTCCCCCCCCCCCACCCCTTCCGAACCTTGCCTTCTCTCTCCCCCCCCCCCCCCCCATCTTCCCCTTCCTGGTTTCACCCATCTTCTATGGGAGAAGAAAATGACGCAGTACAGTATATTGGCAGACAGTGTACGTCAACAGAAAAAAAGGCGGACCTCATAAGCTGTCCGCGTGCGGCTGGTGGGCGTGGCCAATCGTGGATGGAGATCGCAGTCTAGACTGAGGCCCTCCTGGCCGGCTCCGTGCCGTTTCAGTTCCAGATCAGACCATTCTCCAGCCGCTGTGTCAGCCGGTCAGAGCCAAACTGCACGCGCCCATTTCGTCTCTCATCTCATCTCTGCCGGCCGCAGCCAATAATCACCACGTGCAAGTAGGTCGATCCGTCTCCCATCAGTGCACTGCGAGCGTGACTCGTAAGAAGACAAAACCTCTCCGCCACACGAAACACGCGAAGCAACCGAACTGGAACCGAAGCACTACCGTACACAATTGATCACGTCCGCAAAGTAGTTCCCCAGGAAACGTGAGCCTAGTTTGGTTATTGTCGGTTTAGTTGCGTGTTATGAGCAGATTTCATAGCAGCTTAGATGTCTGTGTTGCCAAAGATTTGGAAAAGGACACTAGGAGATAAATGACGCTTTTTCGTCAAATTTCCAAAATGTTGCTGAGACTGACTAGATCAGTAGATGGTTTGACGTCACAGTCGAAGTGAGCTGTGTGGATCAGATCATTTTCCAGCAGTGTGGTGCTAGACATCACCAAAGCATCCCAGAACGATCTGTGAGCCTAAACATCTTAAAATTAGCACCTTCAACCATCCGTGACAATAATTATATTTGTGTGTGTGTGTGTGTGTGATAATTAAGTCTGAGTTGTGTTATGACAGTACTGAAGTGTTGATGAAACTTATTTTGTACATGTTTGGTTACACGACTACTTATTGTTATATCTACCCTCCCCGGGGTTTTGGGTGAAAGGCGCTTAGAGTTAGAAATAGGCGCCATAGACATACTCGCTGTCATTAATATTTATGTAAAGCATATACCAAGTATATCAAGTTCAGAAAGTTTTCAAATCGTACCCAGTAAAGCTAGAGAGCGGCACAAAGGAATCATTCAAGTTGTAGTCTCGCCGACAGTCACGTGTCAACCGAGACTTCCTTTTGAAGCGAGGCGCGAGCAACCCGACCCGGGTCAACAAATTGAATCTCTGACAACTGTGTGTCGCCGCGTCAGACAGAAACGCTTAGAAAAAGGCACGGGTGGAAACCTGCAATTAGAGGAAACCGATTCGGCGCATTCCAAAAGCCATTATTTTCAAGTTGCCGCGCGTTTTGCAACACGAGATTATCTGCGGGTGGGATGTCAGAGGGTCTGTGCTGGTGGCTTGTACAGGACGGCGGGAGACTGAGGCAGATGCACGTGGGATAACCGACTGAGGTCCCTTGTGTCACGTGACTTGAGAATGTCCGATAAGTGGCTAATTTACGAGGAGAAAGCATCGATATTTCGACAATTTTTTTTCCCGAATCGGCGTTGCATCAACAGCAAAACCGCACTAGGAGAGAATAGCACAGGGGTACACGGGGGTAAACCACGTGGTTGGAAAGTGTACGAGGCGCCCGAAATCTGCAAAGAGCAGGAATTGAGGGTGCGTCCAAATAGTGCGAGGCAGTGCTTGATCAGGCGAGGTAGTGTGCGGACGTGTCAGGAAATGGGCGGAAAAGATAAAAACATCTAAAATCATTGAGATCATGCAACAGAAAATGTGTTTTTGGTACGGCTGACGGCGGCCGGGGAGGGATAGTTGGGGATGGGATTTGGCACAGCCTTCACACATTCGCGTTATACCACTGCATGCGCTCGTGTAGATCCCTTAAAAGTTGAAACGTTTGAAACGTAGATTGGCGAAGAGCATTAAAGCCTCTCACGTTGTCATGTCAGTTTCTAGCTTCTGATACATATCATCTCCACTCCGCCCCCCCCCCCCCCTCCACCCCGACCCATCCCCCCGACCCCCCTTTTAAACGGGCTAATTCCAGTTTTGCTAGACCAGCTTATGTTTTGGAACAGTTTCGCTTGTGAGTGCGCCTCTACACTCGAAATATTCGATCTTGTTGATTAGTACAGCTCTTAATGCGAAACAATGTGGTTTACACTCTGCGCGAGCGGTCGAACATTCAACTATTGTTGTTAATTGACACTACTGGAGAGCTCAGCCGGTATGATCGCCGCGTCATCGAGTACGCTTCTGTTAGGGCTCAGTGCCAGCATTATAGACGCTGTCACTGTCCAGGTGTCTAGGCGGTATGATGACAGATACCAGGAAAACAGCTCAGAACGATCCGCTGTGAGCATGAAAATGACATCATTACAATGAGCTCCTCCCTTTTCTAACCCCCCTTCAGTCCCCAAAGCAAGGAATACCCCCTTCCTCCCCCAACACACACACACACACACACACACACACACACACACACACGACTACCCCGGTCCAACCCCCCCCCCCCCTCCTCCTCCACCACCAAAACACAGATCCACCCACCCAACCGCACTCACCTTCCCGGCCGGCACCCTCTAGTCACCCAAGCTCGCTTTTACCTCATTTTTGAGCGTTCTTCACGAAAACACACACTGACACACGCGCGCGGCACTGGCCCAGTTGCAATTAAAAAAAAAAAAAAAGATGACAAGAGAACCAGGGCCGTCAGGGAAACGAATTAGAAGCGAAAGGACGCCTCCACCAGGGGGGATAATGATGAAGTTGGATAAGTTTATTAAAAGAACCATTGCACGGCATTAGTCCCCGCTCGAGGCCTGCAAGTTGAGGCGCAGCCATGCAGAAGGTTGTAAAGCATAGAAATCTGACAATTTAATTAGCAGCTAGCTCTGCCTGCGCGCAATAATACCCTTCCCGTCGCACGCACGGCCGAAGCACAGCTCGCAATTACTCCGCTGCCAGAGTAGCGGGGTTTATTTGACACGGGGTCAGGGGTGAGGCGCGTGCAAGGGGGGGAAGGTTGCCATTGGTGGAGAGGTGTGATTGGGACTCTGCCCCCACAATGTTCCGCGGAAACACATGCCGTTTCCATGGTTACAGATTTTGTTTTATGGGGCTTTCTATTCTCTGGGACGACAAAGCGGCAGAACACGGCTGTAGAGTAGATAGATCTGGTGGTGTGGTGTATACCGGATTCTGCAGCGGCAGACGGGATCACTAGTTCTAGAATTTGCAGCCAAGCTACGCGTAGCATCGACACTGATTTAATCAGCCTGTTTTGTATAGTTTGTAAAATCAACATTTTTATTCATTTATTTATGTATTTTTTTTTTGGGGGGGGGGGGGAAGGGATGAGGGGTGGTGGTGTGGGGGGGGGGGGGGGTAACTGGCATAAATCAGCCTTTTCTGTAAACCACGAATCAACTATAACGGCCGGACAGAACAAAGCCAATATAAAGGATAACAGCTTGACTGGAATCAACAAAGTTCATAATTATTAATGAATTAATAAAAGTTTATAATTATGGTTAAAGTTAAATATGGTTGGTTTAATCTGGAAGTACTCTTAGTTCACGTATTGACCTTGTGTCCCTTTTGCCATCAGACTTTCTAAGAAAGTTCGCCTCGGTGACAACGGGATTTTAGAACATTCACTGGAACTGAACCTGTGGGAGATAAAAGGACGACTAGGGATGCCAGACAAGTTGGAACCAGCCGTATATAATTCATTCGTATCTTACGCTCCACCAGAACGATAAAGCAGACCATCACTGAGTGGACGAAGGGACTCTGGAATTGGTCTTGTTAAACATACGGCATTGTTTTTACTTGTATACGGAGTATTAAGACTTACTTTGTTCTTAATAAGCAGATCTGACCTTTGTGTATAAAGAAAGCAGCGAAAAAAGACTGACTGTACATCTATGTGTTGAGCGCGGCGGGCAGACCGGTCCCTATTATTTACTACTCCTACCACTGATCATCAAAACACTCATGTAATCAAATTATCACAGTGCTCGACGGGGCTTTTGGGGGAGAAAAAAATGAGCATCATTTGTTGCGGTTACACAGATCGGCCTGCACGCGGCACGTGCTGACAATTAAACACTTGTCCCATGATTTAACCACGGGCCAATGAACGCGGGCACCGCTCTGTTTGAAGCGCATCCGGCACAGATTATGGCTGTGAACTGGAGGGAGCAAGTCCTGTCAGGTCTTGACTGGAGCAGACGCCCATATGATCAGTGCATCAGTTCAGTTCAGTTCAGTTCAGTTTAGTTTAGTTCAGTACAGTTCAGTTTAGTTAAATTCGAGGTAGTGCGAAGACTCTTTCCTTCTTTCTCGAGGTTCAGTTAGATACGACACACCCGAGCTAAGTTCAAGTCGGCGGCGTCTCAGTCTGCGCTGGGAAAAGCCCATATGCGCTGCCACTCATCTGTCGTCTTCTTCGTCGGGTCTGTTCCAGCGCTGATGTGGTTTACAACTAAGGGCATGTCACGTCCTGATAAATGTAATAGAATAAATCCCCAACTCTTTGTTAGCAGGTATCACTACTGCACTCCCGTACCTGTGAAACCGTCGCAATGCTGGTTGAGCTTCAGTGGTGAAAATGTATCTGCACGAAGCACCATACGTCCGGCGCCGTGCAGCGTCTGTTCAGACCTCACAGAATAAAGAAATGCATCGAGTCTCCTGGGTGTTCGTTCTGAAACCGTTCGTGGTGTGGTGTGTGCTCTCAAGTTAGGCCTGTCTCTCCTATAATCTGACACCATAAAAACGAGTATTTGTTGAAAGTTCAAGAGCCGCACTTGCCCTCTCGCCACCCTCCCTGCATACTGCAGACAAGAGCCTGAAGTGCAAGGATGATTACAGACCCCCAACCCAACCTCCTCCTCCCTCCTATTTACTGCTCGTTGTTCCTCGCCAGACACCCAAAGCCTCATTACCACGTACTGCACCAATGCGCGCCAATCCCTGCTGATAAAACCCACTGTTTCCGCTTCCGGTATGACTTGCCCCGAGGTCAGCCTAGTTTGGTTACGCGGTGCATCCCTGAATGGTGGGTGCAAGGCGTGTACAATGTCAAATATAAAGATTTGTATCACCTTTAGACCTAGATATTCCATCCTGCACGCGTTGTGCAGCTCAGGAACGGAAATTAGATCTGTGTTATGCCGTCTGGATCTCAGTACCGATCTTGCTCGAACGCATGGATGCCTCAGGTCATGAGGCTTGCCCAGCTCTGCACACGTACGTGACAACAAAACAGGCGCGCACACACGCCCACGCGTAGGCACGCGGCGCGCGCGCGCGTGCACACACACACACACACACACACACACACACACACACACACCGTCACACACACACACACACACACCGTCACACACACACACACACACACACAGGGTGCATGCTGCTTTGGTTTGGTTTGGTCTGCCTTAGTTTTAAAGGTTTCACATCAGTAAATTCTGCTTTACACTGACCTGGTCTCGTACATTATCAGTACGACCACAGTCCCGGTTGGGTCACGGTGTATGTGACTGAAGGTTATTCAGTTGTTTGTGTGTGTGTGTGTGTAATTGTCGGTTTCCATGGGTACTTGAAGCTTTCTTAAGAGCAATATAAACTTTGTTTTGACCTGCATGGACTAGCGTGTATTGTATTGTATTGTATTGTATTGTATTGTATTGTATTGTATTAGTGTGGTTTACCCAGTCGTGTAAATCCGAGACCGGAGTGCAAACCGCTTTCTACGTACACCGTAGATTTTAGTTCAGTCCTATTCACCACACCTCCCACAGAATAGAATACCTGAGTTATAGTTGTAGTGTGTTACACAACCCTTGAAAGGGAAACCCCACAGAACGAGGCTGTGAACCCCATGTCACAGTTCCTCTCCAGATCCAATGTCAGGTAAGTAAAGCGTATTCGCTAGTCCTACGTGTCGATAGTCCTATGTGTCGATAGTCCTACATGTTGATAGTACTACGTGTCGATAGTACGACGCCGGTAGTCCTTCATGACGATAGTCCTACCCGATAGTGCTATGTGTCGATAGTCCTACGTGTCAATAGTCCTACATGTCGATATTCCTACGTGTCGATAGTACTACGCCGATAGTCCTGCATGACGATAGTCCTACGCCGATTGTGCTGCGTGTCGATGGCCCGAATTCTCAATAGTCCTACGCTTAGTAGTCCCTACGTGTTGATAGTCCTACACTTAATCAAAGTATCTTCAGTCCAACGTATCGTTAGTCCTACGTGTCGAAAATCCTACGCGTGTTTAGGGTTTTTTAAATTTTTTTTTAACCCCATTTGGTCGATAGTCCAACTGCTTGATAGTCGGTCCATTCGAAACATTAATTAATCCGAGAAACAGACAGGAAAAAGAGTGCTCAAACAATGATTCGATAAAGTTAGTTAGTTAGTTATTCAGGGCTTACCGCCGATTCGATAGAGACGCGGCACTTAAGAAAAATGTAGGACTATCGAACGGCACCTAACGATATTGATCGTGACCAGTAGGACTAGGACTCTTCTGTATAAGCTGAATCAGAAGGAAACCTCGAAATTGTAGGACTATCATAGTCGACACCTAGGACTAATAATACGTAGGACTGACGAGACTTTGAATAAGTCTAGGACTATCGACACGAAGGACTATCAGTCGAACGTAGGACTATTGAAGTTCGGGCTATCGACACATAATTCGTGAAATCGTCGGACTACCGACACATACGACTATCGACACGTAGGATTATCGAGCGTTGGACTATCGAAATCCGGACTGTCGACACAAAATTCGTGAAATCGTCGGACTACCGACACATACGGCTAACGACTGTAGAACTACAGACACGTAGGACTATAAAGACGCCCGCAGCGTAACGTATAATCTGGAAGACGTTTCGTGCCAAGAGTAAGGACGGAACATGACAAATCTCCGACCTCTTCCACTCCGAAGTTAGCAGCCACTTGACTACACAATCCACTTCCCATTAGCACAATCAAACATTAGCCCGCTCAATGTCGAGTTTAAAGTGTTAGAGCTGGTCCGATCTCCCCTCCAGCCCCTGCTCACTGCCCTCCACCTTCCTGCCCACACCCAACCACCTCCCACTGTGACCCACCCCTCACCCCCCACCCCGCTCTTTTTCTCGTTGCTCTTTGTTCATTTACGCGCATTTCCGCTTTGTTATTTATTTCAGTCTTGATTATTTTTTAAAAACTGTTTTACTGTGTTAAAAAAATCAACAAATAACTAACAAAGCGGAAATACGTGTGAACGAGAACATATTAACTTTTTTTTAATTGTGCTATTGTAGTGTGTTTAAAGTTTCGTGAGTTTGTTTCGTTTTGCTGCTGTAAAGTGAATAACATGGTAAAGTTTATATTCTATTAGTTTTGTGTACTTTGCCTTTGTAAGCTCAAGGTTTAAGAAACGTAAATTGCAAGACAAGCACTGACTTGTGCTTAATACACACAAGGGGAAAGTCATTCTCTCTCTCTCTCTCTCTCTCTCTCTCTCTCTCTCTCTCTCTCTCTCAATTCCCTCCCCGCCCACCTCTCCCCGTCAATAGCTGCATGTTCAGTTGGTTTTACCGCTCAAGGAACAATACAACTTTTCGACAGATTCGAACTGGCGCCGACTGAAGCCTGAAAACAGTCGCACCGACTCGAATTTCACTCAGCAATTGTCCCGGCACGTCCTAGCCCTAGCTACCCTCATCCACTCATATTTGATGACCAATACAAATTTCACTCGGTAACCGCTTGCTCTCGGCGACAGGCACAACTGGCTTGCATAACAGTCCAGCTAGGCAGTAAGTGGACGGCTAGAAATCTGTAATCCCTTCATTTCATTCAAGCGCAGCACTCAGATTTTGACATTTTCCATTGACCGTCACAAAAGCTGTATGACGTTCAACACTTGGTCAAATACAGCGCGCTGTGCCGGCCAGCGCCAATCACACGGCGGTTACGTCACGGTCTGTTGAACAGTGCTCAGTTCCAGACAACGGGGGAGGCGTCAGTTGGACTGGCCGGGCCTGGAAGCGGCAGTTGAGCCATTCTGGTCGGTCAGTTAGAATATTGATTGGCCGAGTCCAATATTTGCGGAAAGTCTGCGAAGGTTGTATGTCCGTGGCTAAATATTCGCTTTTGATATGTCGTATTGCGGACAACACTGTGAGAACGAAAGAAGAAGAGGGCTGGGACTGTCCGGGGGGGGGGGGGGGGTTGGGGGGGGGGGTGTTGGGGGGGGGGGGGGGGTGTTGGGGGGGGGGGTGTATTTGCCGTGCGTGAAGTGTCGAGCGTCGCCAGAAGTATTAAGTCGGTTTGTCCACTCCGGCCAAAGCCTCAATCCGTCAATGCTTTAAGACAGGAGTCATTATTCTCCACTTTCCTCTCATATTGACCCCCGCCATCTCATGCATTTGTCCGCTGGGAAAGCGGCAAACAAACCAAACAATCCGTTGCCGGACCTACCTACGACTGACTGGCCAGAGAGAGAGAGAGAGAGAGAGAGAGAGGGTGGGGCCGAATCAAGGTAGTTGACCGGGCAGAGGGCATTTGTTAGGGTGCATGGCAGTTTTTTGGTGGGTGTTCCAAGGTCATGTGAATACAGCGAGCCTCGCCCAAAAAGCGTATACGTGAATGTGCAATCATGTTTCAGGCAGACAGGAACGATTTTGTACATTTGCACGTTGCCTGGCTTGTTTCTCATGGCGGGTGTAATCGCCCCACAATTTATTGTCGTCCATTCCTACTGTCTTGACATAATTGGTATGTTATTTACTTATTTACGCTTTTTAAATGTTTAAATGTCCTTTATTAGTGTGTAGTTTCTTTTAACTATGGAATCATTGGTATTTCTGTTTTGTTCCTGTTGCTGTACATGGGACTCTCTGTGTAAGTGTGTGTGTGTGTGTGTGTGTGTGTGTGTGTGTGTGTGTGTGTGTGTGTGTGTGTGTGTGTGTGTGTGTGTGTGTGTGTGTGTGTGTTGGTGTGTTTGATTTAGATAGACACGACTAAAATAGATATCACTACTAGAATTACCAACGGCAGGTATGAAAATTGACTGTTTTACGTTAATTACCTCTACCGTCGAAAAATAAAGTTTTCTTGATTCTCTCTCTCTCTCTCTCTCTCTCTCTCTCTCTCTCTCCCCTTAGAACGAAACGCATTCTGTTAATAAAGTTAGGCCAAACAGACTTACACCCGCTGTCTCCGGTATCTCTGTCCAGGTTTTAGTCTTTTTGTTCTGACGTGTGACACTGACCCCCCACCTCTTTCACATTTAACTCACAGATTCACCAGATCTTTCGCTTTCTTAATCCACCCAAAAATGCCACCTCAATATCGCAGACCGTCCCTAAGCTTTAATGTTTAAGCCCACCCGGGTTTCCATTTACAACGCAAAGACAGAGCCGCAAAGAAACAGAGACGCTTAGATGGGCGCAAAGCTCCGATAAATTGTTGCTTAATTCCCACCAAAGAATGATATATCGACAGTATGATTTTGTTCTGTTCGAATAAATGAAGAAAATCCTTAGTCGCTAGGTGTTGGTGTCAATTTCTTTCGCTGGAAGCGGGGAGCGCTACTCAAGCGTATTTGAGAATGAATGTTGGATTTATTTCTATGCCCGTTCGCACTATCAATATCACGCACCTGTATCTCACACCTGCTCATCTCTCTCTCTCTCTCTCTCTCTAACGAGCTGGATTTATCGACAAATTCCTCAAATCAATTCGATTTCATTTCACCTGTCCCGTAACGCAGGTATGCCTGTCAAAATGCTAACGCGCCCAATCCGCAGCTGAAAGTGAGAAAGGGAAGGACAACTCACAGATAAGAGAGTGCGCGGACACTGAGAGTGATCCACTCTTGTGTGAGAGTGATTAGGAGTGTCTGTCACCCTTAATAGACTCTCCAACATCGAGCTCCGCCGTAGAAACGCTAGAGCGAAGTGAGAGTGGAATGTGTGAAGTATTTGCTTGAAGGGAAACTTGCAGTGTCTGCGGGTAAGATTGTAGTCTCTACACAGTACAGTGCATAGTGTTTGCATTGTTTTCCTTTAGTTTAAAATGCACAAATCGAAGTTCAACAACAACAACAACAACAACAACAACAACAATTGAACGCTGACGATAACTGCAGCGACAACAGCAGCAGCAACAGCAGCAGCAACATGATCAACAACAACGACAGCAACATCATCAACATCGCCTACAATTAGTACATGTACAACGACAACAGCAACGGCGACATCATCATCATCATCATCATCATCAACAACAACAACAGCAGTAACATGGAAAGACCTTATGCTTACACAGAAAGGTGCTTGTGCAAAGCTGTGAAGGACACACATATTTTACTCTTTGTTATTTTTACGTTTTTTTGTTGTTTTTTTTCAAATGGCACATTCGATACCAAGTTGGCTAGAGATGGCCAATATGGACACAAGAGAGTTGTGAATTTCCGTTACAGTTGCTGAACAGAGAGGCAGAAATGGATGGCGAAATTTCCAGTACATTTTGCTGAACATGGACACAGGACTGGATGGCCAATAAGGACACAAGAAAGTTGTGGATTTCCCTTACATTTTGCTGAACATAGACACAGGACTGGATGGCCAATAAGGACACAAGAAAGTTGTGGATTTCCCTTACATTTTGCTGAACATAGACACAGGACTGGATGGCCAATAAGGACACAAGAAAGTTGTGGATTTCCCTTACATTTTGCTGAACAGTGAAGCATGAGTGCAATGAAGCTACATGCCAGTTTGTTTGGGGTTATAGTGGAGTAGTGGAGATGTAACATAAGGTGATTTGGAGGGCACAGTCACACGTATGCACAAGGGAGGAGGAGGGAGGGAACGGGGGGCGGGTTGGGGGGGGGGGGGTTAGGGAGTTTATCTGACTCACAAGGTAAAGAAAGTAACAGCCCTCTTTTGAAAGAAAACATGTGGTATCGAGATTTACTAAATCAGTGTCACGTGACATGCCGATATTCTCTGTGTGGACTGTTTGCTCTCTCTCTCTCTCTCTCTCTCGATCGTTTAGCACGACGCAATATTTTTGCCTGAGGCGCCAGCTGTGAAAGAATTAATCGGACCGGTTTCACTATCTCTACGCGACATTTAAATACTGTTTCAACACTTCAAGCGTTTACTCGAAAAGAAATACTGGCTTCTTAGTCGGCCAGTTTCTAGGTATTCTCAGGGGTGTACGCTGAAGAGACAGCGCGACGAGATCAACAACGATGAAGGACGTGGTTTCCGAACGCATGAAATCTGTGTTCCCGAAACTGTTCAAGGCTGCGTCTGGGTCAGTGTGGGTTAGAACTGGTCGAAAGAGGGCAGTTTCAAAGTATTTGTTCGGAATGGAACGTCAGTTACACATGTTTCTCAGTACCCAGTCACACAATTGCTGTCGCAACGAAACACTATGCGGACTCGGAATCCGTAGAATATGTACAGGTCGGTGGTCTAGTGGTTAATAGACTTGTCACCAATGCGAGATGTCAGGCAAAGAATTTTTCCTTCTCCTATCACTTTACCTCCTTCACCGATCATTCGGGCCTACCGCCCCCTTCCACTCCGGGTACTCCGGCTTCCTCCTCCTCTGCTTTGGAAATGTTCAGCCTACAAAATTTGAAAAGCAAATGCAATTCTAAATTCCGAAACTTTAATAGCTGAGCTGAATCTTAGCACCACGTGATTGTAATGTGTTTATGTCCAGTGTTTGAGAGAATGCGTCTGATTCACGTGAGCGTGCGTTAGGTTCAGTTCACGGCGCTTTGAGTCGATTCATGAAACTGGGTAAAGCGCCTGTACAATACTCATTATTATTATTATTATTATTATTATTATTATTATTACAAGTTAGTTAGTTAGTTAGTTAGTTAGTAGGGCTTTACGCCGCGCAAGCTACAAAGACTATTTCGCGGCTATTAAAAACAACAACAACAACAACAAAACAACAACAACAACAACAACAACAACAACAACTTATAAATGATTTCTGATTTTGTTCATTGAGGCCACTGCTGCACACCCCCAAACGTGTTTGGTAAGGACTGAGTTAAAGTTTTGCATTTCTTGTCCACCACTGAGCCTCCACAAAACCTCCAGATCCGTGAGGGTTGAACACGAGTTACTCCCATTTCCAACTGACGCAACTCACACCCGCCCCCTCCCCCCCTTCCCTCCCAACCCCGAAGCGAAGGCCGCAACTAAGAAACAGAGTTCAAAAGAATTGATTTCTTGTTCAACTTTTTTTTGTAGTGTGTGTGCTAAGCCACATCACAGGTAAAGGTTTTTTCCTCGAGTCGGTTTGTCACTGACGTTTACATCTGTTACTCAGAGACGATGGCAACATTTGTGCTGACACTTTAGGCTGTCTCTGTCGATAGGGTGTGCTGCAGCGGGCAAGACTAATGTCTGCTCTTATTCGTAATTGTAATTTTCTCTTGGGTTACTCTGCATGATTGTTTGGTTTTTATATCTGTTAAACGGCCTCCTGCAGAGGTTAGGACGAAAATTTACTACCGCACATCTGTCCTGGGTTGAATTACAAAAAAAAACACAAAAAACACAACCAAACATTGAAGCTATAATTATTGTGACTTGAAATTCTTCTTATACACCTGGTTTTTGCGCCCCCCCCCCCTCCCCCTTCTCTCTCTCTCTCACACACACACACACACACACACACACACACACACACACACACACACACACACACACACACACACTCACACACACACACACACACACACACACACACACACACACACACACACACACACACACACACACACACACATTCTGTCTCTGTTAGCCTGCCTGCCTGTCCGTCTCTCTGTCTGAGCCCACACGCACATTGCATGTTGTGATTGTTTGGCGGTCTGCTGCGAAACTTGTGTGTGCCTTAACGTCTTTATTGGTGATGAAGTTGTGGAACACTTCT
Organism: Batillaria attramentaria; assembly: GCA_018292915.2. Classification (NCBI taxonomy): domain Eukaryota; kingdom Metazoa; phylum Mollusca; class Gastropoda; family Batillariidae; genus Batillaria; species Batillaria attramentaria. The sequence goes on along the minus strand of JACVVK020000049.1, from coordinate 448,634 downwards.
TGAAACAAACAAACAAACAAACAAACAAACAAACAAACAAACAAACAAACGAGACTGAAAAAAAAACAATACTAGCTATCCCCGAATAGTCTCGCGACAGCATCTGCTGTTCAAGTTGTGTGTTCCGAGTGCGTGCGTGCGTGCGTGCTGACGTGTGTGTGTGTGTGTGTGTGTGTGTGTGTGTGTGTGTGTGTGTGTGTGTGTGTGTGTGTGTAAAAGAAATTGCAACGTGTATCACTCTCCACCACCCGCACTTCGTTTTCGCCCCCCCCCCCCCCCCCCCCCCCCCCCCCCCCGGCAAGGGGTTATGACCTATGCCTGAATTAAATGTTCGAGTTCAAGTTCGAGAGACAATCACGCGTGCCGATCAACAAAGGAACGGCCGCACGGTCGGATGGTCAAAGCCATGGAACCTAGCAACCAAACGACCGACAAACTGAATCAGCCAAGCAACCAATCGCCCAACTAACTCACCGACCAAACAAAACAAACCAACAAACAAACGGAGTTGTGGGTAACCTTATACCGTAGTAATGAGTTAATTTCCATCACGCGTGTTCTCTGATACAGAAAACTGCCTCATTCTCCGTTTCTCCTCAGATCAGGGGATTTGGTCTAGTGGTTAAGGCATCCGACTTCGGATCCTGAGCTGCCTGGTTCGAGTCCCCGGTGGGCAGGAATATGGTGGGAATTTTCCTTCCCATATCGAGTCAAATCCATGTGCAGACTCGTTTGCGGTGCCTGTCTCGCCTTCGTGTACACACGCACGCACATACATCAAGTGTGCACGCTAAAAATCCCACGTTCATCTTTCGAAGAAGAGTAGGCTGTGGCCGGTGACGTGGTAAACAGAAATACTGTCGCACGCACCAGAGTGAATAGCAGGGTGGAGGTTTGCACATAAAGTAGCGCTTAACGGCAGCAGGCTTTCACTGCTTCGTCCTCCAGCCCTGCGGCGCCGTGAGCATTTCAGCAGAGATGGATACGTGCGCCGAGGAGAAGTCTACCATACCATACCATACCATCTGTAGACCGACCGTAGACCCGTCCAAGCGAAGGATCGGGAAAGGGACTGCCACTGCTCTCTCCAAGTCCAGCCAGTCAGGAAACCAAATCAGCCTCTTGTTGTCCTTGTGTCGTAGCCCACCTTGTCTTGTCCATTACTTGCAAAACCCATCGCTGGCAACAAACCGTCATTAGAATCCAACTCTATAGCCGGGTCTTTTGAAGGTCGACCAGCCGTCATTACATTCCAATCATTGTCCCTGTTGTGTGCGCGGACTTTGGGAAATTGTTTCTGGGCTGGCTTAGAACAAAAGTGGGGATCAAACGTGAGCGCAACTCAAGGTAAATCACGTCAAGCAACTGAAGCAGAACATAAAACACAACGTGATGACTTGCCCTCTGTTACAGGCCTTTGATGTTTTATGGGGCGCAATATGATTCATCTTCACCGTCTGCTCTGCTGGGATCGGGGAAACACCAGACAGTTCAATTTGCTCTAATTCCTCCTTCGACCATCAAGCCCCGCGGATGGAAATTACTTTCGATGTGAAACCCCTTTCTTTTGCAATTTCCAGTTATTTGGAGAGCGGCTCGAGATACCGGTACTTACTGTTTCTTGTAAATAAGACTCCCATCTCTAAATACTAATGGTGCCTCGTCTGAGCGGACTCTGGCCATTAAACTGCTCCAGGGCACACACGCAGAGTCCAAGATACTGCCTGCATGGAATGGATACTGAGGGAGAGAAAAGAGGAGGAAATAAAGAACGGGAATTCATTATTGTTATGGTGGTGTTTGGTTGACTGTGATTGATGATGCACTTTCCTTAACCCTTTTAAGGCCATAGTCGCAGAATTGTGACATTGATGGCGTCACTACTGTCAATCTTTTCACGAATCCTACAACGACTTTTCAAACAAACAAACAAACAAACAAACAAACAAACAAACAAACAAACAAACAAACAAACAAACAAACAAACTCAGATAACCTCAGTCAGTGAAAGTCAAAAGCTCCTTAGACGTCAGAAATCATATTAGGTCTCACTTACGGTTCACATCACGTGATCCCATCTGGTGTTGCTAGACAGCGAGCCACAGAGGGATAAGCTGGGTTAATAGTTTCAGCTTCAGTTTGACCCAAACCTTACGTTTGCAGTCCACCCTTTCTCGCCATGCAAAGGTCGGGACCATGAAAAGGGGAGGAGAAACATTATACATGTTTATCTCTCTTTTTCAGGCTGTAGGTTAAAAGAGGTGCAATGCGTCAGTGACTGCCAACAGTGGTTTGGTTCACGTCATCAGATTTCACACCTACCGTGCCCTGTGACAAGCTGTCAGTGGGCCTGAACTGACGTGGCGGTTCGTTCGACTGTGAATTTAAACGCTTCAAGACGCTGTTGAGCGGTATGAATATAATTATCTTTGAAACGTGTTTCAAACCACTCTCCTCTTGTGTACGTGTGATTCTATGCCACAGGTGGTCTGGCTTAGCCCACCCTTTTGACATTAAATGATGAAACACTTTTTCAGTTTGTCGGAAAGTAGGTAACTTTCCCCGTAAAATGCCTGTGAACGTCAGATGAATTGAAGTATGGTATGATTCATCTTGTTTTCATTGTATTGCTACGATAAGTTGAATGAAAAGTTGGCAATATTACCACTTCCCGGGACACTGATGCAGAGCTCAAAAGACATTGAACCAGGTGGAGAGAGACAGAAGGGTCAATCAAGACAAGAGTCGAGTTCGATGGAGAAGCGTCGTCGATGGCTTATACATGTACTCTTCTGGGAGCGACGGGCCTAAGTTAAGGTTACGGCACACGCTGCGAGCCTGCGACGCTGGTCGAACGGCTTTTCTGTTCGAACACTACCGAACGTGCTGCGAGCGGACTAGACAATACACAATGAGCGAAAGCGTGCGGTCAGCGGCGATTGACTGGCGTGGCGAGGAAAAACTAGGACCGCGCTCTACCCACCGGCGAGCCGACGGCGTTGCGCTTCAGTGCTCTTGGCGAGCCTATTTAATTGACTGGGAGTGCATTTTTACCTCTGGTAGGCGTGCAAAATCGCGATCCGATGGTCCCCTAAGTTGTAAGTAGAGTTCCCACGGACATAAACCCTGGAACTTTTTTTTTTTAACAACAACAACGACAAAAAATTGAACTCGCTCCTACTAGATGGGTACCAAAGTACCGCCCAAAGAAGGAAACGGCACCGCTTGTGCAAATGTCATTTGGCGCTGCCGGAAAGGTACGTCCTGGTGGCCTACTCAGACAGGGTGTCGTCTTATACAGGTGGTCACTAGGCTTTCACTCTACACCGTCATTAGAACAAACGCCTTCTAGAAACACGAGGGTGTAATATATGTATCTCCTGGTATCTCCTGAACCCTCAGCCTCAGTGATGAACCAAAGTCTTAAGCTCTGATTGCCATCTCCTAAGGCCAGCGTTTGATTCCGATAACGCCGGTACTATCATCCAAATTACAAACTCCCCTCTCAGCTTCACTCTGCAGAATCATCTTGCACCCCCTTTTCCCTCTCCATCCCCCCTCCCTCCACCTTACCCCTCCCCGGCGGCCTCACCCCCTCTTTTCCGTCCCACCGACACTGCCCATCTGGACCTGTCTCGGTTTCTATAATCAGTTTCCAGGTAACTTGTCCATATGAGAGATAGGTGTAGATAATGTGAGATGTAAACACCTTTCCCGGAGCGGCAGCGAAGACTGACGTAAAGCAGAATGACCAACAAGATGGAGATAGCTGTGCGGTGAGACCAAAAGCACATAGAGCTCAACAGATACTGTATGAAGCATATGACATAGTTTTCCCCCTCGTACAGTACGTCCGCGATCTGTCCAGATGTATGCAAGAACTGAAGTGTGACATGACGCGCCACAGTACCTGAAAAGGCATTGTATTTAATTCAGCTGCATATTGAACTGAACTGAACTGAACTGAACTGAACTGAACTGAACTGAACTGACCTAGCAGTGGTGAGTTGAATGGAACTAAATCGAATTGAATCGCAGTTAATTCAACTGTTTTTGTTTTTTTTAATTAAACTGAACTGCACTGCACTGCGATGAACTGAACAGAACTGAACTGAACTGCACTGCACGGAACGGAACGGAACGGAACGGAACTAAACTGCACGGAAATGAACTGAACTGAACTGAACGGAACTAAAACTGAACTGAACGGAAATGAACTGAACTGGACCGAACTGAACTGAACCGAACTGCACGGAACTGAACTGAACTGAACTGAACCGAACTGCACGGGACGGAACGGAACGGAACTAAACTGAACGGATTTGAACTGAACTGAACTGAAATCAACCGAACTGAACTGGACAACACTCAACTGAACGGAATTTAACTGATCTCAGCTGAACCAGTGAACTGGTTGAACCGGTTGAACTGCATTGACTTAATCTAACTGAAGTGAAGTAAAGTGAAGTGCCGGATTGAATGTCGAATTTGAAATGTGAAGCCGGTGAAATGAAGTGAATTTGCCGGTGCCTTCTTCCCCAATCCGAGACTCTGAACTCACTTTACCTAAGACTCTTGTTTCCCATAAAACACCAAATAATATCAGTTACCTAGTGTGCATTGTTTGCCGAACATTTCCCTACAAGGGTTAGCAATGACGAAACTGGTTTGTAGAGTTCGAACTGTTGGCTTCCACCAATGTATCAGTGAGCTACCAGGGACCCCCATCAGCTCCATGATAACAAGGCCAACAACGTGACCACCCTCCACCCCCCCCCCCTCCCTTCATCTCTTTTTATATCTGCAGGTCCCATCTGTTCAACACATGACGAAGACGCTTCCACAATCTCGCTAACTTTCCATATCTTCTTACGGTGATAAAAAATATCTTCTCGGCCTCTCTTGTGTTGGCAAGGATAATGCTGGAGGGGAGGAGGGGGAGGGGGGGGGGAGGGTGTAGGAAGATGAAACAGATGTGGCGTACATATCAGGCCTTGGTTTGTTCAGTCTTTTGGACGCCCGCCACCCCTCCTGTGTGATGTCAAACGCCGGAGGAGGATGCAGAATTATGACTGCAAAATCTCCGCCTGTGAAAAGCTGCGGGTACACAGCGGAGCCTACCTATTGTAGGACATTCTTTTCGTACCGTGCATGAGTAACCCCCGTTTTTGCCTCTTTTTCGGTTTTGGCCCTGTATGCGAACATCAGGCGAGATGAACAGTTCCTTGACGGCTCTTATTGCAGCGAACACGAGTATAATCAAAGTGCAACACTCCCACTAAGCCAAATTTCAGGGTGGGTGGGTGGCTGGGTGTTTTGGGGTTTAACGTCCTTTTTCCACCACGTACGGGTGATATCGAAGACGGGGCAACGATGAAAAAGCCAGCACAAAATAGTTGGCCCCAGCCGGGATACGAACTCACGACCTGAGCATTAGAAGTCCACCGCTCTACCATTCGGCCACCCTGGCTCCCCTAAGCCAAATGTAAATCCATGCGGACATTCATTGTGATATTTTTTCTTTAGTGATGTCACTGGTGCACAACCCCAAACTGATGCGAAGTGGTTGGTTGGTTGTACGTCCCGCCACAAGCTTGACTGGTCCTAAGGGACAGGTAATCGGGTGGGGGAAGGGATAGCTACCCTAACTGAACAGTCCAACTGAACACTATTCAATCCAGACAGTTTGACAGGGTGGTCACATTAATTTTGATTTATCCTTGACTATGATAGGTTGCACAAAACGGCCCAGTTCACACCCATAGGTTACAACAGTGAGGGGTGGATGAGGATGGGGGGTGGGGGTGAAAAGGAGGTGGGGGGGGGGGGGGGCTGGTGGTTAATGCTGTTTGTTCTCTTAGAATAGATCTCTGGCATCTTAACGAGATGATATAATGCGTATGACAGAGCAGCACTAAAATTATGAAGAACCACGCTCAGGAATGCTGCCGGCCGGTACGAGCTGTGTCAATGGGTCTAGCACGAATAAACACCAGTTTACGACCAACAACAACCTTTACTGCTTTAGGGGAAAAAATGAAAGTAATAGAAATACAGAGAAAAAGTCTTTTGGTTTTGCAATGGTGCTCAAAATATTCAGAATTTTGCACACGTCACCCTAAAAAAAAAATACCGGCAACAACTAAGTATTTATAGAAAATAGTTTTTCACACGGCACAAGTCAGTGTCTTGGGGCAGGCGGAACAGCCGACCTGGTAAAGCGTTGGACTTCCAGTAATCGGGCCATCAGTTCGATTCCCTACTGGGAGCCAAGCAGTTATGGTGGATTTTTCCTCTTTGGTCGTCTTCACTGACGCCCGTCCAGTCTGTTTCACCCCCGTGAGAGGTTCGTCTGGTTTACCAGCTATGATATCACCCTTATGTGGAGGAAAAATACGGTAAACCTCGGCACAAAAACAAACCCAAAACAAACAAACAAACAAACAACAACAACAACAAAAACAACAAAACTATATCAGTCAGAGTTTCACTGACTAGACCGTTCCCCGTTACGTGACTGATTGTGTTCAAACGTGTGCCAGTCGGCCGGTATAACCTGAGTTTCAAAATCATTACTTGCATTCTGCCTACGACACTGTGTGTATCACGTTCGTGTATTTTCAGTTCACAATCCGGGAATACTTGACTCGAACTCATGCCTACTTATCACTAATTTTCGAACTCCTACAACACTTGAAATCAATACTTTGCATTGACCGCAAAATCATTATGATAGCGAACACCGACTTTTGCACACGGCCCACCGCACCGAGTGGCTCCGTCTGGCGGACGTTTCAGTAATGAGAGAGCGAGATTTATTAGCGGCAGTGCAAATGGCTCCTGACAGTACGGACTCCGCTCGGCCAGCCCATCACCACGCCAAATTGGCCGACAGGAGCCGCGAGAGAAATGATAATCGTCATAATTCAACAGACTTGGGGAGGTGGAGGGGGGGGGGAGGTGGGAAGCTGGGGAGAGAGATAGCTGGAGGGGTGGGGGGGGGGGGGTGGAGGACTAGAAACGGAAGTAAAAGGATAATTTCAAATTCAAGTCAGAATATTTTATGGCTTCAATTACATGTTTGTTTTGCGTTGCTGTGTGGTTAATTCACATAGATCTACAGGAGTATCGCATCCAAATTCAGACCAGAGGTAAAAGCTCTCCAGAGTAAGCAAGTCAAGTCAAGTGAAGTCAATTTTAGTGCCCACCCTCTGGGGGCATAGAGGAAGTTATAAATACGAATAAGAGACACATAGACAAAAGAAAGACAGGCAGACAGAGCTAGCGGGTAGACAGGCAGAGACACGCCGACAGAGACAGACAGACAGACAGACAGACAGACAGACAGGTAGGCAGACAAACGAACAGACAAAGAGCTTTAAATTACACTCCTACAATTGAAGCGAAGCCTGAATTTCAAGCTGAAACTGCTGATGGGAGTCATGGGCCGTTGAAAACTCTTCTCCTGCGATTTGGATTTTGGTGAAAGTTTTGTCTGTTTTACGAACAAAAACGTTTTCCCTCCTCGTAGTTTACACCACACGAGTACACCAAACACATGTCACGAGTCTCTGTATACCAAGGTCTTAAGGCGTACGTTCATAGTCAGGAATCCAACGTGGTCTGACGTAATAAACTTTAAGAATCACCAACAGATTGTTTGTTTTCGTTCGTTCGTCCAAAAATTGTCATTTATAGGGGTTTACTAACAAATGAAACATATCCATGTTACTCGTCTTAAGACCATTATTCTCATCCTAGCACTATTTCGATGTTTCCCCCAAACTGGATCGAAACAAATCGAATGTATTTCCTTAACGCTTCTAAAAGTTTATAGCCCAGAACAGAGTGCGATGGCGAAGGGTTGTTCATGGCCTATGCTCCACGTGGAGCCAGGGGCCTAAGTAAGTAAGTAAGTAAGTCTAAAAGTTTCCCAAACTAATACCTGGGCAACAGCAGTACTGTGTTCGGTTTGTTAAAGCCTCTATCTTCATGACGCCGCTGGAAAACTGCCGCTTTCGAAGCTTTAAGGCTGTTTGCCAAATAGAAGGATGTTTCATTTGGCTAATATCACGACCATTTCTGTGATTTTTTTGGCTCCTACTGTTAGAGAAATACGATTTTCTTTGAGCCTACGGTCCATTCCTGAACAAACTGGGACTCGACAAATCTCCTAAAAATAGCCACCAGTCAGCTCCTTGTAGGTGGTCCTAAGTCCGCAACCAAATAACATCGTCTACTCAGTACGCGGAACACTTCTAGAACAACATTTTTTTTTTTTTTTTTTTTTTTGGGGGGGGGGGGGGGCACCTATTTTGCCGGCTCCAGTGGTATTCCTATCTGGTAATGGCTGGAATCTATGGAGGGCTCGGAAGCTGGGGCAATTTGTTTTTAAATTATGCATAATGATGGAGATGACGATAATGGTAAGATTATGCTATGGAGGTCCGAGTGGTTCCTGTCATAAATATCCCAGCATTAACCAGGCCCGGGAACTACGGCACCTGCGGTGCCGGCCGTGTAATCATCCATATCATAAGACGTGTCATACCAAGGGAAACACCCCCAAAGTCGCACCCGTGAAGTGGGTGAATCTCGGCTGTGTGGCAACAGCCTCCCCACTGGGCCCCTGGCACACCCGCTCTAGGTAGGAGCCGACCTAGGTAGGAAAAATCCCGCTTGCTTCGGCTGGGACTCGAACCCCGGGTCTCCCGGTCCATGGTCCGAAGTGCTAACCACTACACTACGGGAGCCTGTTAGAACAACGGTATACGGTAATACACGTCGGCCACAGTCACCACAATGATTTCAGATGCTATGATTGTCACCCAAGTAACTAATTCCGATGCACAGATGAAGCGCATCCGATGAAAAGTTTTTCACACGATGTTGTATGCCTGTATTACGTGTTGAGACTTTAAGAAAAAAAAAAGAAAAGAAAAGAAAAAACTTTACAAAAAAAGGAAATAAAAAGGAAAACAACAACAACAACGACAACACCACCACCACCACCACCACCACCACCACCAACAACAACAGAGGAAGGAAACACCAAAAAACCGCCGAAACTGAGACTAGTCCTACACTCTTTCTCATCCTGCTGTACTGTCCTCAGTGCCCAAGACGGTAAGACAGATTTCCTGTTACAGGAACCCAAATCTGGTTTGTCCGGCCGGCTCTTATTACTACGACTAACTCTGCTCTTAGCTTGGCCGGCAAATAACAGGGACTGGAAATAGCCTCCCTCCCTCCCCTTCCCCCCTCCCCCCTCCCTAAAATTGCGCCCGTAAAGAACTTATACATCCACTCCCTTTCGCCTTCTTCTCTCGGGCTGTAAACGGCGGAAAAAGATTACTTTTGATTTAGAATCCGCTCGACGATTTCGCCTCTCGGCATTCAGTAGCTAGGGCCGTCTTTTGTCTGAGGCAAATGACTGATTTGGCAGTGTGATCGTGGAATGGATGATTGATGAAATTCCTATCATGCCGGATGACTCTATTTGCTTGTCGCCGGGTTTACGACTGATTGTCACGGAAACAGTGCAGATTCCCGACACCGATGTCCATTTGCTTCAGTTTTCTTAGGTCCCATACCGGGGGGTCAATCAAAATGGCGGAGTGTTTTTGCTGGTGGTACTTCGATTCAAAAGTTTGGACAACGATTGCCACATCAGTAACAACTTTATCAGTATGTACACGTCTTTGCGGGTGGGTGGGTGGGAAGGTGGGGTGGGACGGTGGTGCGGGTGGGTGTTTGGGGGTTTAACGTCCTTTTCCACCACATACGGGTGATATCAAAGACGGGGCAACGATGAAAAAGCCAGCACACATATTTGGCCGCAGCCGGGATACGAACTCACGACCCGATCATTAGAAGTCCAACGCTCTACCATTCGGCCACCCCGGCTCCGCCACACACGTCTTTGCATTGTCGTGGCGTTGCAAGTCGTTTCTGGCTGATACACGGGCCCTGTCAAACCAAAGACAACCCAAACTCCAGTAAACAATAGCACCGAGTGTTTCCTTATTCAAATGTGAGTGGTCGGGTCGTGAGTTCGAATCCCGGCTGGGGCCAAATATTTGTGCTGGCCTTTTTCTCGTTGCCCCGTCTTTGGTATCACCCTTACGTGGTGGAAAAGGACGTTAAACTCCTAAACACCCACCCACCTACCCTCAAATGATGTGAGTAGCACAAAAGGCACCCCCCCCCCCTAAAAAAAAAAAAAGGATTTTTTTTTTTTTTGGTCAATGGAATAAAGGTATAAAAATGCAGAAACCAGAAAACGACTTTCAATTACATGTTCCTTTAGTGTCTAACTTGTTCCTATAGTATCTAACACGCTCCTACAGCCTGTGTCTATTATGTTCCCATGGTGCCTGACATGCTTCTGTAGCCTGTGTGTACCAATTCCCTATTGTGTCTAACATGCTCCTACAGCCTGTGTCTAACATGTTCCTGTGGTGTCTGACATGCTTCTATAGCCTGTGTCTAACATGTTCCTATGGTGTCTACCAAGCTTCTATAGCCTGTGTCTAACACGTTCCTGTGGTGTCGAACACGCTTCTATAGCCTGCGTCTAACATGTTCCTATAGTGTCTAACATGTTCCTACAGTGCCCTACAGCCTAACATGTTTCTAACATGTTCACATGCTGATATAGTGTCTAAACTTTCGTATTACGTAACGCCGTGTTTTTACTCATATTTCGAAAATATGGCTAATTACAATTCAATTCAATTCAATTCAATTCAATATAACTTTATTGTCTGTCGATGGCAGAAATTTTTCTTCTGGCTCACACACAAACACACACACACACACACACACACACACACACACACACACACACACACACACACACACACACACACACACACACACACACACACACACACATTAATTTATCTAGACATATAAATCCATACATATTAAACACAGATCCTAAACCGGCCCCCGTAGTGTAGTGGTTAGCACTTCGGACTATGGACCGGGAGACCCGGGTTCGAGTCCCAGCCGAGGCAAGCGGGATTTTTCCTACCTAGGTCGGCTCCTACCCAGAGCGGGTGTGCTATGGGCCCAATGGGGAGGCTGTTGCCACACAGCCGAGCTTCACCCACTTCACGGGTGCGACTTTGGGGGTGCTTCCCTTGGTATGACACGTCTTATGATGTGGATGATTACACGGCCGGCACCGCAGGTGCCGCAGTTCCCGGGCCTGGTTAATGCCGGGATATTTATGACAGGAAGCGTGGAATGCGGCCCTGTCCCGCAGTCCCAAACCACACGGACCCCCATAGCATCATCTTACCATCATCCTCATCTCCATCATCATGCATAATAAAAATTGCCCCAACTTCCGAGCCCTCCGTGGATTCCACCCATGACCTGGGAGGAACACCACTGGAGCCGGCAAAGAGTTGTGGCAGCAAAAAAAAAAAAAAAAAAAAAACACAGATCCTAAAGTAATGTGTGATGTCCAAGTCTAATACTATGCAACTAAACTAAGAAATCTAAACTAAAAGATGGCAAGGGCATAGCGGACATGACACAGCTGACACTTACTTAAGCGAAATTGCCGTCAAAACTTTTGAACTGACTGAGCAGCACGAAAATAACAATCCGCCATCTCCACTACCTGCCTTTGTGTTGTGGCACGAGTTTCTGTGGCCGCCGCTGTCGTCGGCAGGCAATCTACTGGCAAATGGTAAAATGGTCTAAACTGTATTTCAAGTCCATGGCGCTTAGCCGCTTTTTTACCAAACGACGGTACGTTTAGCGGTGTACATTTACCTCGCGCTCGGGTGAAATTATGTGACCGTGATCAAAGACGAAAATCACTATTTGTTGTGAAGGTTTGTCGGACTTGATGGCCACATTAGGTTTAACTTGAACTAATGGTGGTTAGGTCCGATTCGAGTTTGCTGGCCCAGGGGACGTCATTCAAAGAGAAGGAATTACAACAAGGGGGGAAAAAAAAAAAGACACGTTAATCTATCCACATTACGTCTGGGTCAGATCAAATGTCAAGGTCTCGAGGACAGACGACAGAAACACTCAGACAATTTGTTTTTTGTTTTTTTGTTTCATTATATAAAAAAAAAATGCAGACAGAACAGTGAGACATTGCCAAGCCCTGTCTCTCAGAGGAGACACAAATAGCAGTTTCTATGGTCTGTATACTATACACAGACGTTAGTTCGTTAGAAATGCGAAAAGGAACAATGAGACTGACACTCCGATTCTCCATACCGCTCAAATTGGAGGCATTTTCATTTATTTTTTTTAAATCATGTGTCCTTTAGCGGTTTCTCCTATGATACAGACCATAATCTGTATGTATTTTACTATTTAATTGTAATATTATAAGCGGGATGGCCTTTTATTCAACTCATTTACACAAGGCACAATATGATGACCTCTTGTTGTAAACAGAAACTGTGGCTGACACCAACACCAACTCCCCTCCAAAATTGTCACTGCGTCACACACTTAATTTACATCACAAACATTACGTCACAGACAGACCATTACGACAGAGAAGATATCACCAAAGCACTGACGTCGCAGATAGAACACAGAAAGAAACAAAATGAATACAAAGCACAGCGCCATAAACCACTTGGCTACATAAGTCTAACCCCAGTCACGTGGCTAATCGGTCGAGGTCGTATTTGACGATCGCTGTGTGCAGTGTGACATTTCCTGATAATGATTTTGATGTTCACGTAGATGTGTTGGTAAATCCAGGCACAGGTCGATTTATCATTGGCTTGGTGCACGAGTTAACATAAGTCTTGATGATCCCTGTGTTTCTTCCGGGGATACCTTGTACACACACACACACACACACACACACACACACACACACACACACACACACCGTCTTCCATCATTTCACGGAAACACAGCCCTTGCAGAAAGAGAGAGAAGCTGGGAACTTGGGAGTGAATCGAATTGGCGGCCGAGTAGAATATATTCGTACAGTGTCTCTCCCTCCTGACCTGTGTGTGACCACTGAAGGTTGAGGAGAGGAAACGATATTTCCCTCCATAGAGATTCGTCCCCGTATTTTCCATTATAAGTCCCCAGCTTTGCCCAGCAGCTGACGGTGTACAATCAACCGTACGGGAAAACGCGTTTTAATCGTTCATTTCCACTTGTGCGTTTAAAAGATATTGGGAAGGGAGAGGGCGCTGCTTTCCCCGAGGGTTTAATATCGGTCGTCTCCCACCCCCAGGGCCGGTAAAGGTCCAAGGGGGTGAGGCTGTGTGTCACTGACGTGGTGGTTGCTGTGGTCGCTCGCTCCGACAGTCTCCGTACAGCAGTTCCTGGCCTTTTCCCCTTAGTTGTCAACGGCTTTGTGTGATTGTCACGGCGACAGAGTCGAGATGGGGGAATGGAAAGTAAATATTTGCCGCTGTTTGCGTCCGAAATTGATACACTTGTTTAGATTGTCAGCTTCAGCGCCAGATCAGGGGGTGGAGCACTGTGGAGTGTTTAGCTATGGGTGGTCGCCCTTTGCCTGGGCCAATGGCGGACGTTAACTTTGGGGTGTTTGTCTTTGTTTTCCCCTTACAAACACCTACGAATGTCTTTCCCTTCTCGCGCCTACAGCCCGTGTTATTGGTGTATATAATCGCATCCTTTCATGTGCTCTTCGCTTTCTGTTGTGAAGTTAACAGAGTTTATTTAGGTCTGCTTAGCGGCGAGATTTTGTGAAAGGCAAGTTGGGAACCGGTTGTGTTGAAGCTACATAAAGACCCGGCTAATTCCACTGTCCCTCGTTGAATTGTCAAGTTTGCTGGGACAGAAGGAATAAGGTTTGCTTTTATTGGCCCGTGTAGGAAAGTCTGGGTTCAGCCAAGCAAACCGCTTCTCCGCCTCATACTCATGTCCCGATGGCACTGACTATACCTTCTGTAGATATGGCCAGTGGGGTACCTACTTTAATCTCTGTTGTCTTCCTAAATGGTCCATTGTCCTTTTTGATTGATTGATTGATTGATTGATTGATTGATTGATTGATCTATGTATATGCTTTAACAGTCTGCGGACATGTTTATTCTCGTCAATATGTTTGCCGCATTGTTTGTACTTATTCAAGTTGTCCGGGTCATGAGTCGAAAACAAGACAAATTTAGAGATGCTGTAGAGGTCGTTATAGGAGAGGGTAGGATGGGTCTCTTCGGCCTCCAGAGAGAAACGTGCATACTGACTGATGCTCACCCTCTATTCCTCCCCCCTCCCCCCTTTACTGTTAGCACTACCTCGAGTTCTTTTTCCTTCTTATCTTTGTTTTGACATCTGAAGCGACTTCATGCATATTCCTTTATAGACACAGCATCCGTCCCTTCCCACCTCTGACGACCGGCCCAACAGCACTTTGGTCAAAGGACAGGAAACACGGGTACACCTATGGGTACTTGTGCACAGGTGAAGCCCTGACCACTCGACACTGTCCACCCGTGTCCAGGCCCAAACAAAGCCAGCATCTACCCGTTTCCAGTTCACCTCTCCCCGACCCCGGCTTAGTAAGCGATAGGCGTGTGGAACACACGTACCCTGCCTGACTGAGAGACAAGGATGGTTCGGGTAGACTTCTCAATGAGAAGGAAAATAAACCTTTTTCTTTAATCGCTGAGGGGTGAAGGTTATAGGGCATGTGAACGTGGTCATTGAAGTAGGCTGGCAGCTATAGAACAGTGACATCGACCGGCCCCGGTCGTGTAGTGGTTAGCACTTCGGACCACGGGCAGGTAGATCCGGATTCGAATCCCAGCCAAGGCAAACAGAATGTTTCCTACCTAGGTCGGCTCCTACCTTGAGTGGGTGTGCTGTGGGCGCCCTGTGTGTGTGCGTGTGGGGGGGGGGGGGGGGGGTAGGGAGGGAGGAGGGGCTGTTGCCACACAGCCGAGATTCTCCCACTTCACGGGTGCGACATCGGGGGTGGCTTTCCTTGTTATGACACATCTCATGACGTGGACGATTACACTGCCGGCACCGCAGATGCCGTAGTTCCCGGGCCTGGTTAACGCCGGGATATTTACGACAGGAAGCGCGGAATGCGGCCTTGTCAAGCAGTCCCAAAACAACGCGGACCTCCATAGCATAATCATGCGATCATCCTCATAAAAAGTGCCCCAGCTTCCGAGCCCTCCGTGGATTCCACCCGTGATTTAGGAGGAACACCACTGGAGCTGGGGAAGAGCTGAGGCAGCAAAAAATATCGAAAACTTTATTACCGAAACGTCTCCGTTTTATGAATTTTGGCAATAAGTTCTTATTTATTTATTTATTTATTTATTTATTTACAATAGTTGCCAAGCCATCACTATAACGAAACGAGACTAATACTGTAATAGTACGGGATTTTTATGTAAAAGATTCCACTGGCTCTCATCAGTATTGATAGTTGCTGGAATTTCCACTGCCTATACATAGGTCTGTGAAAGGGATGTCCTGACAGCTTTGATTGCAAGTTATCGTCTTTGTTCTCTGTCCGGAAACGAACACCACGGTCGGTGACCAAATAATTATAATCCATTACTAATGAAGACGCCAGATCAGCACAGTATCATCTGTCTACAGTGGCTTTTCTTTCCTAGCTAAGGGGTGATGGTATACCCAGTCCCTGCATTCAGGCGGGTCAGGTCTCGACGATATGTTGATTAGTTGGGGTTAAAAGGACACCATTGTCCTGTAAGTGGCCTCTTTATGCAGGGTGTTATCTTATACAGGGTCTTCTCCCAAACACACCATTGTCCTGTAGGTGGCCTCTTTATGCAGGGTGTTATCTTATACAGGGTCTTCTCCCAAACAGGGTGTTGTCTGATACATGATGTTGTCTTGTACAGGGTGTTGTCACATACGTACAAGCGGTCCTCTAGACGGGTGTCTTTGTCGCACACGCATCACACACATCAGACTTAGCGGCGTTGGCAGCGGATTATCCTACACAACAAATGGTCAGACCATTTCTATCTCGCTCGGCAAAAGTCAATCCATTTGCCAGATTATTTGTTTATTTCATCTCCAGCAAAGCCGCCCAAGGTGACCGTTCTCGCACGCGAGTTTCTTGAAGTGTGCAGACAGTCCTAGCATTGAAGCATCGGGACCTCATTTCCTCTGCCAGCATTCTGCAGACAAGGGATTACCTTTGCTTCGTGTCTCTTTTTTGTCTTTCGTGGCGGCGAACGAGACAGTGAAAGAAAGATGCAAACAGACATCGTCCTGGAAATGAAGCTGGCAAATCAAAGACGAGTTGTCTGCTTTCGTAGGCGTTGTAGTTCCGGGCAGGAGTTCGCGGAGAAAGTCAACAGGATGAATAAACTAATGAATTTCAATGTACAGTGAGAGACAGACAGTCATAGTACATAGTGCAAAATACTTGCACGTAGAAAAGCAATCACTTGGTCAGTAAACGTATGTTTAGTCATATTCATCGCGTTTCAAGTGCCGAGGAACAAAAGGCACAGGACCTCAAAAGATTTTAGAATTCTTAACGAGTTTTTAATGATTTCCTACCTGCGGATGTGAGTTCGATATTGATATTGGACTGGTATTGGAATGGGTTTCATATCTTTTTTTCTCCACTAGCGAGGAAAGGAAAGGAAATTCAGACTCACCCCAATCCACCCAGGGTAACGCACATCGTCATTTGTACATGATACCATATTTTTCCTGTAGTCATTGTCGGTCTTTATTTCACAACGAAAAAGGCTCAACCACGCAATACTTCATTTTCAATCTGCTGTTGCAGAGAGACAGAGAGAGAGAGAGAGAGAGAGAGAGAGAGGGTCAACGAAATTAAGGAAACGAAGAGGTGGAAGCAGCAGAAAATGTTTCTTTTTGAAGAGTTAGTTTGTATTGAAAATCACAGACTCCTGTGTGACCGCGCACCGTATGCCATCATAAGGGTCAAGTTCGTATTGAAAGAGAGAAAAATTCCCATCGTTAGTTTACTGTGTTCACAGGCACGTAGCTAAGAGAAGAGTTTCGAAGTCATTCTCCATTTTTTTTTTTTTTCCTGCGTGGAAACGGTTGAAATGGCTCCCGATGTATGGTTAAAACAACCAAGCGTAACAACAACAACAACAACAACAACAACAAAACCGTACACATTGTTGGCGCCCAACCGGGATTTGAACTCCCAGCCCGAACGCTGAAAGTCCAATGCACTACTGGCTCTGGTATCACCCGGCGTAACATGCGAGATGTGCTCCCTATCTCCAGACACTCCGAGGACATTTCCCTCCAGTCTAAACCAGACATACTCCACCTTCACACGCTAGATTTACTCCCAAGCTAGAAACGGAGAGCGCTCTTTCAGCTTTTTAGCCCCGACTGTCTGGAACTCCTTGCCAATCGAACTCCGCCTTCAGACCTCGCTGCCTCTGTTTAAATCGCATCTGAAGACCTACCTCTTCCGCCAAGCCTTCGATAGCTAAACCTCTGTTAAGTCTATGTGCATCATGAGTTCGTTGCACTGCCAATTGTATGTATGCTGAGGGGATGTAAATAGCGTGTGTGTGTGTGTGTGTGTGTGTGTGTGTGTGTGTGTGTGTGTGTGTGTGTGTGTGTGTGTGTGTGTGTGTGTGTTCTTTAACGCGCAGCGAGTCCTTGAAGTTGGAGAACGGCGCTCTATAAGAGCTATGTATTATTATTATTATTATTATTAAACACTTCACTCATGAAACAAATCGTTAGTCTGCATGTGGCTTAGACTAGAGGGAGTGTATTCAGCTTTAAGCGGGAAGTGCCCCGTAGTATATGGAGCTGCATGGGGAGTACATCCCGCGCGGTGACACCGGCTTCCCGTGAAAATCACTGCTAACAACATGAATTACCGATCACTAAACGGGGGCTGGGAGAGGGGGATGGGCTGTTTTGCTCGGAGTGGAGGAAAAACACACTAAACCACGATCAGCAACAATACCAACCAACCAGCCAACCAGCCAAGAAGCCAACTACCCACCCACCTACCACCCACCCAACCAATTAATCAACCAGACAACCTACCTACCACCCCACCAACCAACCAATCACCCAACCACCCAACCAACCAACCACCCGCCCACCCACCCACCAACCAACCAAACGATCAAAGACGCAAATAAACGATACAAAATGTATTTCTTCTTTTTTTTTTTTTAATGCTTAGCGTCTCTAACCACTCGCTGAGTGACTGCCGACAGGTAAAACGTGCGAGTAAGTTTGTATCGAACTTGACCCATTCAGCTGCCCTGGCAGTCGGCTTTGAAACGGGAAACCAGTCTGCCTCGTTATGACGGCGTCTTTCATGTGCCCAGATACCATTCGAAGTTTAATAGAAATGGAAGATTTTACTTCACTTTAACTGTTGGTTGTCACGGTTTTTTGTCTGCACGCTTTCCCTGAACCCTACTTTTCAGACGAGAGAGAGAGAGAGAGAGAGAGAGAGAGAGAGAGCACAAAAACAATCAACTTGCACAAGACAAACAGCACAAAAAACAAGCAACTTTCACACAGATCATGCAGCTGACACAATCTGCCACATCCCTTCTCCTCCGCTGAATTCTACAGGAGACGACTGAACTCAGTTTAAGGATACACAAAACAAAACAACACACAAACAAGAAAGGAGGAGGGGGGGGGGGGTTCGGGTAGGAGAACGGGCTAGAGTAGATGGAAGGGGGCTGGGGTGTGTGTGTGTTGGGGGGGAGGGGGGGGGAGAGGGTCAAGGACCTGTGCAACCGTTCTTGATCCATCCACACAACGTCTTCTGCTGGATGAAGGCGCGGCATCCGTACACTAGTCACGTGGTCGCTGATGCTGCCCAACGCCACCTATTGGCGATCTTAATTGGCTTATTGTCCATGATTGTCTGATGTTACCGCCATAAACGCCAGCAGCGCACACACACCGACACACGCCCCGGACAACCCGACACAAAACTCCCCCTACTTCTCGACTCGGCTGTCAAACATGGCCACGGTAAATATTGGCACGGTCGCAAAAATCAGAACGTACACCCGTGAAATTGCACCGTCGTGTTGGTGTTTCTCCGATTTTCACTACACCGCCCGTCGACCTATTCATCGCGCAGTCGGCGCCGGCACCCGACCTCGGGCTCGAAACCTGATCGAGGGGGAGCTTACTCACAGAGCAAAATAGGTGGCGCTTGTCTAGATGCTGGATGTGTCACGTGACCCGGTGTCACTTTCAGGGGGACGAGATCGCGTGAAAGACATCAGCGAAGATTAGCAAAGGGAGAAAAATGTGTAAGCGGGCTGCAAACACTATCTGTTTCAAAATTCTGCTTCATTATTATGGAACAGCAACAGACAGGGGACAATAATACAAGGGGAGATTATTTGGTTTGCCCCGCGGCCCTTGTCGCAAAACACTATTCGGACGTTCCTACGCCTGGTCCCTTTTGTGACAGCGCCGCCTTGTGGCGAATAGATGTTGAACTTCGGTTACGGATCTTTGTCGCGTTTCGTCCGACCGAAATCTTTGTAATCGACTGCACTGAGAGTCGGTTTGAAACGTTATCCTGATCATAGCGAAAATAAATCAGATTTGGGATTGCCACCGGTACGTTTGGGCATCGGATGATGGTTGTCGCTTTTGCCCGTGCGTGATTGTCTGGTGCGTGGAAGGATTAAGGTCCGATGTGTGTATTTAGTCTTACTTTTCTACAGCTTGATACTCCCTTGTGTGAATGTCCTTGCTTCTTGGTGTTTTTGTCGGTACTGTGAAGACTGTCATGTGACGCATGTGACGTCACCATCATCTAGACTCAGACACAGTTTGGAAACTTGGAGAAAAAGCGTCATTTATCTCCCGGTGTCTTTTTTCGTGTATTTTTGCAATGTAGATGCTCTGAAATCTGTTAACAACGCGCTGAATGTGTATAACTAAACCTGCGATAATCAAGCTAGGCTCACGTTTCCAAGAACCACTTTGCAGTCAAAGCGGATGTGAACAATTGTTGACATAGTACTTCTGTTCCAGTTCGGTTGTTTCGTGTGTCTGTTTTAAACTTTTTTATTTTGTTTGTTTCCATATAAAAGAACCATACATACTCTACTATCGTGGGACACAACAAGCTATAAGCTTATGTCAAGTGTCCATGACAAAAAGACGAGTTATGGCGGAGACAGTATTTCAAACATACACCACATACAACGAGTAGAATACATAGAACAAATAATATTAAGAAGAGAAAAGAAAAACCAATAATGTTCTCTAAATGGTGTTTGCGGTGGAATACAAGATGAAAACACTGAGCGAGCGAGTGACGGCATCGGAACATACAGCGTGTGTCTCGGGTAGCGGAAAGGTTTTATAACTGCGTACGAGTCAAACACGCAACGCACGGATAGTTGCGGATCGGCCTAGTTGTGTTGTAGTAATTAACAACAGTGGCAGAGATGAGACGAGAGGCGAAATCGACGCGTGCAGTTTGGTCATGGTGCTGACAATCTGTGTGCCCAGTTATGGTCGACGGCTGATGCTGTGGACTATTCAATTTCAGCTCCACTCCGTGTGTGTGTGTGTGTGTGTGTGTGTGTGTGTGTGCCACTGAGTTTCTGGCAGCGTCCGTTTTGTAAACAGGATTTTTGTGACACACGGACGTCTGCTTTCTCAAGTGACGTCACAGAACGAGAAGGTATCACCCACAACCGAGCTAAATCTGCAAAACCCACGCTGCTGTTACAACCTTGTTGTCAAGAGTCTCAACTCCATATTTAAGAAAGGCAATCGTCGGCATAAAACACACGCCTCAAGCTCTCGCTAGCGGAGTTGTTACGTCAGCGCTTTGATGACAGCCAGCGCAGATTATGACCTAGTCAGTTGTAAATGCGTCATACTGTGTGAGTGTGACGTGACCACGGCGTGTCGAATGGGCCATTTCGTCACGAGCTGGCCTTGGCCCGTGCGGGTGGGGAACGGGTGGGGAACAGGATAGGAGGGTGAGGGGGGGGGGGGGAGGGGTAGAGGGACGTGGAAACAGGCCACCTGGGGCGACTCGCTTCATTGGCAAGCACACGCTCCTTCCGTCACGCATGTGTTGATGATTGCATCGCAGGTAGTTACGCAACACTAACTTGCAACCTCTCCTCTCCTCTTTTCTTCTTGTGGATTCCCTGATTGGTGACAAATGTAATTTATGCCAACGCTTGTGGTGTGAGGGTACGTGGTCACATGCGGGGAGAGGTTGGGACTTAAACGGAGGGGGATGGGGATGCGGAAAGGGGGGGGGGGGGGGGCGAGAGATTTGATCAGGTCTGGGTTTTGATCTGTGCTGATTAAACAGGCTGACCGTTAGATGTGTCTGTTTCATGCTCAACACCGAGTTCTTTATGTGCTGAATCTCACAGCCATTTACTTTAGAACAGGTGGACAAAATAACTTCTGCTGTTTAGAATTGTACTCTCTCTCTCTCTCTCTCCACACACACACACACACACACACACACACACACAATGTACAAAACTTAAACCCCAAAACACCACCACCACCCCAAAACAACAACAACAACATCAACAACAACAGCCACATCATCCAAAAGAAACGTGAAACTGGCCAAAATGAAACGTTGCGTGTACGTGACCTCAAACTTTTAATTGTTCGAAAACGTTTTTGAAAAGAAGGATCCATCGTTCTAGGACTGATTCAGTCAGGTTTCGAACGAAACTGATGTCTCTGTATTGCATACTCAGTCTAGTCTCGAGCAGCACAAAGTCCTCTTGAGGAAAAATGAAAGAGTCGCCGGCCGGCCAAAACCAACTCTGTACGGAGACCGGCGCTTCTCTTGGCCTCTGCAGTGACCTCCAGATCGGCTAGCCGAGACCTGAGCCAAGTGATACCTAAGAAGGAAAAACCAAAAATAATCCGTCACAAGGAAAGTGGACGGTTCTGAACAACTTTGTGGTCAACGTGGTATTTCACAGTGTACACAGAAGCGGTGAGCTCTGTCGCATCCACCACCACAGTGCATTTTCAGCCTGTTTCAGAGATTACTGCCTGCGTAAGTTTTCCCCCGTGCATACACAGAACCGCAGCATGCATGCATTTTTCGTGGCAACTTTGTGCTATGCACCGAGTATTTCTGTTTTTTCCTTCTTAGGTATCACTTGTCTCGACGCAGGTCTCGGCTAGCCGATTTCGGGTCAGTGCAGAGAGTAAGCGTGGTGAAACCCGATGGTACGGAGTTGCGCCAAGACTTACTTTTACTGTGGCACCAAAACAGGTGGTGCGTGTATCAACTATTTGCTATACCCAGGGTTAGCGGGGCTGCATTCCTGTGCCAGGGTCCGCGCTTCTCTAGCCCTTGCGACGACGCCCAAATCGGGCCCTAACCGCGACCGGGCTGAGCTTAGTAATGCCTAAGAAGGAAAAATCAAAATACTCCGTGACAAGGAAAGCGGACAGTTGCGAACAACTTTGAGGTCCCCGTGTTATTTCACTGTGTGCACAGAAGCGGTGAAAACTGTTGCATTCACCAGCTCAGCCTATATTTTCAACCTGTTCAGAGATTATTGCCTGCATAAGTTGACCTCAAAGTTGTTCGCAACTGTCCACTTTCCTTGTCACCGAGTATTTTGATTGTTTTCCTTCTTAGGCATTACTAAGCTCAGCCCAGTCTCGGTTAGCCCGACTTGGGCGTCGTCGAAGAGGCTAGAGAAGCGCGGTCCATGAAACAGGAATGGCGGGGCTGCAGCAGAATCTAACACAGTTCCGACTTAGGCTGTTACAATCTGAGCGGAAGGAACTCGTCTAAAGGACGGAGGAGGGGGGGGGGGAGGAGGGGAAAGTTTGTTGAAGAATAAGATCACCAAAGATCATCATGTCAGCGAGTAATCTGCTCTCATCTCGCAACATCCTGGATACGGAATCAGCGCCTTCTCACAATCCGATCCCACAATCCTCGATCCCAGCGCCACACGGCGGCGAGCGATTAGGTATCGCAGAGTTCTCGTTCCTATCACGACAGAGGCAAAGCCGCTCCAGCTGCGTCAGCCGGAGAGCAGCATTTGTAGTAAACAAGCGGGTCATTGAAAACGAAATTGATGTAGTTTAGTGATGCCGCGTGCGAGGATGAAAAATTACTATGTGAGCCCCGGTTTCTTTCTTACTTTTTCTTTTGCTTTCTGAGAAATGGAGAAGCCATGGTTTGTAAATGGCACAAAACAAACTCCTATGCACACAATCACCGCTATAACACCGCGACCGCCCACAAGTCACGGGAATAAGTAAGACATGATACTACAAAATTAGAGTAGAGTATAGGAGTAAGGGAAACCAAGAGTTGAACAGGAAAGAGATTCTTGTGAAACTTCTCTCCCTCCCTCTCTCTCTCTCTCTACTAAAGTGACAGCGCTCTTTAGCAAACACAGTGACGTCAGCTGACGCGGTCGCGTGGGCCTTTAGCCAGCGAAGCGTCCCCAGGTCAACAAGAGAGAAGTGTAAGCTGGGGCGTCCATGCGTTTGACTGTGGCCACTCGGACATCCGTCTCTCGTCTTTAGCCACACACACACACACACACACACACATTACAGCAGCTCAGTTGCACCAAGGAACTGTTTCCTTTGTATTTTATAACTCAGTGGATCTGTCTGGGTAGCAGGTCCATCATAGTTAAGGATACATCAGTTCAGGGGCGTTAACGTCCTTCTTCACGAGCATGCGTAATAATAATAATAATAATAATAAATTGCTTTTATATAGCGCAGTATCTCGGCAGACGCTGGCTCAGAGCGCTCTACAATTACAATTATACACACACGGAACTACACACGGAGCTACACACACACACACACACACACACACATCACTTTCATAACATACAGCTGGGATCTCGATAAAATGAGCTGGGGGGGGGGGGATGAGTATTTACAGACGGATAGAGTTGCGCAAGCAACAAAGACCACTTTCGCAGCTAATCAGTCAACTAATAGAGAGAGTATCAAAGACTCGGCAACAGGGAAAACGCCGCCATCACGTTTTGACCCTTGTCAGCCCGAACCGACCCGACACACCCCACAAGACCCAAGATGAAGTGACCAGCGCAGCCTGCAAGAGTTAATCCCCTCCAGTTAAGTCACGCTGCGAGCAAACACATGGACACGCTTGTTGCATCAGACTTAGTATGTTGGCAGCAGTAACTGCGGAGAAAACATCTGGTCAGATACACGCGTGGATGACGCTTGACCTACATTTACCGTCAGTGTTTACAGTCAGTCACAGATAGAGACTGTATGCGTGATAATGGAAAGGGAAGATAACCTCGTTCAAGACTAAGCCGAGCGTGAACTTTTCTACTTGTCCGCCCCCCCCCCCCGACCCCCATCCCCTCCTTTACCTGTAAAAAAATTATAGGCCCAGTTTTTATGCTCACGGATATTTCTAAGCTGTTTTCATGGTGTCTATCACCACACCACTTAGACACCTGCACAGTGACAGCATTTCAAATGCTGGCACTGAGCCAACAGAGCTGCTGCTACACTGAGCGACAGTGTTGCACCAACATTCGTAGAATTTGAATGTTCGGCCGCTCGCGCAAAGTGTAAACAATATTGCATCGCATTACGTTATTGCTCTGGGGGTCAATCGTCAAGATACAATATTTCGAGCGTACAGGCGCACTCGCGAGCGAAACTGTTGTTAAACTTAAGTTAGCTTAGTAAACATACAAGCAGACTTACAGTCCGTTTTAAACATAGTGGACAAAGAAAACAACCAAGGAACCAGCCAACTACCTATCTGCCTTCATTCTAACCAAGAACTGATATTTACTGCCTCTTTATTCAACTAATGACCTTTTTGCAAAAGGTGGTTTTAACTTTGCGGGCAATCAGCCAACCAGCCGACCAACCAACCAAATGACCAACGACCATCCAACCAACAAAGAACGAAATGAGAGATCAGCTGATGTGCACGGAAACAGAGTTTCCCGAGAGTCACCCGCCACCCGGAAAGAGGCGCAGAGTGAAGAGGATCGAGTCTTGTTGACAAGTGTTCCTTCCCACCCTTCACATCCCACCCCTCCACCCGAGTCACAACACCTATCACTCCCTCCCTCCGTGACTGACCCTTTTGACATGTCGTCGCTAAAGGACTTGTCAGGTGGCCCCGTGTGTATTGGGCGGACCTCCTTCAGTACTCTGGCACCAACCAACCTTCCACTTTGCGTCACCGACACGTCCAGATCTGGCAGTCCGGGGGCTCCCGGTGGCTCATTTGGTTTGCCAGCTGGCCTCAGTCGCAACTGGTGCGTAAGCTCGAATGCACAAAAAGATCTGTAAACACATTTCGTACCGCGAACGAGTATCCCACGTCTTTGCCTCTTTTTTCAGTTTCGGCCCTGTATGCGAATATCAGGCAAGATTAACGGTTTTTTGACGACGCTCACTGCAGCAAACACGAGTATTTATATCAAAGTGCAATACTCTCACTGAGAGAAATTTATATCCATGAATAATTCTGGTTTCTTTTAGTGAGGCCACTGGTGCACAACCCCAAACTTACTTGGGTCGTCTCCAGTCGCTCCAGCTAAAACACAACAACAAACAAACAAACAAACAAACAAACACCCAACCATCTTCGAGCGAGCATGGAGCGCGACTAGTACGGATACAGAAACACAGATTGTAGACAAACACTTTGTCAGGTCCCACATCAGTGTTTGAATCAGTCTGAGATTTTCTATAAATCATAAGGTGTACTTTTACTGCTTTCTTATCTTCATGAAATCGTCAGAGGAAAAAAAAAAAAAAACCCCGCAAAAACATTCAGTAGAGATACAGTTTTCACTGTTACTTTCGGAATATATTTAAACGCCAATACTACAACTACCGCTAATGGAGGAGTCCACTCCTGTCAATCAAAAGGGCCAAGCCCCCAGACTTCAGCCAATCGCGTCCCGCGGTATAATGAGCACAAAACAGGCATGGCCGGTCTCAGTGGCAAACGTTTTATCAGACACTACAACGAAGGAAGCACATGCAGTTTGATATGACTGAAACATGAAAAGAAAGCAATAACTGACTCCATGGCGTCATTTGAGGAAAAAGACCGTTACGTCAATGTCTTTCATCTTGAAATCACCCCTTTTCCTAGACCGCTATGATACAATGACCGCATGGACGTACCTGTGTTTTGCTAGTACACGGCAGAGTACAGTTGAAAGACCTGAGAATTCGTGTATTCAAGGGAAACAACCCCGCGAGTCGCGGCAAGCATTTGAACGAGAGGGGCGATCGATCAGACTTCACATGTAGAACACGTCGGGGGAACCTCAAGGTTTGTGTACGCTCTCTCTCAGTCGCGTATGACGGTGTCCTAAGTCACCATTCGCTGTGTTCAGAATAGGAGTTTAACTTTCAGGAATCAGTCACAGTCATGCATGTGGGTCTGACTGATCCGGCTGGGCACAGGTTCTGCGACAAGGAGAATGTCACGGGGTTACTATAATCACGTAGACAACGAGAGAGAGAGAGAGAGAGAGAGAGAGAGAGAGAGAGAGAGATTTCTCTGACTGAGAAGGAAAAGGTATGCGTGCTTTGTTGGGGACTGATTTTGAATTAAATGGGATGGAGCGAAGCAACATGCCGGTTTTGTATTTATCCCTGTGCGTATAACCGCATCATCATCATCATCATAATCATCATCATCGTCGTCGTCGTCGTCACCAGAATCATTAAAACAACAACAACAACAACAAAAAAACATTCCAGATCTGTTGATCTGTTTTCAGTTAAACAGTTGCGTCCTCATTTCGTTTCCTTATAATATGACATGATAATGACACAATGAAGTCTGCAGACGCCGCCGTCATACGTGTTCGATTCACTTTTGACGAGAATCTCTCTTCCATCTGAAAAAGGGGCCATCAACGTCGTCATTGATCAGCTGACTGAAGATGATCTTTCGGTATGCAAACATTATGTTTCATAAATTGTTCCCTCAAACACAAACAAAAAACATGGAAATTAGGCATTTTTTTCCATAGTGCACTCTATTCACGTGACAAAAACTTAAAACAAACAAACAAAAAACATAACGAAATGTACGGAAACCAGGAACAACAACAACAAAACATTTGCCATGTTTTTCATAAGCGCAAGAACAGTGAACAGCGCCAACCCCCTCCCCCCCCAACCCTCACCCCATCCTCCAACCCACCAGCCCCCTACCCCTATTCCCATCCTCTCATACTTAAAAACAAGTCCTGGGAGAGTTTTTCCGTTCCCGTTCCGTCTGTTTTTCATCAAACGATCGGGTGTTGTCAAAGCTAGCGAATGAAGCACTCTCCTGCACATGAAACACGATTTGTCACTCTTGCGCGCGCAGGCCACGAGCTTTTGACTGACAGTACCCGATAGAAGAAATCGACATGACCACGAGAATGGAATTCGTAAGTAAGGAAACCTCCGGAACTCGAGTGCTATTGTGGAAAAGGTTTTCGACAAAGAAACCGGATGAGCGCAAATGGTGCTAGGGTGGAACGGAGGAAACGTGTCGATGAGGGAAAACGAATGGAAATTTCATGGAACATAACGCAGTCGCTTTTCAGAATTTTAAAGTATTTCTGCGAGTACATTATTTGTGGGAAAACAAGTCCGAGAAATGAATGTCAAATATCAATCGGAGACCTGGAGTGACGCGATAAGTACCAAGAAACGTTGAAGGTTTTAATAAAGAACTAACGCTTCACTGAGATGGAGTTTATTAAGGACGTTGGGTTGAGAAACTGTCGGTCGGTATCGTCCAGTAAAACTGCACCCGCTCTCCCGACCTTCCCTCTGTGTGTGTGTGTGTGAGAGAGAGAGAGAGAGAGAGAGAGAGAGAGAGAGCCCTTTGAAGTTGAACCCAACGCACTATCTTATCGTCAAAATTCCATTTCCGTGTAGTTGCATTCCCATGCACCCACCCGAAAAGACTTTCAGTTGCGCGAACATTGGGATAAACTTAATCTTTCTTAATATTGATATGCGGGACCGCTACTGAATAAACTATTACGTTTTGATTTTACCGACAACTGCAGATAAATGAAATACGACTGAAACTGAAGATTCAAGAGCTGTAGCAAACATGCGGGCCCAAACAGACCGGCGAATGGGTCACAGCTTTCTCTTAATTTCATTCTCTCGACGCACGCGCTCACATTGAACCGACTGGAAACTTTGACATTTACTAATAAGAGAAAAGTTAATAATTTCATTCAATTGAGAAAGGATATTAGCACGTGCCCTCATTTCTCCTCCCTCCTCGCCCAAACTGAAAACACCGTACAGTACTTGCAGATCAATGATTGGAGATTAATTCAGTGAGTCGCGGCAAACATGTCAAACATCAGTTCCTACAATAACTGATTACGGCCACTAGAAGAAAGACTGATCAGGTCAGTTGTGACTGATTTTGGTCACGGCTCGACCGACACAACTGACTGAAGCCAGGTGCAGTCAGTGTAGCAACACTGACCAGGCTACAGCACCAAATCACTGTAGCTGTTTAGTTTTGCATTCAGTTTCAAGCCAAAACACCTGCTTGTATTTCGTACCAGTACTGCTCGTATCAGTACCGCAAGTTTAGTTGCACTGAACAAACTTTCATCGGTGTCTTGTCAGTCTGCAGACTCGACACCTTTTTCGTCACTGTCAGTGACACTGATGCTGCCGAGAACCACAACCAGTGCCCACGCGCGCGACGGACCAGCCCAGCAGACGACAAGTTGGGGTGGTGGCGCCAAACACAGAAATCATCGGCTCCCACTGTTCTGCAGGCGATTGCCTCCTGCCTGCAATTCACACCACACGCACGTGCGAGCAAATGGCAGCGGACGAACAGGAAAAGGGGAGGAGAGGGAGAAATTGGGAGGGGGAGGGGCTTGTACGTCTGTTCTGTTTGTACTGGCTGAGGGGGGCGCGCGAGGCACGGCCAGCGAGATACTGACAGGCGGACGGCGCGCGCACACAGGAAAAGAGTGCGAGAGACAGAACTTTGTGTGTGTCTGTGTGTGTTTGACTGACTGACTTGCCTTGCTGTCTGATTGGCGCTTCTAGCCTGGGATAAGTACGACTGTGTTTATCTTTGACAAAATCCCATCTCTACGCCACATTCGAATGAATGCAGGGCTGCTTCGCTACAGCTCGGATAATTTGCACTGGCGTGGCTTCGTGCAGTCTGCTACGCTGCTCACAGCGACTTGCTGACCGAGTTGTTTTGCAGCCGATTGTAAGTGTCTCAGTCAGTTCTTCAGTGTGGCGTTTCAGTTTGTGGCCGGACGATTTGTTTCAGCCTTTCCACCGGAACTGTGTGTTTTGAATGCACTGGGGTGCATCAAAGTTGGTTAACTCTTTTGGAGCACTGCCAAATATCGACCCGGATTTCGTTTTTCACGGAATTAGGAATTGTGACGGTTAGTTGACATTCATTACGGCGCTGCTGATCACCCAGTGTGTTACCGCGAGTGATCGACGGACTTTGAGTGTCTTTTGGCCTTGTTGTGGAAATCATGGACTCACCTCCGAGTCAGGTTCTGCGTGAGCCGTTACACCCAGTGTCTCAGTCTAGCCCCACCCCGGGTACCACACCAGTCAACAACAACAACAGCAGCAGCAGCGGGAACTCAGCTTCCAGCAACAACAACAACAGCATCAGTACCAGCAGCAGCAGCAACAACAACAGCAACCTGAACTCCATTAGCGTCAGCAGCAACGGCCTGAGCGCCCTGGGACCACACGGAACATCCGCCCTGGCTGCCCACGCGGCTCATGCTGCTGCTGTAGCGGCAGCGACCCACGCTCACAACCAGGCCATCCTGAACGCCCACAGCCACCACCACGGCCATAACCCCCTCAACCTCATCAGCAAGTCCATGGTGGGCAAGCCGCCCGGCTCGTACAGCTCACCCCCACCGATGACCTGCCATCCAGAGAACAATGTCTGCAAGCTGATCGAGTACCGCGGGGCCAAGGTGGCCGCCTTCATGGTGGATGGGCGCGAGCTCATCTGCCTGCCCCAGGCCTTCGAACTCTTCCTCAAGCACCTGGTGGGTGGCCTGCACACCGTGTACACCAAGCTGAAGCGCCTGGACATCACGCCTGTCGTGTGTAACGTGGAGCAGGTCCGCATCCTGAGAGGTCTCGGGGCCATCCAGCCGGGCGTCAACCGCTGCAAGCTCATCTCCTGCAAAGAGTTCGACATCCTTTATGACGACTGCACAAACTCCAAGTAAGTACTTCACTCGTAGTTTCTTTGTGTGTGTTAATGTGGTCGGCTGGTTGGTTGGTTGGTTGGTTGGTTGGTTGTCAGTTGATTTAACGTTCTTTTCCACAACGTAGGTGTAGTATATCAACGATGGGGTGATCAAGAAAAGCCAGCAAAAATGTTTGGCTGGCACGCGAGAATCGAACGCGCAACTTGACCATTGAAAGGCCAACACTGCAGTCCCCCCCCCCCCCAATCAATATTTTCAATTTTTCTCTTTGTTTCTCGAAAGTCACTTGCAGATCGTCACTTTTATCTTGGGGGAGCTAGGATAGTCGAATGGTGGAGTGTTGGAGTCTTAATGCTCGGGTAGTTAGTTCGAATCCCGGCTGGGCCTAATATTTATGCTGGCCTTTCCTCGTTTTACAGCACTGTCTTTGATATCACCCTTTCACGGCCTTTGTGGTGGAAAAGGACGTTAAACTCCCAAATATCCACCCACCCTCATTGTTATCTTGATAACACTTATGCCATGACCATCATCACTGATCACCATCATCATCATCGTCGTCGTGGTCGTCGACATAATCCTTATCTCCACTAACTACCCTCAGCCGATGCAGGCCTCGATACATCCTCTCTGTTTAGGCAGATGCACCTCATAACCATAAGGCATCGTCTCCCACTTGTATTGTTCAGCACTCAAGGCTTGATTCGTAAAACATGCAAAATGATGACTGCGAGAGCAGACATGTGATAAAATCATGTGCCTAATGGCAAACACAGTGTCTGTTTAGTGCGGGCCAGGTATCAAACAGATTTTGTACACTGCCAGGTGGTCGCGTTTGTGCAGCGTGTCCGCCCTGCCGTGCAGTGTCGCACCGGCGGCTTTGGTTAGTCCTGCTGATATGTCACCGTGTGATATCACAAAATATTCGGATTTATCTGTGTAAGAACTTGCGTTGTGTGTAGAGAATCGCGCTGGCATGATTGTGTGCGTACGCCATAAATAATACTGGTGCACTGACTGATCTAGCACAATGATTAAGATTCTAGACCAAGTTATGTCAGTTCAGTCTGTAGCGCGAGGGGTGTGTGGGGGAAGGGGGGGGGGGGGGGGGGATCTTGAAATGTGCACTGTCACCTTGTCGGTGTTTGGTGTGCGTGTGTCTGTTCGTTGGTAGACGCTATTTGCTGGGGGGGGGGGGGGGGGGCATACTTTACCGGACAATCTGTTTTTTCTTATTTTTGTAGTCGTTTTTTGTTTGTTGGTTTTCTTTTTGGTTTTGCTTTTTTTTAAAAGTAGTAAGTAGTATTAGACTCTTGACAAAAAAAAAGAAACAAGAAAAGGGGAGGGGATTTGTGGGGGGAGGGGGGTGGAGGGGGGGGGTTGCAGGTTGTGGCTTGAGAAACATCAAGAGAGTCAAAGAACTGGGGCTTTGGTTTGTCGGAGGAAAGCTGATCGGAAGAGAATGCAAAGTTAGTCTGTGTGACTAGACAGAAGACTCAATCAGAAGAGTGTGTTTCAGAAAGCGGTGGGGTGGGTGGGTGATGGGATGTGCTGTGAGTGGAAGGGTGGGGTGGGGGGGAGGGTGGTGTTGCCTGTAGATGAGCTATGGGTGTTTAATGTGATGTGACAATGTTATGTGTCAGAGGCTCGACACTACCCCCACCTAGTGTCACGTGCTGCCACTAGAGTTTAATCCACACCGGCTTTGAAGTCCTCTCTTGCAGCTGTCTGCCTTCTGCCCTCCCACGTAATAAATTATGACACTTCCATATCTCCCTCACAGCGCGCCTCTAGTCGCCTTCATGTCGCCCACAACTTCAATTGGTAAAGAAAACAATTGAACGTGTAGTACTCCTTGTGTGCGTGTCACATTTATTGCCATAAATTTGAGCAGGAAGTGTCATGTTTTTATTGTTTTTTGTTTCAAATTACACGGTTTCCGTTTTTTGTTGTCATCCTGTGTTCTTTGGCGGATGAAGTTTAAAACATACGTTCGTAATATTCCGAGGAAATCAGAAGGCTCACTATGCCACGTAAACTGAATGTGTGATTTGCAGTTAATATTGAGATTGCTTTTCGATGAGCATTAAAAAAAAAAAAAGGTTGTTCTTAAAAACTGACAAGCGAACACTGAACATCAAAGGGTGAAAAGCCACACCCTGAAGAAAACTGACCAACGATGACAAAAAAGGAAAAGAAAAAAAGAAGAAGAAAAAACAATCTACGGAAATAAAACAAAATATAACAAAACACTATTTATTAAGCAAACAAACAAACAAACAAAAAACAACAACAACAAACAAACAAAAGAACACCCAAACAAATTCCTGCAACCAACAATATCGATAACGACAACAATACCCAACTAAAGCCAAAACAAACAAGTCCCAACACAGTAACAAACGGCAGCAGCCAACCAGACATTAGCAACAAAAGAAATTCACTGAGACCTGACGTTCTGCCGGAGAACCACCACTCTATTAACTGATAGTTTGCAGCTCGGTCTGAGTATTGGGAGCAGAACTCGCCGATATCATTCCGCACTACACTCAGCGTAAAGTACTTATTATCACTGGGCGAAATACAAGTCGAATGACAATCACGCCGGAGACGCCTAACTTCTGAGTGCCTGATCATGCTAATTAGACGCTGTGTGTGATTGATTGACAGCCGGCGACAGCTGAGTTCTTTGTGCAACTGGCAATACGCATCACTAGTCATCCATTTGTTGCGGCATCTGTAAATGAAACGCGGCGATGTGGAGTCGAACATATCAGTTTCAGTGCCGGTTAGCAATACGATGTAGGCAGATTGATTATTTTCTTAGAACTTATACGTTATTGTTCCCTTTCTTTCTGGAACTGTTAACAGTTGTCTACTTTATGGTGAACAGGCATTTTTTGTGGGTGGCTTCAAGATCATAGGCATGCGCCGTCGCAACAGTATACAGTGAAGCACAACAAGTAAACCTTAATATTAGGGTGCTCTTCAATAAAGCAGAAGAATGACGGACACGTCACACTAAAAACTTATAAAGGTATTAGTTGGAAGAAAGAAGGTACAACTATTGCAGAAGAAGGAAAGAAAAGACATTTGTTAATTACCAGTGTTATTTAGCTGGAAAATCACTCTATTCTGGGCGTATATATGCTTTAAGCTTTGATAATATTATTACTTTATCGCAGCTTCAGTTGAAGCTGACAATTGTTTTTCTTGACGAGTGTCTTACGGACGTTTGTGTATATCACGGTTTAATAGTTCCCCTATAATTCAGTTTAGGAAAAAAAAATCAAGAAATAAAATAGAGCCGACTACAATTCAATCTCTGGTCGATACAGTCTGTATTTCAGCCAGAAAAATCCACCCAAACCTGAGGTAGCCTGCGTCCTGTCCTAACCCATGCTGTGCACCAGTGATTTTGCGGGCTAAACTGTAGACTGGATATTAAAAAGCCTGATACTGTAACTTCTGTAGAAGCTTGACACATGGACCGTGTAGCTAGCACTGCTTGAGGGGTGGGTGGGTGTTTGGGAGTTTAACGTCCTTTTCCACCTCGTAAGGGTGATATCAAAGACGGGGCAACGATGAAAAAGCCAGCACAAATATTTGGCCCCAGCCGGGATTCAAACCTAGCACTGCTTGAATGATGTGCATTTGCCACACGTCTCATATTTGAACGCAGTGTGCACTTTGCACTTACGTATTTTGACTTATTAAAAAAAAAAAAAACGTGTAGGTTTTTTTTTTGCATCAGTAATAATAAATAACTTTGTTTTGAGTGATATTTTCTGAGCGTAATCTACGATACATGTCATCGCACCTTGTTAAGATTTCTGCAGTAAATGTTGGAACTTCTCAACTGATAATATCAAACAGCATTAAGTAATTCGCTTTCTCATGATTTCAGTTTAGGAGTGACAGATAAAGTCAAACGCGTTCCGACTCAGCGAATTACTTTTATTTTCCTGTTCGTTCCTTCTACCGATTTGCTGACATCTCTCTTGGAAATTGGCACTCTTGTCAGTTACACGTCAAGTGCAGGCCGTCAGTGCAAGTCGATTTCATTTGTTAGCTGCGAGTTCTAGATACACTATCGACATTATTTAATACTTGTAGTTACCGACAAGGCTTTTATTGCTGTTGCTGAGCACCGTCTGAAGTGAAGCAGTTGTAAATCAAACGTGCAGGAGAATAGTATTAATGTCAAGATGGCTCTTATCGAAAGGAAAAAGAAACGTAACATTTTATGTCAGGGTGTATTCTTTCTGCTGCAATGTAAATTTCTTGTGACGTCTGTGCTCTCGTTTTGTTTGTCTAGTGTGACACCGTCAGTGCGTGCAAAATCATAATCCGAAGTTTAGTTTTGTTTGCTTTGACTCGATTTCCATGTTTACTCCCACGAAAGGTGTTTTAAAAGAAAAAGAAGAACAAAAAAAAAGGAAGAAAGAAAGAATGCATTTTGCCACAATGTAGGATGTAGTTTCTGATGCGATGCTGTAAACTTCTCTTAAGAACTGCACAGTTTCTGTACGAGTGTAAACTCTATGTCAGCTAAAATCCTGTAGGAGATAACCAGTAGACCTCAGGATTATTTAAGCAGACACACACTTTCACCAGGATTCTATTTGCAGCTGTTTGTGAGGTAAGCTGGCGTTTCTTTATTATAGGGACGTTGGTACAAGTGCGACAGAGAGCGATAATAGAGTGACATACACCTCAACACAAACACACACACTCCAGGGGAATCGTCAAGTGTCTTTTTGAGAAAGCGACAACCTGGCTTAGGCGTGACCTCAAAACACTTTCTGAAGGGTTGTGGGTCGGCTTAGAGTTAGACTACATGCATGTATCCCCACATGTATACATGTATACTGACACTTTCTGTTGGGCTTACAGGCCCAGTTACCGTGTGGAGGATGTGTTGTAGTTAATAATAGTAATGGCTTTGCGTTCGAAAATATGCTAGAAATTATCAGTATTAGATAAAGCAGCTTGCGATGTAGATTTTATTTCAGTTTATTTTTGTTTTGTTGGTGGGGAAGTCAGTAAATGTTTGAGTCTGCGTGCGAGAAACATTTTACAGGAGTCCGGAAAATATTGTTGCCAGGTTGGGGCTTAACGCCGCGCGACGCTATTATTAAGAACACATCTCTGGGTCAAAGCAGAATTGTTTTCAACTAATCTTGCAGTTAGCTGCGTTAAAAGGGAAGTTGCAGAGCATAACTACATTGTGCTGAGTACCAGTTAGGGTGAATTGTTTTCCTTGTGAAAGTTGAAAGCAGTTACTGAAGGTTGTCAATTTCCCGTATCGATCGAATGATCAGATTTTAGCCTGCTGCGTTTTTTGTCAAGTGTTAGTTAGTTAGGGCTTAAAGCCGCGCAACGTCAGTTATTGTTAAGAACGCATCTCTGGTTCAGTGGATGATAAAGTAGAATTGTTTTCAACTAATCTTGCATTTAGCTGCGTCCCACACGTAATTCAATCTATGCAGTTTCAATTTACGCGTTTGGATATATAATATTGTGTTACTCGACAGCCTATTTGTTGTCTCTGCAGCTGTTGATGGACACAAAAAGTTCCTTAATTTATGTTTTGTGTGTGACTTTTCCTGGCAACACACATTCTACAGTAACCCCTCTTCAGTATTTCATTTCTTAGAACTTTAAAAAAAAACAACATCAGATAATTCAGACATGCAGTTTGTTCTTGTTGCTGTGTCTAAATGGTAACAAACAATCTCAGTGTAGAAACTGCTGTATTCGCCGCACTGATACTTTGTGTATGTAAACAGGTGAAGGCTGTACACAGGCTTTCGGCCTTATGCCTCCACTTCACTATCGTCTCGTTTGCAAAGTCAGTGGAAATAAAACCATGTCCAAACCAATCAATACACACGTATGTCTTAGTTCTTGCTGCAATCGCGAGTTACTGTTTATTCTCCTAGTTTCCACAGCAGCGATTTTTTTTTAAAATCGCATTTGCACGTCCATACGAAAAGAATACTTTTACAAGTAGACAAATACATGTAAAAAAAAAAAAAAAAAAAAAAAATGACAGACTGACCGAGGATACAGTAGATTGACCAATCGTTTTGGCGGTTAACTTGATTGTGCTGAATGTCCTCACGTTGTCAGAGTCAGTGTGAATTTTTCTTTGTGAAAACGTGTCACTAACACGGCAAATACAGCTCTGAACCGCAGTTCCTGAAGGTTGTCAGTTTCATGAACATCAGTGTATCGATCGAATGATGAGATTTTAACCTGTTGCGTTATTGCGTCGATGATGTCGAGGTTTTATTTTCTGGTGTCGGTTGCAGGTTGAATATTAAATTCAGGTGTAATTAATTTGATTTATACCATCAGTTCTTGCGTTTTATAGTGGCATCACTTGACTCCTAAAGCTTACGCCGCAACAAAGCGGAATTCCCCCTTCTCACCCCTGTGGCGAGTACTTTGAAAAAGATCCACCCCCACCCCCCACCTCCACGCCCACGGCGGCCCCCGTAACCATTATATTTTTTTTATTTTATTTTATTTTATTATTATTATTATTTTTTTTTGCTGAAAATAATCATGACAGGTTATTTCGCAGCCGGGGGCGGCATGTTCATCAAGGTTGTTCTCACCAGAGCCGGGACCGTGTCCCAGTGACACTTGAACTTGGAGCGGACTATCGGCCGGTGTTAGCACGGGGTCTCATCGCTGATCACATCGCTACAATTAACACAGCCACTCCACTGTCCCGCTTGCCTTTCCACTTAGTCGCTGTGTCTCGGGCAGGGCCACGTAGTTTCTTTTTCCAGCGGTAACTTTTGCCCGGGCGGTTGGTAACGCCAGCGGAGATGCGCATCGACGCGGTCAACGTTGTTCGAGACGGGAAGAAAATCGCGTGTGAGACTGAGACAGAGATGATAGCAGCGCTCAGGGGCAGCTTACAATAATTTGTGCTTTTACTTGGATTTTCTTGATGTTTTCCACACAAGATACTATTCTTTCCATTTCTCACAAGAGAGACAGCGGATAATGCAGACACCTTTTCAGACTTTGCTTTAATTTTAGTGTTATTGTACATACGTTGATTAGATACTTTTCTTTCCATTTCTCACCAGAGACACGGTGTGTTAGTGCAGACATCTTTCCAGACTTTGCTTAATAAAAAAAAACGTACGCACATTGAACAGATACCATTTCCATTTCTCACAAGAGAAACTGCGTGTTAATGTAGACTGCCTTTTCCGTGAACAAATAGAGCAGTTTGCTTATGTGAAGTGTTTTTGTACGACATCTTTTTTGTAGAAGTGATTCACTATCATTCACCACTTTTGTCTTCATGACCTCGTCGGCTGTGGAGCTCTGCGCAGAAGTCATGCATGGGGAAGAAAACATGCGGCCGGGCCGTCCACAATGGCTCGACTGGCATCGACAGCCGCAAGATAAGCGCGCTTTTCTTTAGCGATTCACTCCCCTAGCCCATCAAGCATCAGGCCGCCCTTTGCCGCAAGTTTGTCGCGATCGACTGTTGGAAAGTCTGTCAGATCATTTTTTTTTTTTTTTAATACCCCTACGGCCGTTGGGTTATTAGTCCGCGGCAAGCGGGCAAGCAGTTTAACGTCAGCGGCTGATGACGCGTCATGGCGTGCGATAACGTCATTGTGAAGGGCAGCACGCCTGATTGGCATCGTGGCTACAGGCGGGCAACTGGCCTCGCGCACGTGGCCGGCATGGGGAGGGATGATTACATTTATTCCTCTTTAGCTGCCATTGATCAGGTGCTGGTGTTTCTTGCTTTATGACCAGTTGCTATTGATCGGTTTGCGGCGCCGGCCGCTGTTTTTCCCCTTCTGCCCATGCCCCGGGGCCCGGAATGCGCCTACCCGATTTCTATCTTAATTCTTTGTCAAGGGTGGCCACCGGCTGGGTCTTGGTGCCTGTAATGTACAGCTTTTGAGTTTGTGTGTGTGTGTGTGTGTGTGTGTGTGTGTGTGTGTGTGTGTGTCTGTGTGTGTACACGGGGGGGGGGGGGGGGGAGAGGGGGAGGTGCTAAATGTGACAGTCCTGTATTATACTGCCTTTTTCTTTCGTTTTTCTTTCTTTTCCACATTCCTCCTTTCTTCCCTTACGTCTTCTTCCCCCTTATTGTTTCTTTCTTTCTTTCTTTCTTCCATTCTTGTAAAAAAGTTTAAGGGGAGCCGGGGTGGTCGAATGGTAGAGCGTTGGACTTCTAATGCTCGGGTCGTGAGTTCGATCCCGGCTGGGGCCAAATACTTGTGCTGGCTTTTTCATCGTTGCCCCGTCTTTGATATTACCCTATGTGGGGGAAAAGGACGTTAAACCCCCAAACACCCACCCCACCCCCACCCCCACCCACCCCCTGTAAAAAAGTTTAAAAAAAATTAAAAAGCTTGAGTCTTTGCCGGTCGTGACAAACACCACGAAAATGGAAGCACTTGGCTATTATTTTAAGATAAAGATACGATATTTTTGTTTTGGAAGCGTACTATTTGTTTTGTCATATACGTCTGGAAGAGAATTAATTTTGGACTGATTGTGTGTGTGTGTGTGTGTGTGTGTGTGTGTGTGTGTGTGTGTGTGTGTGTGTGTGTGTGTGTGTGTGTGTGCGTGCGTGTGTATGTGTGTGTGTGTGTGTGTGTGTGTGTGTGTGTGTGTGTGTGTGTGTATCCGGCCACGCACGCACATAATAAAACACTGAAACACGCTTTGCTGTAACTGAATGAATTGAAGGACAATTCTGGTGAATTCCTTGACGCTAATTTGTTTTTGCTGTCTGTGGGTCCCTGACGGATATCGCCATATTCAATTACTAACGTAACTTCTCTGTCTGTCTCTGTCCCGAGCACGCCTCTACCTGCATCGGGTCTTCAACAAATCAATCTGCACCATATATCCTGCTTGTTTCGGCTGAGTAGGGAAGATGTCATCGCTTTTAAGCATCGATTTACCCAGAGCGGCGCCATTGTCCAAAATGAGGGCTAACATGTGTTTCCTACAATTATGGCCATCGATTTTTGTAAAGCTTTCATTGGAATAAAAGAAATCATGGAGCGGTTTTGATGTTCTCAGCGGTTGGTGCTCTCTGGAGAACAGAAGTTATCAATTACTGAGGAATCCATTTGGCATAACGGCACATCATTCTTTTAGCTGAACTGCCCCCCACAAATGGAGTTTTATTGTTGGTCGGGGAAAATATTATCGTTTATTTTTCCTTTAAAAGCCGCGGAATTTGAGTCGATGTGTGTGGGGAGGATTGGGCGTGGAGAAATATTGGCTTAAGTTTCGACCATCGGCCTTGGATGGCGCGCACACAGAAAGTCGGATTTCAGGATGTGCAGCTCTCTCTCTCTCTCTCTCTCTCACACACACACACACACACACACACACACACACACACACACACACACACACACACACACACACACACACACACACACACACACACACACTGGGGCGTCAGGTATGCAAAAGATGATCCCACAAATTGTGTGAGTTCCCTAATTAATTCAACGGCTTGTGTCGGCAGTGAACACGTTTGTTTACCCTCTGCAATAATGGGCAGAAAGCTAAATAACCACGTGCATAAATTAATTTAGAAACTCTAGTCATCGTTAGCATCGATATTGAATCTTGTGGTGCATGAATAAATTAATATTTAGCAACTTTAGTCCTCTGAACGTTAGCACTGATTTTGAATCTTCTCAGTGGTGCATAAATGACGTCAGTCAATCAGCAAAGCGAAAGCCGCTGTCGAAGTCGTGTATCTGAGAATTTCTACATGTAATATAATTTTATAGTGTATGTAGTATACATGTATAACATTTTCTTGTTTTGTCTCTTTTTTCGGGGAGCCGGGACAATCGGGCGGTAGAGCGTTGGACTTTCAGTGGATCGTGAGTTCGATTACCGGCTGGGTTGGGGGAGAAGAGGGGGCAGATATTTTTGCGCCGGCTTCCCTTTTTGTTTTAAACTGTTTTATTTTGTTTACTTCTATACAAGCACCATACATACTATCGTGGGACACAACAAGCTATACGCTTATGTCAAGTGTCCATGAGAAAAAGACGAGTTATGGCTTCCCTTTTTCTCGTTGCCCCATGCTTGATACATGTATCACACATACGTGGTGGAAAAGGACGTGAAATCCTCAAACACCCAACCTTAGATTTTTACCTTTGTTTGTCCCTTTTGAACTTCTTTTTGCAAGATGTACGGAGTGTTACGGATCAGAAACAGACATCCACGTGTCCCTTGTTGTGTCCACACACACACACATTCTGAGTTTCATTCCACACAACACTTTTTTCCCCCCCTTGCTCCCTTTCACGAATTTCCTATTCTTTCGTTATGAAGCGAAGCTGTCGCGCATTTTAGTTCCTCCTCCTGCATTGAACGTGGGTAAACATGAACATGGGTTTTATTTGCTTACCTCCCTCAAAATGAAAGCGCTTTCCTCTGCCTCCTCAGTCCACGATTCAGAAACTTCCGGATTAATTTTTTTGCTTACCTTTCCTGACCTTTGTAATATTTTGCGCGTATTTTTACCGCGTGTCCAGTTCCGGGTGGGTGGGAATTGGAAGGTGAAGGTCAGGATGGAGAGGTCTTGTTGCTTTGTGTCAGTGTGTAGTCGATCTGGGCGGGTCCTGGATTTTTCAGTGTAGATTTTTTAAACACATAGCGGGATAATTGTTTGACTTTGTGGACGAACCGACCTCACCCAACAGTTGCAATACTTGCACAACTGTGTGTGTGTGTGTGTGTGTGTGTGTGTGTGTGTGTGTGTGTGTGTGAGAGAGAGAGAGAGAGAGAGAGAGAGAGAGAGACCCCACCCTTATCCATATCATACTCACGGCGTCTAAGTCGACACGGGATCACGAACTGTTCTCAACAACAATCGAAACCCACACAGTCGTGTTTCTCTCTCCCCTGTCCCCTGTGTCAATACAAGGCAGAAGAAGATTTGAGTGGCGTCAGATCCCACATAAGTGATGTGGTTGTGTTGCACTGCTGAGGTCGTTATGCGTCTATTGCTGGGTCAATAGTCTAACCAGAAGTGGTTTGACAACACCACTAACCAGGCGCAGAGGATTGTCATGCGTGTAGAGTGTTTTGACACGAAGGCTTTTGTATTTATCATGCTCTGTTTTATGTTGTTATTATTATTATTGCTTGTGTCTGGAAAGGGAGGCAAGCCTGTTTGTTTGCACGCCTGATTGGGCCTGATTTCAAGTTTCCTGTCTGTGTTGAAGACCGTATTGAAATTTGTTTAATTGTTTTGTCAAATCGTTTTGACACAAAAGCTTTCTGTGTAACATGGTTGGTTTTATGTGCTTATGTTTTGAAAGATTCGGTATTTCTTTGCACGACAGATCAGGGTTTGTTTTTCCTCTCTCTCTCTCTCTCTCATGAGGAACGGTTATTAATCTTTACACAACTATTGTGTCTGATTCCTGCGTGTCTTTTTCTGAACAGTAAAGAAGACCCCCCCCCCCCCCCTCACACACACACACACCCCCTATGCTTCTCTAGGAGCCAAAAGGACACCCCCCACCCCCACCCCCACACACACACGCACACACACAGAGCACCACCTTTTGTTATCATCAAGTACTGACATGTGCAAGATATCTACTGATCTGAATTTTCATATTTTTTGCTGAGGAGTAAAGTAAAGATATCCCTGATGAGTGTGTTGACTACACTGTACATATACTTTGATACTAGATCCGGGTTTCCGCGCTAGTTGATGCCGCGCCCCTCATTTGATTTCTAGTTTTCTGCGTTCTGTCATCTGACTGCCCCTTTCAGCGGCATCTTTCTCCCTGCCAGCTACCACTTTCAACAGTACCATCAGCACTTTCCATGTCAGTCGATGCAGTGAAGCATGACGGTTCATATTCTTCACCCGATACTCCGTCCAGTTCGCCTGTCTGTGTCTGTCTGCATTCACTGGGAGTTGAATTGTTTGGCTCTGAACTGATGCCTGATGCTTTTTTTTTTCGTGGGCAGGACACAACTAGTGGCAATATGATACTGCTTTTGTGCGGCAGAGGCCTTTCCTTTTTTAGGCATGCCGTTGGAATAAATGGGCTTTGACAATGACAAACTGAAAGTGTCTTAGTGGGGGCTTTATCATACAATTGGGGCGGTTCCTAGACAGTGTGTAGTGAACACTGGTGACTCATTTTTTTTTTTGTCGCTTGTGCCGTCTTTGTCATTCAGGGCGATTATCGCCATTTCTGTCACGAACATCATCGACTTTACACCACTGGATTTCCAGAAGCAGTGAGCGGATTTTGGAATTAATGTCAGAAACGCAAGCGTGTATAGCAAATAGCAAACGTGAAAAGTAGTTGACAGCTTCATACTTTGTTAAGGAGCGTGTGTTTGACTGAGAAACCCCAAGAACTTAGAAGACGTATAGCCCCCCCCCCCCCCCCTTAAAAACAACAACAAAAACAAAACCAAAACAACAACAACAACAACAACAATAAACAACTGCGGTTATTTAATCAGCTTTACTGTCAGCAGACTAACGTCCAAACTTGACTTTATTTGAATTCCCTAGTATTACTGAGCTGTTCTGGTAGTATCATCCCACCATTAAGACAGACACTGAGACAGACAGAGTAGATTGGTTGCCGGGTGCAGTGAAGGTCAATGACTGTTACCACTCAGCGACTGTTTAGAGTGATATTAGAGTATTTGACAAAGGAACAAAAGAAAGAAAAAAAAATGTTCACATACATAACTCATGGCTATAATCGAGCCACCATACATAACCACGCTCGTCAGTCCTTCCACACCACACCTCACCATATAACGTCTCTCAAGTTTCTCACGACTACACTTTCGACAAGGCAATATTTGTTCCCTCTTTGACCAGAAGTTAACTCCGAGGCTTCATAAAGACTCAGCTAGTATTTGAACATGAAACGTGATGCCCGCCTTCTTCACGCTCGTTGCCTTCATGGAAGAATACCCGACATTCGCAACCCATGCCCTCTCGCCCATTTCTCTTGCTAGAGAGAGAGAGAGAGTGTGTGTGTGTGTGTGTGTGTGTGTGTGTGTGTGTGTGTGTGTGTGTGTGTGTGTGTGTGTGTGTGTGTGTGTGTGTGGGAGAGAGAGAGAGAGAGAGAGAGAGAGAGAGAGAGAGAGAGTCGCTTAGGTTCGCTTTGTATGGCCCGCCCCCTCCTCCTCGTCTTACCCTATAATAAGGCAGCTATTCAAGTTTCACAGACAGAAGAATTTCGGTGTTGGCGTGTGTGCATCTAACTATTCTAGATGTCTTTTCTTCTCACTTTGCCCCTCGAAACGACGGACACCCCACGGAGTCAAAATGCGACGACTCCGGTTTTGCTTATTTGAATGCGGAAGGGTTTGTGCGCATTGTGCGCTGGAGTGCGATCCCTTTTTACACCCGTGTAGTTTTTAAAAAGAAATCTACCCTCTGTGGAACTGTCACTCTGACAGTTGAGAAAAGTGATACCTGTCATGGCACAGGAAAGTGCAGTGTCATGTCAGCAACACATGGCTTTCTCTGGTTAATGTCTCTAGGTGGTTGCTACGCTTACTGATTTTTTTAGAAAATATTTTCGCTCGTGGATGCGCCACTACGCTCGAAAGCTTCTGTCTTGATTAGTACAGCTCTTGATACGATACAAAATTGTTTATACTGCGCTCGAGCGGTCGAACATTCAAATGCCTAGACAGTTGTACATGTAACAGTACTGGAGCGCTCAGTGTGGTCTCCGCGTTATCGAGCACGCTTCTGTTGGCTCAGTGCCAGCACTACAGACGCTGTCACTGTCCAGGTGTCTAA
The DNA here is from genome assembly GCA_018292915.2 of Batillaria attramentaria. NCBI lineage: Eukaryota > Metazoa > Mollusca > Gastropoda > Batillariidae > Batillaria > Batillaria attramentaria. Next base: position 404,591 of record JACVVK020000049.1, on the reverse strand, counting down.
ATGGTGTGATGACAGATACCAGGAAAACAGCTCAGAACGATCTGTCAGCATGAAAATGTTAGTATCAGCTCCTTTAAATTACGGAGATTAACTTTAAACTTGATTGATTGATTGATTGATTGATTGATTGGCGTCCTGAACTCGGTTTAGCTGGTTGCTCCTCCGGTTAGTTTGTTAGCCAATCATTTGTACATAAATAGAAAACGGTGTAGATCAAGATTGATCACCTTGTATTTCTCTCTCTCTCTCTCTCTCTCACACACACACACACACACACACACACACACACACACACACACACACACACACACACACACACACACACACACACTGATTGCCTCATCCACTCCAGTCATCTTAGGTGTCAAATTAGTCAATCGATCATTTCGTCAAATCAGTCAGTCATTTGATTTCTTCGAATCAGTCATTCAGTTTCGTCAAATCAGTCGTTTGATGTCTTGAAATCAGTCATTCAGTTCGTCAATTACGTCATTCGATTTACTCAAATCGGTCATTCGATTTTTGTCCTTTTTTTCTGACGCGGTTGGTAAACCATACAACGCAACCCCCTCTTTGTCTGTCTCTGGTTACAATCTGTCCTAGGGTAAGTACCCAAGTTTGCAGATCCCCGGCTGAATGCAACGGATACTGCTAGGGTAGTTATTAGTCTGTATAGTGTTACGTTGGCGGCCGCGTGTGACCACGCCCTCTTGTCGAGTTCTTTGATTGACAAGCCGCTGTGGTGCAGAATGTGAACTGTTGGGACACCACTTTGGGTGTCGTGCAGTGTTAGAGATGTATTGCTTTTGCATGCGTGTTCAGTCTGCTGCTGCCTGTTGAAGAACAAAACGGAAAAAACAAAGTCTAGATTTAAAGATCGCTTGCAGAGTTGAGACGGGAAAAGAGGCAGTGGTCGACTTAAACAGCGAAAAGAACAACAACAAAAGCTAAAAGAAAGCAATACAGCAAACACACACACACACACACACACACACACACACACACACACACACACACACACACACACGCACGATTCTGCCATTCACACATGATGCTGCTGAGGTCCGAAAAGGTGTGTTCATACACTTGTAAAATACACTTCATTTGGATTACTTACTGTAGTCTTTCAAATGGTACTTGCATGAAAATGCCTTCACTTGAGCTAAGTCCAAACGCCCACTCATACCAGTATTGAATGTTGCTTTTATTTCGAAAATAAAATCTGTCTTCGCCACTTTTAGCTCACAATCTCCGACAGCATTTTTCTTGTTTACTGGAGTATGACTGAGGCGAGCATACAGCTGAAAATAGAAAAGCTGGCTGTCCCGGAGAGAAAGACTAAACAGGCTGGAATCAGATTCTATTTCCGAAACAAATCGTTCACCGGAAGTCGCTTCCGATCGAAGACAGCATGACGTCAATTCCGCCACATCCGGGTATTAAACGTACTCCGCAGGACGCATGCATTGGTGACAGTTTTAGATTGAAACCTGAAGTGACTGAGAGGGTCGCAGTGAACAGTCCTTTGCAAAGAACAGGGGGAAAAGAACTAAAAAAAAAAAAAAAAAAAAGAAGAAAAAACAATACTGGTTTGCAGCATTAGAAATTTACCCGAACGGGTTGAAAGTCAAACCCGTGTATGCGCTTCTGGCTGTCGCATAGCTTGCAGACCTTGCCCAGATAAGGTGCATTCACACCAAGGACAGTGTTAGTCCGAATCAGATTCATACATTCACAAAGGCTGTGTGGAGCATTGTGGCGCGGAGGGGATTTTGACCGTGCGTCGGTTGGGTGGCACCTTGGGTTGGAATCAAAGTTGTGATAACTGTAAGATCCTACCGTGACACTGCAACCGTTAGAAATCGCGAACGAAGTACTCAAGTAGATGTATGTTTTCTGTGTCGCCCGACAGGTCCGCAAAGACTGAAATTATAGGTGTGGGAAATCCGAGACAACGAAAGGTGACTCTACTGTTTACTGATGGCGGCTGGTACAAATGTTCAGTGCAAGATCGTAATTTATCAACGCTTGAAGCACTCATCTACTCGCGCGTAAACAACTTTACAACAGTAAGATGTATTCCTTTTCAGGTTCTTCTTCGTTTCAGTTTTGCTTTGTTGCTCCCTGCTGCACGAACTTGGATGCGCCACGGACAGAAGATTACCGACCGTGTTTCAGTTCCCAATAGTGTGCTACAAACTCTAGTCTGAATAGTTTGTAGTAAATGAACTAGCACAGTGTATGACAGCGCGTAGCTACGTGAAATGTCAAATCCAGTGCACCCTTCACCAGATGACGGTAGCTTTATTGTGCAGTGATGTCATAATCCATGACGTCAATCTGCTATGCACATGACGTAATATCTATTTTATTGCAAGAATAGCCCGTGCAGAGTAACTATACTCATGCTTTTGAGATCGTGTCAGTACTGAGTGGTGCTGTTACCAGAATCCGTAATGACGGTGTGCTGTTCGCGTGACGTAATGCCGGCACGTGCTGGTGAACGTCTTTCGTCCTGTGATTGGTTTGTTGACATTTTTATTGCTAGGGTCTGGTTTTGCGTCGAGTGTTCTTATCACGGCTGGCCGCATACAGCACTGGCCATCTGGTACCCGTGTTTATGGTCAAGTGGCACGGATGACTGTTTTCAATGACCAGCGACGCTTTGGTGATGTTCAGTAGGGTGGAACATCACCCCTGTAATAAGGACTTGACAAGTGTTGGCTGTCGAGCACATGGCCATATGCAAGACTTGATGTTATCTTTCAAGATAAAGTGTAATCGAAGGGCCACAATAGAAATTCTGACGACCAAATAACGAAAGTGGGTGTGAACTTTTTGATGGAGCTCTGCCGTCGTCTAGGAAAAAGGCCTACGCGCTTCTCAAATCCATGACACTTAGTCTGTTTTTCGCAAAATACTTCTTTTGGTGTAGATGTTAGGAACTTTTGCCGATGTAGATTTAGCTACGGCAAGTTTTAAAAAAGGTGGTCTTTTGATCACCTTTTTTGCCGTTGGAAAATACTCTCTCTCTCTCTCAGCTGGCTGCTGGCTTGGAGGCAGTTAATCACGGCTTCTCTAGCCCTGTTTTGATCTGTCAACAGACCTACCTCTCCCCTCTATACGCTGAATAAATGTGACACATCTTAACTGCCAAGATTCCATTCCCCTGTCAGATGGCCACAGTGGCCCGGGAATATATTATATATTATAAAACAAGCCAGAAGAGCAACCTTAGGTCACATCAAAGCAATGGATACAAACAATAAAATAATTTTCGACTGCATAATTCACAGACAACCCTTCGCAAGCGACACGGGCAGGTGATGGGCAAGTGACGGGCAAGTGACGGGCGGCTTGTTTCATGTGACGGTCACAGGGCGGGGGGACACACGTGACAGTCTTTCTAGTTCAACACTGAGGAGTTGAGGTGAAGTAGGTTACATCACGTTAACATTGTTCACTAGAGCGAAATGATGAAGTGACTGGAAGTGTCGTCCCTTGGTTTCTCTCTACTTCGTGGCCTCGGAGTGCTTTACAAACAAACAAACAAACATACAAACAAACATACAAACAAACATACAAACAAACATTAACAAACATGAAAAAGATTCAAGAAAAACATACCAAAAAAAAACTGAAACAAGGGTGGGTGGATGGGTGTTTGGGGAGTTTAACGTCCTTTTCCTCCACATACGGGTGATATCAAAGACGGGGCAACGATGAAAAATCCAGCACAAATACCAAACAACACCACCACCAACAACAACAAAACTGAAACAAAGAAACAAACAAAGGAAAACAAAGAAACAAACAAAGGAAAACAAAGAAACAAAGAAAAACAAACAAGAAAAACGGAAACAAACAAACAAACAGTAAAATGGTCAACTATTTCATACACGGGAGTCCGAGAACTTTTTGTGCTCAAGAATCGCTTGCACTAAATAAGAATTGATTCAGTATCAATGATGTTAAATGTTTGCAGAAAAAAAAGGTTATCAGGCCTGAGACGATCAAAGACTTGGCACACAACATTATAACAAATTGAAATCTTTCACAGCACGGTTCAGACGTAGAAGAAAATTATTTTCAAGAAAACGATTTGAAAAGAAAATAAATTGGCTGCCGAAAACTAAGACACGGAGTCATTGCGTACCAGGTCAGGGTGTGAATGGGTGCAACGAGAGAGACAGAATAATTAATTGACATTACATTCGTTGTCACACATTAATCACTCATATTTGACATATATATATCCACCATTTGAAACTACACATACTATGTAAATCTGTCTCTGCACACGTGTCTTAATATATGCACCATATTTGAATTGAGACCCTATATACCATGTATGTCCGTCTGCCCGTCCGTTCCGCCACTGACAGACCGTCACACGAGATGGGCCAATCAAATTAGAAACCCACAGGCAGGACGCAATTGTTGTTGACTGGATGAGTGACTGTGATGGAGTGTCTTATTCTCTGCTCGCAACCTTTCGCGTACGGATTTGGATTTCACACCGTACGTTTGCAGATGGTGACTGATGTAAAGCAAAGACGGTGGGTGGTACCGTGAAATGTTGCGTGATCTTTTGGCAGCAATTTGTCTTTGTTAAAAAAAGAGATGAAATGGTGATGCCTCTTGGTGTGAAAGAGTCCGGCGCGCGAGTGCCACGGTTGCCAGGGGAAAATTGAAAAATGCCTGTTTTACATCAGTATACTGAATATTTATATAAAATATGTTGCTTTGCAAGTGTTCTCGGCTTCTGCCCTTCTCTTTATGTCGTAGTCTGTCTCACTTCGTCAGTTGGCCTTTCTCGTTGAGATCGTTGTAATATACTTTAAAAAAAAAAAACCAAAAAAACAAACAAAAACAAAACTTACGATTGCACTGTGTTTTTCTCTCTCGGGACACAGTATGCAAACTTACCTCGCGTCTTTCCACTGGTGTTACTTCAAAGTCAGATGTTGGAAGTTAGCTGTCTGTAGTGTGTACTTTACATTGGTGGAAAACAAAATTCAGCAATAAAACCTAACAATATCGACGACCTGTTATCTGTCTGTTGTGTTCTGTAGTCACTTGAAGGGGCTAGTGTCACCATTTTTAGTCTCACAGATCGTTCTGAGCTGTTTCCGTGGAATCTATCATCACATCACTGGACAGTGACAGCGTCTGTAATGCTAGCACTGAACCAACAGAAGCGTGCTTGATGACGCGGCGACCACATTGACCTTCCAGTATTGTAACAACAGTCGTAGAATTTTAATGTTCGACCGCTCGCGCAAAGTGTAAACGACACTGCATCACATTAAGAGCTGTACTAATCATCAAGATAGAGTATTTAGAGTGTACAGGCGCACTCACGAGCGAAACTGTTCCAAAACATAAGTTGGCGTAGCAAAGATGGAATCAGCCCGTTTAACCGACAGGCTTTGGCGGCCAAACACAAATTTCCGTGTCCTGACCAGACTTTCCAGGTGTCCTCAGGTGCCCCGCGTGGCCGGGTCATCTTGATCCCTCCCCGACAATAATCTCCTCCCAGCCCCCTCCTCCCCCAATGCATCCTTGCCACTGCCCTCAAGGTCTTCCGTCGTCTGAAAGAAAAGACAAAAAGCCCTCTTCAATCCCATACCGCTTACGCCCTTTTTCCAGACAGCAGAGGTCTTCGTAGCGGCTATGTCGCAACGGACTGTTTGGGTCATGACCCCGGGATGTCACTGTTGAGTCTCCCTCGTAAGCTCGGCGAAACTGTCTGCTCCATTAGTATGACTGGCTAGACGTTCCGTGGAATCAAGGAAATGGTAAATGTACGACTCATAAAACAAATGGGGTCACTGGTGAGGAGGTATCGTGGAAATCTCCCGCTGTCACTAATAGGTGTGTGCGCGGCATCACCAACTAGTGCAGTACTGTAAGGAAGGGCAGGTTGTCGTACCTGTACTTTGTTACAGAGGAAACGGAAAAAAACTGAGCCGGAATATGATCAGTGAAAGGCGGACGTTACACCCCTCCCATCCCGGAGAACCCATCAAACAAATCAGCTTGTGTTCATATCTGTTTATATTTCGAAAACAAATCACTCCAGTTCAGTTCGAGTCTCTCTTTCTCTATCTTCCTAGCTAGCTGTCTGGCTCTCTCGCTCTCTCTCTCTTTGGTGGGTGTGAGTCAAAACGAAAACAAAACAAGACAGTGACGCACGCTCCCCCCCCCCCCCCAAAAAAAAAAAAGTGAGAGAGAGAGAGAGAGAGAGAGAGAACAAAAACAAAACAAAAAAAAAAAAAAAAAAAAAGAAGAAAGAAAGAAAAAAAACCAAAACAGGTTTGTTTATTGAGAGCAGGTTTTTCATTTCCGTACAAAAACTGACAGCGCACACCCGTGGTGATAATTCCGCCGGCTTTTGTTCCAGTACGAGATACAACAGACAAGCAATTACTTCAAACCACACGTTAGTAGGAACACACACACACACACACACACACACACACACACACACACACACACAGTCCCCCTCCCACACCCCCTCACACCACACACACACACGCACACAGAGCCCCCCTCCCACACCCCCTCACCCTCCCCCCCCCCCCACACACACACCAAAGGCAATCAGAACCTCTATTTTTCCGTCCCAGGGACGCGCTTCGACTGTCCCAGTGTAACCCAAGCCTTACATTGACTGAAATGATAATTGCCTGTCATTTCAAAAGGCAAGCACCGTTTGTTGTGTGTGTTCTGTTCAGCGTGCAATCGGCTGCACTGACTTGCTGTGTACGGCCCGTCTGTTTCAACAAGTTGGGTGGTTAACCGTGGTGAGACCTTCCCAGTTCTTGGGCCAATTTTCCCACTGGGACGGCGTGTGACAGTCAACTGTCTACATGTCTTTGGTCTGTGAGCACCACCCTTCCATCCCCTCTCGTCCTCACTTCTCTCCCCCCCCCCCCCCCCCCCCAGTCCTTTGTCCTTTGTCGGTAACGGACATGCAGTGGCAGATTAGAAGACGGTAAAGTACAGTCTATAATCACGTGTGTCGAGTTTTGATTTATTCGGTTTAACGCCGTCTTGTGGGTCTTTGTGACGCGACTCACATTTCTGACAATCACTGACCTGTCTGTAATACACGCTTAACTCTGTGGGGGCTTGGTTTGACTATCAATCTTTCTTTTTTGTATTTGCACTATTGTTATAGTCGTGAAAACACAGGCTGGGGACTTTTCAGACATTTAGCAATTTTCAGCCAAATTTTGCTAAAATGTATTTTCTTCCGGGGGCCTTTTGCTGTTTCACCTTTCACGCCGGCGTCGAATACCTGGCAATCTGACTGGATTGAATAGTGTTTAGCTGGACTGTTCAGTTAGGATAGCCCCCCCCCCCCCCTGCCGTTTCCAGTGACGGGGACGGTTAAAGAGCTCCATCTAGTTTGAGCAGTTCATTGTCCCAAACAAGTTTGAAACATCTTTAGGTGCTGTTTCATGTGTAAGTTTCTTGAAGGGTCATTAAGAGCAAAGAGATTGTTTGGGTGTTTTCTTGCTGTACGCCGCCTCGAACAATCTACAAGACCACCTACAAATTTTCTCTTTTAAAGTTTTTAAAGTCAGAAACTTTCAGCCGTCCATAGCAAACAAACAACAACAAAAAAAACCCAAAAAAACAAAAAAACTGAAAGCTCAGATTAGTTTTGCATTCAACACAGGTCTTCACGGCACCATGCTTATTACGAAAATGAAAAGCTCACACATCACTCGTGACTCCGGAAAAAAAAAAAAAAAACCCTCTGAAAATGTAAGTAAATCCTACCTAACCAACCTGGCCAGCGGCGACACCAGAGGCCAAAGCGACCTTTCTCGCCAGCGACCCCACCACTACACGTACAACAAGCACAAGCCACCAGATCTGTAGGGGAGGGGTGCGCAGAGGCGGGTTCGCAGCGATTGTCGGCAAATCAAATGGAGCAAAGCGCACAGCGCGATCGGTTCCCTGATTTGTTTAACTGAGCCGATAATTCGCGGGGCTGCGCCGCTCTTTTGATGCGCCTGAAATCAGATAGTGTTGAGACGATGGAGGTTGCGCCGAGTCAGGCTAGGGGTGGTGGGGGAAGAGGACAAAAGGCTGATTGAGACGGCGGTTAGATCGGCACGCAGAAACAGCAGTCACATTAATTTGCCGTCAAAGTCCGAATCTTTGTGCAGGCAGTATACTCTGTGTTTTAAACTGCGGGCGCTTTGTTGTGCGTGTTTTGTCCGTGGTACATGTAATTACTTGTACGCTTCTTTGATTGTAAGTGAAGGATGCAAGCGTTGTGTAACAGTAATATGTGTTGCTGTAATAACCGCCACGCCTCCTGTCTGTTCGCCAGTTGCATAGCAAAGAGTTTTCTTGGTGAAGATTTGTTCTTCCTCCCTTACCTTTCCCTTAACCAAAAATGTCCCCCCCCCCCCCGCCCGCTAACCTCCCATCCCACATACTTTACCCAGATACAGAGGCGCAATAACGTTTTAAGTTTGTTTTTAAATTTTCCATTTTAAAAAAATTGAAAGTCTTGGGCGCTGCATCATATTTTAAACGATTCAAGTTGATCAGCATTCCTATTACTCTTTTTCAATTTCATTTTGCAAGAGATTCAATCTGGCAAAAAAAAAAAAAAGTTATGGGCGCCTCAAACCATTCACAGCAAAGCAGCAGTCCAGTTTCGTGAACGTAGTGGTCGGCATCTGTGAAAAAGAAATCCTGCATTCTTGCCTTTCTAGCACAGAACAAACGCGACTGTTGTAATTCTTTTGCTAAGTCCACAGCGAGCTAATGAATCAACTGCCTAGTAAAGACAAATCGTTCCTCTGGCAGGCAGAACAAATTAACCGTGACCTCGCCAACCGCCTTGTCAAGCGCTTACAAGGTGTCGGTACGTTCCTGGTCCATTTTCCGCCTGGTTTGCGCCGTGAAACTGCCAGCGTCACGCTTTGATGGAGACGTGTCGGGGACTACAGGTTCCGCCTGGAGCCTCCGCGAGTGGTCCGGGATTCGATCCGATACACACAGGTAGGGGGTACGGTGGACAGAGACCGCTGAAACCATGGCTTTGTGAGTGGGACAGCTTCTCTCACGGAGCATCCTTCTCCCGTCCGTTCCGTACGTCCTCTGACAGGAGGGGGGTAGTGGATTGTATTTCTCCCTCCACCCCACAGCATAATGGACAATGGAGATCTGTCCAACTTGGTCTTACCTCTGCTGTGCTGACGTCACTTTTGGTACATGCATGCAGCGGCGCAGGTTTGTCTGCTTAATTACACGTCGACCCTTCAAAGGCGTTTGATGTCACTTTCAGGATAGCGGCCTGCGATATAAGTGTGTCTTGGATTCTTGTTGGAGGAGATAAGTTTTGGTAATTCTGACAATTTCTTTGTGTTCATGACAGAACTTTTTTTGGGGGGAAAAGGCGTTAGTATTGATTATCACTAATATCAGAATGAAAGGGAAATCGAAGACCAAAGGGTTTAGAACAACACACAAGACAAACGAGTTAACGAATGAGTTTCGGTTCACACACACACACACACACACACACACACACACACACACACACAGAGGAAAAGAGCAGCAAGTTTGTCCGAAGACAATGACACAGGCAATGCCAGTTCAAAATTCAGTTTCTCTATGACCGCTTACAGTTAGACAAATGAACATACACGTATTACAACTGAACGAAAGACAGGGGTTGACTGTGTGGTCATCGTTGACATACACCACAAAACACTGCCGTTGTTTCTGGTATTTCCAGGAGATCTGTCAGGAGCATGTGTCATTCTTTCGTCACACTTCTAGAGCACAAAGAAACGTGTGACTAGAAAGTTCTGACGAAGGTCATCCTTGTCGCTACTACCACTGCAGTCCTCTTGTCGTCTCTCGTTTAATTTGCCCTGCAGGCGATGGTGGTCACTCGTGTATTGTCTCCCCTTTGTCCCTCGTAGTAGTCTCTCTTGATCAGAAAATGTCCGAAGCGGCGCGAAAACGGAACTGCTTTAGAATAGTTGTGTGTTCACTAACAGACTACAGAAAACTGAGCTGTACTGGACTTGTATTTTTCTCTACGACCGTTCTCCGGAGGGCGGGCGATGAGCAGGGGATGAATTTAATTTTTATTGTGCGGAGAGCACCCAAGGGACATAAGCCCCCAACTGTCCAGTGCTGACCCATTGTTATGCCAGGACGGCGCCTCATTACGCCGACTTGGATATCGGGTGTCCGGGATTGTCCGAGATGAACCGTCCGTCACCTCCAGCACAACTTCATCCTCATTTCCCTTCCGTTCCCCCTGACTCAGGACACGCCCAGTTGCCGCGGCTGGACACTCATTGTGGACACTTGCATTGGTCCACTGCTTGTGCGATATCAAAATTTATTGAAGGCGCTTTAGCGGAGAACGTTTTGTATCGATACGTTTTTTCGTATCCACATGAACCGCAGTTGGTCAGGAGAAAGAAACTCGCCCCGTCAGACTGCTGAGAAAGAAAGAAAGAAAGACGTGTGTAAAAGAAAGACGTTTGCAAATCACACAATTACACTGTATAAGGAAAGTAGCGACTACACTTAATTAAATTAGTCTTGTAATCAACGAAATCTAGCTTTGCAGTTTCACTTACAGATAAAGAACCGCTTCATTATAAGCAATCCCAGTAATTCATGATCTCAGGTACAATCTATTCACTGTTTTTTTGTTTTATCTTGAATTGTCAGTTTCCCCACTTGTTATGTTTTCGTTTACACCAGTTTCCATTTCATTTGAACGTAGCTCAAGAAAGGGAACTTACAATACCAAATACCTATTCGTGTAAAATCAAGCCGGTTCTCAAAGTAATTTGCGGACTGTATCGTAACGTGCCTGGTATCCTTAATATCTTCTTCACAATATCCACATTCATTTACCCCTGTGCTGGAGGGTTTAATATCTGCTCTTGCCGCTTTTATTACGCGCAAAAAAGTAATGAACTGTCACCCGCCGGCCGCGTGAAGCGAAAGCGAAGTGGACACTCGGACAATCAACTTGAAACTTTATGCTCCTTTCCTCAACGTGAAAGCGCAGCGTGTGTGTTTTGAAGGTCCAGCTCTTGCACGTTATGAAAGTACCCATCGGCTACTTGTCAGGCTCCGAATGACCATCATGAGGGGGGAGAGGTGGGAGGGGGAGAGATGTCCAGATGGGGGCCTGTAAAGTGGAAAAAAATAATGATAAAATAATGACGGCCCGACTGTCCGGCCGTTGTCTGGACGATGGTGACGGTCAATTTTCTGCCCGGACAAAAAAAAAGAAAAAAAAAGAAAAAAAAGAGGAGAAGAAAAAAAAAGAGTCGTGGCAAAACACAGACAGATGCGTCGAAGGTTACCCTCACATGGGATGAAGCATCACAAATCATGCAACGATTTCCCTTTAAGGTCAACAACTGTCTGGAAGTTCAAGGACTCTGGCACTTCCCCCCCCCCCCAGAACAAAGGATTAAAGAACCAACATGTCTGTAGGCACCGACGCACGCGGGGCCATTGAACTGGTCCTTTTTATCCACAACAAAGGGTAAGTGATAGAGACAGTCATAGGATCATTATGCGTTTATGTCAGTTGAAACGTTCGTAAAAAGACGCGTCCGATACCTCCGTGCTGTCATACGCGATGGCGGTTATTGGAAGAGTGGTTTGATCCTCCAGACAGTTGTGTTCGTCTAATTGGATGAAATTGGGAGAACTGGGAGAAACAGGGGCAAAGTCATTGTCGTGATAGCACTTAGCAGGTGATCATAGGACAGGCTCTTGCATGTCAGACATTCGGGATACTAAATATGGACTTGCGGTATATTTCGGACATCCACCGTGATCCTTCCTCCAGCCAACAATCTGTCTGAGCTGGGGAGCCGGGATAGTGGAACTGACAAGTAGAACATTACCGTAGAGTATTGCCCATTGGGTGCTTTGGTAGTGAGTTCAAGTTGTGTGTTCTTTAAAAACAAAAACAAACAAACAAAAAAAAACCCAAACATCAACAAGCAAAACAAAACAACAGCAACAACAACAAGGAGAACAACAACCCGCCCAAAACAATACAACCACAAAAAACTCAACAACAGCAGCACCCCCCAAAACAAGAACAACAAACAAAACAAAAACAAACACACAAAAACACAAAAACCCCCACAAAACAACAACAAGAACAGCAAACAAAACAACAAACTGAACAACAACACCAAACCTAAACAATTAAACTTTACTTTTTATATCAGCTTTACCTTATGTAGTGGGAAAGGGCGTTACACAAATAACCACCCAAAAATCTTTCAGCTGCGGACAGCTGATGAAAGCAGTAGGGACAGATGTCTGACCCTCACGGCCTTGATATGCAATGTTGTGTGGGTGTGTATACATCCATCTGTGTGGCCCAAAGCGCAGCTGTGTCATCTGTAGACAATGTGCAATCTCTACTGGCCGCCCCACCTGGCCGGTAGATGGGGACAGGGTGGCTGAAGGGTCTTCTGCAAAAAAAAAAAAAAAAAAAAAAAAGGACGAGTTGTTGACAGTTTGGTCCTCATATCTGGTCAGTGCTTATTAGGCGCTGCGGCATACTTCCTGTTATTTCGGCATCCACTCTATTGTGTGGAGAGCATTGTGAGGCCGGAGACTATTTCACAAGCTTGACAGGTACCCCACCCTTGGGAGGGAGGGGGAGGGGGGTGACTCTCTGGACCGTGCAAGCGTGCGCAAGTTTAGTCGCAGTCCTTGCAATTGTATCCAACGCATCATGCCGTTGATAGTAACTGAATAATGGTCAGAAGGTGGGGTGGGGGTGGGTAGTGACTAAATAATGGTCAGAAGAGACGGGTGGGGTGGATGGTAGCTGCAATGTCTATAATCAGCCTTTGTCCAAGCCGGACATGCCCCCGTTAATCACATGACCGGAAACCCCGCAACTGTACGCCAAAGTCTGCAACGTCACGTTCACAATGCCCCGCCCCTCGAAACTCTTTTCAGCGACCTGCATCCAGTGTTGCACGTGCAGAGGGGTAGTGCGCACGCGCGGGACAAAAGGTCCGGAGCATCTCTGACCGGACAAAAAAGAGGGGGGGGGGGGACATTGTGAATGTCCAGAGAGGAGGGTCCGACCCGGCCTAAGAGTGGCTAACCCCACACAATACCTGTCAGACCAACAATGGTCAACTCCACAGCAAAACTGCTGGCCTGGACTCACCATCTACTTTTTTTTCTTTTCTTTTTTTCTCTGCCTGTTTGTGGAAGGGAAGCGGAGAAGAGGGGATTATTTAGCTGAAGATCTGTTTGCTTTGCATTCATTTCCTGTGTGTGGCGTGGCCGCCTGTCCACTGCAGCATTGTGTCCGCGATAAGCCGAGGTGTCCATCTCCCCCTCCAACAATGCCTAGTGATGACCCTTGAACGCCAAGCCTGGTTTTTGTTCCCCATACTCACTGGCCATTCAGACAGGAGACATCAGCATAGGTCCGTCCATCGTTCTGACAGTGGGATTATTTTTGGAAAGAATATCGCACAGACAGAGAAAAAATGAAATGGAACTGCGTTCAGGCTCGGTTTCGATAGAGACTGACAGCCCAGACATCAGTTTGCGATGTGAATTGTCTGTTGGTGGATCTGTCCTCCCCCCCTCCCCTATCTTCTATCACCCCTTCCTCTTTTTTGTGCCAAACATCCACGCATCAGTTTGGAAACCATGCCACGTGACCGGAAGTGCAAATAGGGGCCCTTGTTGTGCAGCTGAGTGACCCTGAGGTCAGATGACCGGACTTCAGCTGGGTATTGGCGCATGACCATTCAGTGATTGTCCGGCGTTGCGGCGCGCGTGGAGATGGTCGTTGACTGTGTCCTTTGTCACGTGACGCAGCTGCTGCTTCTGTCTGTCGTTTCTCTTTTGTTTGCTGGGAGCATCCCTACTCCTGGATGATGGCAGTGCTGTCACGCGGATGCACTGTATTTTTTTTTAAATAATGGGTGGTGGGAGGGGGCGGGGGGAAGAGGACGACAGAAGGGTGTTTCTTTGCCCGTGATATACGAATGTAAGAACCCTTTCATTTTAGCCCCAGGTACAACAGTAGGAGTGACGAATGTGAATGTGATGCCGCTTGCCTAAATTACTCAGTGACATTGAACCAGTTTCTTTGGGATCTTTATCATTTGAATTTCTTAGTTTCATTTCTATATGACCATTTTAAGGGCCACAGTCAGGGTACAAATCGCACCATTTAATTCGTCAGTTCTATCGTTTTTTTTTTTTTCGTTGCCCAATCTTTGAAATTACCTTACCAACCGACCAACCATCTCTCTCTCTCTCTCTCTCTCTCTCTCCCTCTCTCTCTCTCTCTCTCTCAATTGCTTTACCGTTGATAAATAAAGGATCATTGTCATTGTCATTGTCTCTCTCTCTCTCTCTCGGGGCGCCGGGGTGGCCAAATGGTAGAGCGTTGGACTTCCAATGCTCTTGTCGTGAGTTCGTATCCCGGCTGGGGCCAACTATTTGTGCTGGCTTTTTCTATCGTTTACCCCGTCTTTGATATCACCCGTATGTGGTTTGTGAAAAAGGACGTTAAACCCCCAAACACCCCCCCCCCCCCTCTCTCTCTTCAAGAAGTCCAGATGTTTAGACACCTTTTTTTTCTCCCGCCACTTTGCCCCGTTTCTCGTTTTGCGTCACGACGCCAATGTAGCGATCGTCGCAGCAGAAGACGGCTGAAAGAAGGGACGCATTTATTGACTGGTATGATTTACACACCTTCATTTTCACCGCCTGTTGACAGCAGGGAAAGTTTTCCGTCACGGCTTCACAATGCACTCCTGGCTGTTGAGGCACCGCCGGTTATTGTGCGGGTTACGAAAGCAGACAATCACCTTTGGTCCTTGGCTCACCGCAATAAGAGTATGAGGCGCCGACAAACCCGGCATCTGCTAGGGGTGTTTGATCGCCGACGAGAAAGAGAGAGAGAAAGAATAATCCAAACAGTTTCGCTACGCTTGTTATTGGTGGGATAAATAAAGAAGGAAAACAGACGTGGTGGGGGAAAAGAAGGAAAAGAAAAAGGGGGAAAAAAAGAAAGCACAGGGACGGTTTCAAGAGCCTGACGGGGTTCGCCCAAAAAGGCGCTCAGTGCTTTGTTCTCTGTCTCTGTCTCTCCCATCTCAAGAACTGAGACTTCTCGTTCTACAATCCTCCAATAGAAATCCTTCCCAACCTGAGACCAAACGCTCACTCCCTTTCCCCTCTTCTTCCGTAGCTTTTCCGGGGTTTTTATATTTTTTTTTATTCCGTCTTGTTCTTTTTTCTGTGTCTTCAAGAAATATCAATTTTTTATTTCAGTAGCTGAGCAAATAATGATTTGCCGTGTGCGAATTGTAAAAGATACTCGAGAGCGCGTCTCCGTCTTTCCCCCAGGGCAGCGTGAATGGCACTCAAGTCGAGGCAGCTGACAGCCAACCCATTCTCGCTCCAGTACCCGGCCCGTGAAAAGAGAAATCTTGACTATTTTAACTTAATCTCTCCCAGTTTCAATCAGCCGTTTGTTCTCTCCCAGCTCACGGCCGTGACGGTAGATTCTCAGTAAACACCCTTGTGCACATAACACCATCTCTTCCACCCCACCCTCTCTCTCTCTCTCTCTCTTCTTCGCCAAGTCTGTCCGTGGCGCGCAAGTCATTAAAATTTATTTTGTTTGCGCCAGCATGTCGTCCGGCGCGATTAAATTTAAAACCATTGCAACTAACAATTTTCGTATCGGATTCTTCTCTCCGCATTGCACGCTTTAATCAAACACCTCCGGAGAAGAGGAATCGTGTGCAAATTTGAATTATGATAACGAAGGCCCGCGCCGCGCGGCATTGTGGGCCCGGGGAGAGAAAGGGGAAACAACTTACAAGGGGAAAGAATTAATTTGATCGGAAGCGTACCCGGGAAAGGAGCAGGGTTTGGGGTTGTTGGTTGACGCAACGTGAGTTGTGATAATTGTGACTTCCGTTGATTCGGTTAGATTGAAAGGTAGCAAACAAGGTGTCGGGTTTTTTCCCCCCCGACCACCGCGCCGATTAACGAGCAAATAGCACGGCTGTCTTTCAGTGTTCCCTGCATTCGTTGTCGCCTCAACAGCCCCCTCCCCTCCCCATCCCCGTTCTCCCCCTCCCCCCACCACACACACACACACACACACCCCCACACACACACACACACACACCACACACACACACACACACACACTTCTTTCAGACGCTCCACACGTGTTCTCCGCCCGTATGTCAACCTCCTCTCTCACTGAGTCCAATGCTTACGCAGCGCGGGAAATACAAGAACAGTTAATGTGTTTTGATTGGACATGCTTTGAATGTGTAACCCTCTGTTTCTGCGTTCCCTTGCGGTTGTAAATCAGGCTCTTCCATAGAAACGATAGACATTCACTGAAAAGAAAGGAAGCGTCAATTATTGCAACCAAACAACCGGGAAGTGACTGCGCCGTGTGCTTTAAGCGAAACAGGGGCAGAATGAGTTGAAGACCCTTGCGTTTCATAAAAAATCAGTCTTTTCTGTTTATCCAAGTACTGCCGGTATACTCTGTATTTCAAAATTAACGATTTTCTTATCAGACACCGCCATAGCGCCCCCCCCCAAAAAAAAAAAAAAAAAAAAAAAAAAAAAAAAAAGAGAGAAAAAAAAGAGAAGAGAATCTAGAATTCGAAAAATCGACGAGGTCTACTAAGGCTTCAGGAGAGAGAGAGAGAGAGAGAGAGAGAGAGAGAGAGAGAGAGAGAGAGAGAGAGAGAGGACTACCCATCCCCCTCCCCCTCCCCCCGTCCACTACCACCCCACCACACCCTGACTCGTCAAAATGGCAGACTGTGAAAAGATCAGGTAGAAATCAATGCAAAACTCACACACACAGCCCAACAAGATTCCTCAGCCCGATGTTTGGACACGGCCTCAACTGGTTTGTAAGCGCCTGCTAACAGTGCAACAAAAGCCAACCACAAGACGCCACTAGTTGGCACTCGGACCTTTTTTTTTTTTTTTTGGTTCACTCGTTTCACAAAGGGCAACTCGACCAAACCGAGCGACAATTGTTCCACAAACACGCGGAGGAAACAAACCATTTGGGAATTGTTACGCGTCCGTGAAAATTCCTGCTCGAGGAGGATTTTGTGTGTTGAAATGTGTGCGTTTGATTTTTTTCCCCCACCGGTAGTTAGCAGGTATTGACACGGACGAGAAATAAATGCCAGTGTACCATACGTGGAACTGGACAAGAATGTGCATGTATGCATTCTGTCTGACGGGGTTTTAATTGATTGCGATTAGTGTGTGTGTGTGTGTGTGTGTGTGTGTGTGTGTGTGTGTGTGTGTGTGTGTGTGTGTGTGTGTTTTCGATACAATATTTCATTCAAACCGTACTTGTCGTGTTCTATTGAAAATGGAATTGATGTCGTGTTGCTGCTAAGTGCAGATCCATTGTGGAGTTGACGCATGGTCGGATACAATAATATTGTGATGGAAGGATATTCTGTGACGATGACGAATCTGTACTACACAGAGCCGGACAATCCCCAGCGCGATTAGAGCAATTTGTGCTATGCTGCTGATCTGTTGTCCAGAGGGAATACATTGGGGGTGGGGATGTTTCGCTGACAGTCAAGCAAACATGCTCGTTCAACATGCACTACTAATACTATTTTTAAAACATTCATTGATCCATTGATTCATTCATTCTCTCTCTCTCTCTCTTTTCATGTGTGTGTGTGTGTGTGTGTGTGTGTGTGTGTGTGTGTGTGTGTGTGTGTGTGTGTGCAACTCAAATGCCGTGCCGACTGTTAACGAGTTGATGAGGCCTTGGCAAGCCTTTGCTTTTCCCGCTCGGGTCCCGAAGTAGGCACACAGCGAGAGGCGAGAAAGTCGGATTAAGAAAACAAGCTGAAAGAGGTCCACATTTGTAAAGTGACCGAAATGTCCGTGTTTGCGCCACTAACCGAGCGGTCAAGCAATACATACCAACCAACCCACCACCCACCTCATGAAGCTAGCTCATTTTGTATAGGGAGGGACCCCTGGGAGCAAGACAGTGCCAGGACCCTATTGTTGCCTGTGTAAATTGTGACTGGCGACTCAGTGATAATACAACCATGTAGTAACTTTTACTTCGCCAGGAAAGGTAAACGCTCCCGCGATGTGATAATTATATAATATGTCAAGATTCTGAATGCAAACGCACGCGAAAAATTGAACCTGAATATTTCTAGTGCCATGCTTCTATAATGTGGAACAATGTCATTTAGAGTTTTGTACACGTCTAATGCTGCCTTTTTCAACCAGTCGCTGAACAGAAAAACAGATCTTAAAACATTCGTATCCCGTCTGTTGCGAAATATTTGTGCTGTTTTTTTCATCGTTGCCCCGTCTTTGGTATCATCCGTATGTGGTAGAAAAGGACATTAAATCCCCACGCACCCACCCACTCTTAATGTCTTAAAACCGGTTTTTTTTTTTTTTTTTTTTAAGACAGGTCGTAGAATGAAGGGTCAGTGATCTGGTGAAAGGGACCATCGTTTCATTATTCCGACTCATCTGTTCTGTCACAGTACCATACCTCGCAAAAAACAAGTATGTATGTATACTTGTGAAAAGGGTTGGTCTGAGGATGTGGAGGTGGGGGGAATGGAGGAGGGGCTGGGGGGGGGGGGAGGAGGGTGTTGTTTGATAGCGTTACGTTGGTGGAACTGTGTGTGTGTGTGTGTGTGTGTTGTGTGTGTGTGTGTGTTCGTGTGTGTGTGTGTGTGTGTGTGTGTGTGTCGGGGACTGACGAGTGGTTTTTTTTTATTTGGTGGTGGGGGTGGGGGGAAGTGATGAAGATAAGAGCAAAACGTTCATGAAAAATGGAGAGAAAGACAAGCGCAGGTGGGTTGCTTGAAGTCAGTAAAATCCTCCTCTCGTCACTCACAATTCTCTCTGAAACCTGAGCACTACACGACAGCCAGCCCGTCACGGCATCATATTTAATCTTAAACTGAACAATACACGACAGGGCGAGAGACAGCCGACATGTTTAATCCAGCACGAGGTGGCTGAAAGACCAAAGCCAGATTGGCCGATAAAACAGGACTTCAAAGCCACGCCACACTCCTTGCTGTCACAGTCAGCGAAATTATTATACAGCACTTGCGGCATAATTAATCTGCGATGAATTGTAATTAAATTAGCGAGATATCTCCCCCTTGTCTCCTGCATGTGGGATTCTCGGGACCTGGCTGTGCCTGTCCTGGTTTTTTGTGTGGGGCTCCAAAAACTCCAGTCCAGTAATGTGTCTTGTGTATGTCATCTGTTTTGTTTTATATGAAATATTATTTCATTCTTCGTATGTGAGCGGCGCACCCCTTGACAGCCCGTGTTGTATCCCTGGTACGATGTCACCGGCAGAGTTGGAGTTAGAAGAATAAGGCTTGTGGGGGGGGGGGGAGGACATAAATATAATAGAAGCCTTGTTGATATCAGTATGTACACAGTTGATTTTTGTTTTCTGCCTTCACAGTTCACTGGTATTGCTAAAAGGTTTAGAAAGTACATCAGTGAAATGAAATAAATCGAAAAGGCCAAGAAATCACGTTGAAGCAATTCTCTGCCGTTTGGAGAGTCATACATTTGTATTATCACTAATATCAAACCATCAGTATACTCAAAATGCTCATAAGTCATGAGTTCGATTCCCTGCTGGGGCGAGATGTTTGTGCTGGCCTTTTTCTCGTGGCCCCGTCTTTGATATATCACCATTAGGTGTTGAAAAAAAGGAAATATCTAACCACCCTCTACATACTCAACTGACGCCTTTCATTGTTGGGGACCTGCTACAGAAGAGAAGAGAGCGAACGGGATGAAATGTGCTAAGCTGGTGTTGCCATTAAATTGTATTATTTACCCCCAGCCTGCAATGAGGGTCGGTTTCTGATATCGGTGGGTCAGATTAGGACAACATCCTGTCATGATTGGCTGTTTGTGACAGAGGGGAAGTCCGGCAGCGCCGGAAGTTTTGGACACCATTAGGAACACGTCATCACATTGGTTTGATGACATCATCAGTCTGGTGAATGATTGGTGGTGAACACAGAGCTATATGTACGGATTGTATTTAGTTCTGTCGTGTTGACTGCCAGCTATCAAACCACGGAGTGGGGTAGCATGGGTGCATGGAAGCAGGAAGGACTCATGGTTACTGCCCAAAAAGATTTTTTAATGGTTTTTTTCCCGTCTTCTTTACGTACTCAGCTTTGAGGAATTCACCAGTGCCCACGAAAGTTCTACCGGTACACTTGATAATTACTGTCTTTAGACAAAACAAAAACCGAACAACAAGCACACACATGCACAAAAACGAGCAACACAGACACAGAGAGCCTGATTCAGTAGCAAAAGACTTTCTTTTTTTCTCGGGGGTGGGGGGTGGGGGTGGTGGTAACTAGATGTAGAACTTACCGGGGGGTCTAGGGGAGGATGGGGTTAGATGAGTTCATGACGATTTAGGCGAGGTGGCGGATCTAGTGCGTGGCACTGCTGCCTCTGACGCGGGAGGAAGGCCAGAGGCTAATTCTAGTTGTTTCACCGCGTACGTTTCCGTAGTGCAAAATTGACACTAATCTCTCTGTTTATACGGCAGCAGTGCCAGTGAGAACCGTATCATTAGACTCTCTCTCTCTCTCCTCTCTCTCTCTCTCACACACACACACACACACACACACACACACACACACACACACACACACACACACACACACACACACACTGAAATATATTTAGCGTCATTAAGGTATTTTTCACCGTTGCGGTAATCACTCAGTTCCTGCAACCAGGGAAGGTGAAGAATGATATATGTGGAATTCGTGTTGTGCTCTCTCTCTCTCTCTCTCTCCTTGTAAAAAAAGGCTGTTTCTATTCGCCTGTCTGTGTATGCTGAAGGAGTGTCATCATAATCATCATGCCGTGGCTGACGTTTTTCTTGAAAACATTGAGAAAGAGAACAAGATTGCAGAAACACACATGTTCTTTTGAAAAAACAAAAAAAAAACTCCAAGCAGTGATGAGACAGACAGACACAGAGACAAAAGAAATGGAGAAACACTCGTACACAAACAATGAAGAACTAGCCCTGACTAGCCAGGGCAACTTGCAGTCAGCTGCAGATCGGTGCGGCCCATTCATTAGGGGCGAAATTGAAAATCATTTCCAGAACAATTAAAAGTTATCCCTCGTGATTTCCTGATGCGCGATTGCTCTCCCCCTGTGGCGCTGTCGTTTGTTCTGCCCATTACGTCACCGGGAGGGGGGAGCGCACCCTGCTCGGTTTCCTGCAAAGACAATCGGGGAGTTGTTTGTTGGAGGGCGAGACGGCAGACGGCACCTCAATCCCAGATTGCAGGGGCCACGGAAAGGGAATTAAGTGGGCAACAAAAGAGCAAGAAATGGAATGTAAAATTTGTAATTCAAGAAAAGACAATTATCGCCGATGCCGGTTTCTTCATACCAAATGGCTGAACAAATGTTTTGCCGCGCTAGGGGCTTGGTTTTGTAATAGGAGGGGCCAGAGAATGGCTGGGGTGTTATCAAGACGTCAGAGAGAGAGAGAGAGAGAGAGAGAGAGAGAGAGAGAGAGTCATGCGGGATCTTCTTGGATTTTGTCTCGTGTCCTCAGTCTGTCTCGGACTTTCACCCAAGGGACACAACGCTAGGAGCGAGCTCGCAAGGGGAGTAAGCGATGTGAAAAGAGCGATTGCCGGCACCACCCCAAAGATGAATGGACGCAAAATACGGGGTCAGAGGTCAGTCTAGGACCAGTGTCGGTCGGCCAGAATGATCTTGAGCAACAACAATGACAAGTTAATTCATATGCGACAGGCGGGGGTCGGCTTGATTTAGCGCTCGGTATGGTGCGCCGAATGTGAGAACAGAATAGTGCCTGCATACCGCTATTTTGAACACAACTGAGATAGAAACTATTTGTCTCTGTAGCTCTCTCATTCTCGCACCCTCCCTGCGCCCCCCCCCCCAAAAAAAAAAACCCAAAACAACAAACAAACAAACAAAACAAAACAAACAAAAACAAACAAACAAAACAACAACAAACAAACAAAACAACAACAAACAAACAAACAAAAAACAAACAAAAAGAAAAACAAGAAAAACAAAACAAAAAACACAAAAACAAACAAAAAAACAAACACAAAAAACAAACAAAAAAACAAAAAACAAAAAAACAAACCAACCAACAACAACTAAACCCAACAAAAACAGTTTTAAACCCCCCCCCCCCCAACAACAAACAAACAACAAACAAAAAACACAACAACAACAACAAAACCAACACACACACACACACACACACACACACACACACAAACCGTTGAATCATCACTCGAGGCAGCACAGTGAAAAACATGTTATTGTCGTTCCGTCTCTCTCTGTCTCATATTGTTTCTGTGTCCGTAAGTCTGTCCGTCTCTCTGTCTCTGTCTGTGTCTGTTTGTATCTGTCTGTCTGTCCCCTTGTTCGCGTTCGATCCCAGTATAGCGTCTGTGAGGCGGGCACATGCAGGTGATTGGCGAGAAGCACAAATTAAAGAGCGAGAAAAATGTCGGGATAAAAAAAAAAAGTCAAACACACTCCGGTCAATAACACAAAAACCCGACGATGCTTCGTATTTCCATCCGACTTAAGTCAAAGTGTTACTCAAACGGGCTGAGAAATTAACCCTTTTATATTACACTCCTAACAGCGATTGATTTCAAAACTTCTGAAAACCGCCGGGCCGGCGAGCCCTCGTAAAATCTCCTCAAGAAAAATTGCAATAAAAGAAACGTTTGTCCGACGTTATTAACTTCACGTCACACATTGGGAATAAATTGGAAACAATATGGGATGGAATTGTCTACCGCCCTCGCTATTGCTCGGTAAAGGAGGAATGGCGATGTATTTAAAGTAGTTCCAAATCTTTATCTCCGACTTCCCGCCTCCCCGACTTAGCCCCGGCAAATCTGCCTCACGGCGCCTGCGCGCGTCAATTTCGCTCCGTTCCGTAATAAGTGGCGATGATTTTAATTATGAAAAAGAGTGGGCTGGGGCGGTGGCGAACGGGCTAATATTTGTAATGGGTTTGGAAGTGGAAATGGATTTAACACAATTGACGCATACCTCTGTTGACTAGGGTGGTGCCTTATTCCCGTAGAGGTGTAAATACTTAAGGTCATGCTAAAAATGGTCGGTTTGACTTCAGCTGCATTTACCGTACGGTCTGAACTACATGGGCTAATTCCATCTTTGCTAAGCCAGCATAAGTTTTAAAAAAAGATTTGTTTACTACTTCATTGTCCCTTTCGGGAAATCCAGGCTGCTCCCCCCCCCCCCCTGGGGGAAGCGCGTCGCCGCGGTGCAGCGCCACCCAATACCTATTTTAAAAAAAAATTTACAACAATTTTGCTGGGTAAGGAAAGCCGGATAACCCGCAGAGAAACCCCCGATGAGCAGCCCGGAAGGCAGGAAAAACCGGTATCACGTATCACAAGCTCGACTTGGGCTCGAACCCACGCTTCATCGCCATGACATTGGTGACGGCCGTTCAGTAGCGCAGTCCGACGCGCTACCTATTAGACCACCGCTCGCCCCGTTCACAGTTTCACTCGTGAGGGCGCCTGTGCCCTCGAAATACTCTACCTTGATGATGCTACATCCCTTATTGCGATACAATGTTGTTTACACTTTGACGCGAGCGGTTCAAGTGAAGATTCAACCTGCGACTGTGTAACAACACTACTGGAGAGTTCAGTGTGGTCGACGCGTCATCGAGTGCGCTTTTGTTGGCTCAGTGCCAGCATTGCAGACGCTGTGACTGTCTAGGTGTCTAAGTGATCTGATGAACGATACCACGGAAACAGCTCAGAACGATCTGTGGGCGTAAGAATGGTAGCATTAGCCTCTTTAATAGAGCGCTGACGGTCTTGTTTTATTCTGTCGTATTTTTAATTCACATGAATTTTCTAAAGCCCAAAGCTTCCAGTTCTATCGCGTTAGTTTGATCATGGTCTGAACTGGCCACGTCTCTGAGGAAATTTCGCCCCATTTATCATCCAGGTTCAAAACATCCTGATTTTTATTGCAAATTTTTTCTCTCTCTCTCTCTTGGCAGAACTTGAAATCTTGAAAAACTTCAAGGTACGTTGCAGTTTGTCAAGATCACATTTCTGTTGAGCGGAAACCGGTTTCCTCTATCAACAGACCAGCGGAGTACGATCACATTTTGAGATAATTTTAACCCTGTCGGACTGTGACTTTGTGATTCTTTGTAGGTTGCTGCTTCACTGTCCCCAGTTTCTGGTTCATTGTTCAGGATACGTGTACTTTCTTATTCTCTCTCTCTGTCTCTGTCTGTCTTTGTCTCCGGCAGTCTGTTTCTGTCTGTTTCTGTCTCTCTCTGTTTCTCTTTCTTTCTCGCTCTCTCTCTGTCTCCTAAAGAAATAAATCACAGAAAACCCAGTTTCACTTTCCTTTCTGAGCTTCTGTCCCCCTTCTACCTGTTGCTTTCATGTCTCAGTGTTGTCGGGTCGCGGCCTTTAGGGTCAGGTCATGACCCCAGTTTACCTTTGCCCTCCCAACTGTGGGACAGAGGCAGGCTGGCCCGAGTACAGGAGTAGGTCTTCACAGGTTAAAAGGGAGAGCATCCAACAGGGTGGGGCCATAGGACCGCTGTTTCCTTTATATCATACACTTCCTCATACCTCTAGAATGGTTTTACCTCTTTTCTTACTTTGTGTGTGTATCTCTGAAAGTGTTTGATTTTTTATTAATTCTCATTTCATTCCTTCTTTGTTCATTTTCGTGGTTTAGCTGCGGCAAGTTGGAATATACTACTTTCAAATTCAAGTTGCCAAAAACTTGTTCAGCTGAAAAGTAAGGATTCATTGTCAGTCATCGTCATTGTGTGGTGACTGGTCCATGGACAAGCGAATGGTACAGCTCGGAATAGGATGTAGCCGCTGTTTTTTTAAATTTATTTATTTATTTATTTATTAATGCAAGCAGGAACTAATTCTGAACTTAGTCTTCGTATATGGGCGGCACAACCCTTGGCAGCACGTCTACCGCTTTTAAGTTAAAGTTATTTCAATTTCAAAGTTACTTCCCTTTTAATTCTTACAATGTCACCGACAGAATTGAATATAGGAGAATAAGGGACAAAGGGGTAGGACATAAATCACCATGATATCAACCCTCTAACTGCTTCCTCTTGTTCTTCTTGCCATTATTATTGTTCAGTTCCTTACGCAGATTTGCGTAAGGAAAACAAAACCATGTTCACTTTTAGTTGTTTACACAAATTAAAAAACAACATCAACAACGAAAATAAACACTTCCTTTGCAGACGCTGAAGGGTCCACGTTGCGCGAATGATTCCCCTGACTATATTCATTTTCCAGGCATTGTGTTTGCATTGAAGTATTGAGAGTTTAGAAAAAAAATCGAGACGCAAGTCAACAAACTAAATCTTTCTGTTTGTACAGTCAAAGAATTCCTGAGAACATTTGATTTCGCCGATAAAAGTGGGTCCTTCTCACATTCCAGCCACCTTCCGCCCACCCTCTCCCCCGATCCCCCTTTTCTTTTCTGCACATGGAGTTTAGTGTAGGTGATGGCGTGAGAAAGCACCGCCAAAGACCAGTCCGTTGCTTGTAAATTTGTCACCGGCTTTCGTCCCGAAACAATTTAAACTCCAATCACAGAGGTGCATGTTTTGTGCTGCGGTTTTGTTGTGTGTGTGTACTCCGCCCCCTTAATCTGTTATCTCGTAAATATTGGCAATCGGTCCGCTTGTTTGTAGTCAGTATACAGTCTGTAATTTGGGTTTCGTTTTTGTGTGTGACTGCGGCGGAGACTCAGTTCAGTACTTTGTTCCCATTGCACGGACTCGACTTCTCCTTGGTCGGTTTTCTTTCTTCTTTTTTTCCTGGGCTGTTGTCGGACTTCAGTGTGTTTTGGACACGGACAAGCGACTGTCGTGAATATTTTACGCTTCATTACAAAATAAAATAGTATAAAATAAAATAAGAACTGCATCCAAAAAGCCCGCCTCGAAATGACACCCCATACATACAAATAACGAAACAGACAAACAAAACCGGAACACACACACACACACACACACACACACACACACACACACACACACACACACACACACACACACACACACACACACACACACACGTGTAACAACAACAACCACCATCACAACAAACGCATTGTTCACTTGAGAAAATCAGTACACACTTTTTGTCGTATCAGTTCGTATTCAGAACCCATTTTCAATAGCCAGAGCAGGAAACTACCAAGTTGTGTGAGAGCCTGCGCTTTATAAATTATACATGTACCACGTATAAAGTTTAATATTTACCATTAATGAGAATGAGATTTTGGATAGATACGCCTTTCATTTTTAACACACGTACTCCATGAAAAGCACCTAGTGCGCATGAGCGATGTGTCATTGCCCGCCTTCCCATAGGTCGCTCCCAGAGCTACTGTCACTGAGTGCGCGTGCGCGGGTGTTCACAGCAGGAACTGTTCCATACAACCAGCGCCCTCTGCTGGTTTCACCAGCTTCTTATCAGTCTCCTTGATTATCGCCCCTACGTGAGTAGTCATCGTACGCTTAGAGGTCTCTGCCTGGTAAAGGGAACACCACGTGACACACTTGCAGATCCAGTAGTTTTCCGGCGCGAACTCTAATGGTAAAAGGGACTAGGCGCTTTTCAAATCCATTGCTCTTAAGCCCTATTAATAGGAGATTTATAGAATGATGGTTGAGTCGATGAAGTTGCTTGGGATGAAGTCTAGACAGTATGGGAGTGTCAGAAAAGCCGACGGGGTTTAGACAGAAACGCAGTAAAATGTGTGAAATGTGTGAATGTTGTCAAGTTCAGTATTTGATAAACCGCTTTTATTGCTCTGGCCTGCTCAGTGCTTGCATGAGATTCGTAGACTCGGATATACTCAATAAATTCTTAGGCGATGACAGTTGCACGACTTTTATAAACCACACAATCATACGAATAATTCAGCCGCTCTGTATGTCACTGTGTGTGTGTGTGTGTGTGTGTGTGTGTGTGTGTGTGTGTGTGTGTGAGAGAGAGAGAGAGAGAGAGAGAGAGAGAGAGAGAGAATCAACAAATCTGACACTATCCGAAGAGAGAGAGAGAGAGAGAGAGAGAGAATCAACAAATCTGACACTATCCTCGGAAACCTTTTTTAATCCAACATAACAACAACATAGTAATTATGCGGCGGCCTGTCTCCTCCGTGTGTGAGAAAAGCTGTCACATGCGAACTCAAGCGTCGGGTATCCGCAATTATCATAAATATGAACACGTTTCTACTTTCACCCGATGCCTGGGAACTGAATATCTGACGTGAAAACGGTGGGGGTATATTTCCTTACACACCTTTATTCGGGGTATTGCCTGCCGGCCACGGAAAGCGGTGTAGACAGTGAATAAACCAACGTTTATCCTTGGATACCATTCACCTGGTAAAGCTAGCCAGTTGCAGGGTTTTATTCCCCTTCCTCACAGTTCCCAGCCACACAGACAAGAACAACAAACGAAAAAAGAAAAAAAAAAAAGCATTTGCCTCCAAGGACACAGCAACAGATGAGAAAGACTACCTTTTTCGAGTATTCTGTGTGTGTTTTCTATGTCCATTCTCCATATACCGAACTGAAGCGCATGTATTCAAACCCGGGGTATTGGGGGATGGGGCAATTATAGTTATTTTGACAAGCCACCCGATACGGCGATTTTGTCGAGCAAAAATGTCCCACAGCCCGCTGCTATACTCCAGAATACAATGGCCTCCCAACAGCGTCGCTTAGTATGTCATCTTTTACGCCGGTCGGGTCCCCACTAAACCATTTTTTCTCCCCCTGTCTCTCTCTCTCTCGGTCCGCTTTCTGAGTGGTGTGTGTGGGGGGGAGGGGGGGAGGGGGGGACTTTTTTTGTTGTTGTTCCCCCGCTTGACTTCTGCCCAAGGCATAACAGTTGCCGATAGTACAGGGCTTTAAAATCTTCCACCGTTTGGTGAACTTCCACCTTCGGCTAAAACTTTCCTGCCCGCAAAACTGTGTTTTCTCTTCTCAGTGTCAAGTCTTTTTCCGACCCTCTAGGGGCACTGGAAAAAAAGATAGCTAGACATATACATCATAACCACCAGTGTCACAATTGTCACACATCTTAACACTGCACTCATAAAGGAACAGTGCATGTACCAATACAAATACACAGATTTACCAAGTACGGCATTCCTTGCAAACAATATCAACAACACACAAATTTTTTTTTAATACTAAGGAAAGGGGAAAAAACTGAAATTACAGAAAAAATTAATGTGTGTGTGTGTGTGTGTGTGTGTGTGTGTGTGTGTGTGTGTGTGTGTGTGTGTGTGTGTGTGTGTGTGAAGCACTTCAAACCTTCGTGCCTTTTAACACACCGAAGTTGCACCGATGTTAGTTCAATTTTTTAAAAAAAAGTGTGTAGTCCTGAAGCTCTTCAAATCATGCCAAAATGCACCATACTGCTCAGGTTTTAGTCTAATTTTTAAAAAAATCCGGGGGAGCATGCCCCCCCCCCCCCCCCCCCCCCCCCCCCCCCCCCCGACAATCCAGCACAACGCAGACGCGGGCTCGTGGCATTGCCATTTCGTCACTCTATATGCTACTCACGTTTTCTCCTTTCAGATCACGGCCCGGATTCAAGGAAAGAAAGTTACTGTAAACTGCCCCTTAGAAACTGTTGTTGCGTCATCAGTGTTATGCGTGTTGTCTCTGCACACGCCATTTTCTGCGCGTCTCGATCAGCTTTGTCCGCTGGCTGAATACTGTGGGTTGAGCCGAAGTCAAGCGGGAACGAAAATCATGCTGGCGGGATGGGGGAGGGGAGGGATGGAGAGAGGCGTGAAATAAAATTGAATTCACATCTTTGCCCGCTTTAAACAAGTTGGTGTGAATCACCGGTGGCAAGTAGATAGCACATGGTTCCTGGGCAAAAGCTAAGCTGGAAAAGAAATCACGTTGGCGGCGGGGACAGGGAGATGGGGGAGGGTGGGGTGGGGGGGGGAAGGGGGGCGTGAAATAAAATTGAATTCACATCTTTGTCCGCTTGCCTGATCCATCACAGGAGACAGAGCGAGCAGGGGGATGTTCTGCTGGTGACGGGTCGTGTTCGGGTTACCCCCACGTTGGGTGTTCGCTGCTTTTGTTGATTTAGACATCGGTATGGCCGGGACGCGATTTCTTGCCGGTTTACAGCTGATCATATATAGATGGGGTTAATCAGATTTTTCTTGGGGTGGGAGGGGGTGGGGAGTGGTGGTGTTAGGGGGAGCTGCTAAAATAGCTGCTGCTGGTGTTTTGCATAAGAGAGAGAGAGAGAGAGAGAGAGAGAGAGAGAGAGAGAGAGAGAGAGATATTAATCGGGGACGTTTATTTATTTATTTATTTATTTATAAAGCCAGATTCAGATCCGATACACTTTCTGTCCCCGTCTTTGAAAGCACATGCCCCCCCCCCCCCCCACACACACCCGTTCCCTGATCCCCCTCGCCCCCCCCCCCCCAACTACCTACCACCACCCATACTGACCGCCGTTTGCTACTTCGAGATTCCACCATGTTTGTTTGTTTGTTTGTATGTTTGTTTTTGTTTGTTTTCCTGACGTCACTAGTTTGGACATGCGCCATGGTAAGTATCCGGCGGAAATTCAACCGAAAACGTTTGACTGGAGCACTGCCCATTTTAATATAATACATTGGACTGGCTGTATGTTACAAACATATCAGGTTTTGCTGGGAACATTAGTTTTGCCACGCATGTGTCACACCGTATTGTATGGGCAGAGATTGGATTCACACGCCGACTCAGGGCTGTAATATATTTGAGGTTGTCAAGCATACCGTGTAACACAGACGCATAACCGTGATAAGGGACGAATAAAGTGGCAGAATTGTTTGTGGATAATATTATGCCGAATAGACCACAAGAAGCTTTATGTGAGGCAGTTGAAATTCTAGACGCTTTAAAGCTCGTATCGTAGTGGTGACGTCAAGCCTCCTTTGTTTTTTTGATACCCGTGATTTCTTGGGTGTTACACAATGAAGGAGGATACGAAATGTATACGGTATATATACAAGTTGTATCGGAATGTTCTCTCTGAAGGTTCACGGGGGGAGCCGGGATAGCCGAATGGTAGAGCGATGAACTTGCAATGGTCGGGTCGTGAGTTTGGGGTCACATATTTGTGCTGGCCTATTTCTCGTTGCCCCGTCTTTGACATAAACCATTCATGGTGGAAAAGGACGTTAAAGTCACAAACACCCACCCACCCCTTAAAGTTTCACAGTAGTAGCGGAGAACTGAATTCATTTCTTTGTCAGAGTTGTGGTGGAGGGGTGTGTCCGCGTGCGTGCGTTTGTGCGTGAGAGAGAGAGAGAGAGAGAGAGAGAGAGAGAGAGAGAGATTTGGCACGCATTTCAAAACACGTATTCGAAATGGGGAGCACGTGTATTCTCTTTGGCCACGCTTTTGTCGTGCTTTTCTCTTACTTTTGAATCAAGAGTTATCCGCCCTGATCACCCCAAGAAAGGCAACTCTTCATTATCGCAGCATCAGGCCCGCCCACCCACCCGTAACCTCACACCCCTACCCATGTCACTGTGTCGTCTGCTTTTCTCTCATTGTGGAGCGGGAAATTATGGGGAAAGATCAAAATGGTTTATCTTTGCTTGCATGGCTGAGTCTTAAAGTACAGAATAATCGCTCATCTTTATTCGCTTTTCTCTCCTCTGGGTTGGAGGCTATACCAGTTGTCAGTTGTTACCCTTTGCTGGTTCTTTTGTTCGTGAATCGTGAAAGGTAGTCTGTGTGTGTGTGTGTGTGTGTGTGTGTGTGTGTGTGTGTGTGTGTGTGTGTGTGTGTGTGTGTGTGTGTGAGAGAGAGAGAGAGAGAGAGAGAGCGCAGTATCTTTCCATTTGACAATGTGTCAGAAACATCTGCTGTCGTAAAAATTGCCACATACATTTGAAACACACACACACACACACACACACACGCACACACGCACGCACGCACGCACGCACGCACGCACACACACATACACGCACCATAATACATAAAACCAACCACTTACATGAAAAATAGGAAAGGCCGAGGAAAGGGGTGGGACAGGGCAGTATATGGGGTGGATGGGTAGAGACACACACCAACGACAACGAGGTATCACTGACACAGCGAGGCTGATATACGCCAAACGATTTGATAAGAAGCATGCTTATCAGAGAATGCCCCCTTTCAAAAGCAGGGTTTACGAGGAAATCGCACGAGAGAGGGCGAGGGTAAAACAGCCATTAAAATAACCCTCGTCCCTGTGAGACGGGCCATTAAGATATCGGGTAGCAGATGTAATTTTCTGTCAAAATCAAGCGCTTTGGCGAGAAATAAAACCGAGACTCTCTTCAGCGTTGGGAGAGATTCAGCGCGCCGGAAGTACTCTTCCGCGCAGTACCGGATGTACGTCATGTTGGAAAGACTTGGATCATGAAAGTTTGGTCTAAGATTTTCTGTTTCAGTGCCGGCTTGGACTTTGTTTAGACGGAATTCATTGTTCATCTGATTTTTTTTCTTTACAATAAGCATGTGCGAACCTGCACTAGACCACCATTCCTCCTTCTCGCTAGTCTCTCTCCTTGAATCAGGGGCCAGAAATGATCATTAGAACGTGTGATTGCATACACATTGTCAGTGCGGGACCGTGGAATACAGCGTCCGCCCGTCAGTTGCAGTATCAAGGTCTAAGTAAACAAAACTATTCATCATCACTCAAAAAACACTCGATTTGAACGCAGCTGCGACTAACATCGTTACATCTCGTGGTGACCAAAGAGTATGGTGTCTTTTCTGTGACGTTCTTTTTCTCCATTCCTAGAACCACCAAAGGTCAGGGCGCATGCGCGTGACGTGAGTGGAAAAGGTCAGGTGCATCAAGCGTGATGAAGGGGAATCACCAAGCCTCCTGGTCAAAAGCAATAAAACACCCACCCAAGCTTTAAAATTCTGTATTAAAAAAAGAGAGACGCATCATCATACAACACTTAAAACATAATCAGGAGGTGTTGATTTACCTTTAACATCAAAAATGAAAATCAGGACTACCCACAAAAAAAAAGCACTCCAAGATTCATCCTCATTATAATTGGTCTGCTCCGTGAATAAACACTCGTAACTCTGACATTTGGGGACTGACGGCGATGATGCTTGCAATGCACGAAACAAATTCAATCAAACCACACCAATTTCACAGGCGAACAGCGCAGATTACAGCACAGTGGTTCCAATTTCTTTGTCTCACCGCGGCGCCACAAGTGTTTGATTAATTCTTGTCTTTCTCAATTACATGATTTGATATGCTGCCGGCTAGCTTCCGAGTGGGGAAGCGGGTGGGTGGAGGGGGAAGGGGGTGGGGGTGGGGGGGGGGAGGTTGGAGGTGGGGAAGGAAGTGGATGATGGGTTGCAGAACTGGGTGGCCTATCCGGGCACCTTAGAAGCACCAACGAGCTGTGTTTCTTTCCGTTTCGATCCATTTTGTTTTTAAATTTTCAAGCTATGTGACTAGAAATGGGTTTTTCTTGGTGGATTTTCCAAAGAAGGGTGGGTGGGGGTGGACGTCCTTTTCCATCACTTACGGGTGATAAGAAAGACGGGGCAACGAGAGAAAGGCCAGCACAAAATTTTAATACTTGGCCAGAGCCGGGAATCGAACTCACGACCCGAGCATGGAAAATCCAGTGCTCTACCAGTCGACTATTCCGGCTTCCCCATACCAACGAAGGAAATAATAATAATAATAATAATAATAATAATAATAATAATAATAATAATAATAATAACTTATAGTAAGTTTGAATCCCGACTGGGTCCAAATATTTGTGCTGGCCTTTTTCTCGTTGCCCCTTCTTTGACATCACCCCGGCTTGCGGCCGGAGTGGTGGAAAAGGACGCTAAACTCCCAAACACCCACCCACCCTCATTACTATAGTTATTTCGTACTGCCCGCAAAACTCTAACGAAGTGAAGCGAAACGACAACGAAATCGGAATCGCTGATGTGCCTAAAGATCACTGTTTTCACGGTGTTCTAATATCTCAGGATGGTTCCTTTTTCTCTTGCTCGGCTTCACAGTGGCGGCGTGCGGGATCTGTCTGGTGACCAACTGAAACTGATACGAATGAAGTGGATCGCAAATGTAATTCGAGTTTGATGGATTGGTGGAAAAATAAACCGACTTGCTGTGAAGTTTTGTTGCAGTTGTCTTCTCTTTGTGTGGTTGCTGCGTCTTCCGCGCAGCGTGAGACCGAAATGTGTTTCGCCGTCTGAGTTTGACGTCAGTTATTTCAGTACCGAGTCACGCTTTTTGTGCGCGTTCTTGTGAAAAATGAAATATTTTGGGTATGTGTGTGTGTGTGCGGTATTGGGTAACAGTTTGTTCTAAATTTTCAGCGGAATAAATTGAATGTACACGTATTACTGTCCTACATTGAAATTTGGCATTAATTGATTGTTTCTTTTTGCCTTCACTTTCCCTAGTCAGCCATGAAAGCAGACTATTGGTAAGAGAAATGAAACAGTACGTTGTTTGGGGGAACTGTATAGTGGATTTTACAACAAGGAATCTTTCATATTATGTCTCAAAAAAAAAAAAAAATCAGCACAAGCTCTTGCTCACGTCAATGAAAAGTGCCGTTTTCTGTCGTTGTAGACGTTAAAAAAGAGAAACGAAAAGCGTATTCTGCATAATTATTAATAATTGTCTAAAGTTTTAAAAAAATTCACCAAAGACCGATTAAATCAAAACTTGACTTGACATGTCTTGGCATATCACTCGACATAGATATAGCTCACAGCTCATGCCCAGGCTTCTTTCAAAAAAAAAAATCTCCTCTGGGCAAAAATGAAGAGAAATTCAGCGCTACAGAGGATCAATGGACTCAGAATTACTCTGCTCCCACAGCCCTAATCTTTACATCGCCATTTCCTTCTTCTTCTCTTTTTCTGTCTGTGTGTACACAGACGCGACCTTCAGCCCCGCGCACAATTTTGTGGTTTCCTTTGTAAGGAGAGCGCTTTGTGGAGGGAGAGAATTGTGCGCACGCTGCTAGTCGTCGCGTCTCTTTCAGTTCAATCACTTCTAGCAAGGCCTTCACCCAGTGTCGCGGCCCGTGGCCCCACCCGACCACTTGTAACAGCCACCCTTGTAAGGGTCCCAGTATCGGCCTTTCCCACAGCCCTGGTTACTGTTGCTAAGGCCCCTACAAGTGGTGCCGTTTCCTTCCCTTGTCGGCGGCAGTGTGTGTGTGTGTGTGTGTGTGTGTGTGTGTGTGTGTGTGTGTGTGTGTGTGTGTGTGTAAAATTTGTAAAGCACTGTGAGCCAGCGTCGTACAGTGCTATATATATAATACTGATTTATTATTATTGCAATTATTATTACTGTTATTAGTGGTAGCAGTAGCAGTAGTAGTAGTAGTTTTGTTGCCGATCTATCAGAAACTTGTTGAATAAAAAAGTTCAGAACATAAACCATAATTATGGATTGTAATCTAGCTTATATAAGAAACATGATAAATCTTTGTTTTATTGTTACGTGAAAGTTTGTGGAGGCAAGTTTGACGGAATAGCAGCGAAGTTTTGATCTGCTTTCTGGTTGGCGGAAACTACTCGCTCTGCTTTGGTCTGTTGGTGTCCTGACTAATGCTATCATTTCAATTTTGTTTCCCACCCCAAACTATTTGTGCTAAGGATTTTTTGTACTGTTGAGCAAAATGGTTTAGCGTGAGCTTGTACTTTTAAAATCTGCAACTCCCTACCCGGGTAGCGGAGGAGAGTGTAGGGTTGGGGGGGGGGGAGGGGACTTACAAATTACCGCGATAGTCTTTCAGATCTTTCTTGCAGGCGCTTTGACGCGACGGTGCATTGTGGGATTTGCTTGTTGCGCGTGCCCAGGGCTTTTGTGGCGACTGCTGATCGCCATGTTTGATGCCAGAGCGAGATGGCGACCCTGGGTGCGACTTTGAAAGGGAAGCAAGCAAAGAATCAAAAAACTTGTGGAAAATGAGTGTCTGTGGA
Organism: Batillaria attramentaria; assembly: GCA_018292915.2. NCBI lineage: Eukaryota > Metazoa > Mollusca > Gastropoda > Batillariidae > Batillaria > Batillaria attramentaria. Next base: position 369,361 of record JACVVK020000049.1, on the reverse strand, counting down.
GGCGAGGCTTAGTGGCTACAAAATGGAAGGGGCTGGGAGAGGGGGGTAGGAGGGTGAGGGGGGGGGGGCAAGGAAGGGCCCGGTGGGGATAAGGGAGGGGGTTGGAAGAGCGAACAAGTCTTCAGGGATGTTTAACCGACGATGGCTTTACCTGGTTCACACCTGCCGTCAGTGGGGACCCTCAGCTCAGTCTTCAGGTTTCTCTTTTTCTTTTTTCTTTTCGCTCAAAAGAAACTCACCACTGATAATGGAAGTCTTCAAAAAAAAGGAGAGAAAGAGAGAAAAGTGTCTTTCCAGCGCCGAGACGTGATTGCGGGGTTCCTCGAAATCCTGCCAGAAAGGCGATGTCAATGTTCTGCGCAGAAATAATTACAATTTCAAATTCAGCCCTGCCGGCGCTGGCCTCGAAAAGTTGATACTTGTCCTTCGGGCAAATGTAAACGTAGACTATGAACACACCTCAGTGAAACACGACAAAGCAAAACAATAACAAAATATATATGTTTGAAAAAAGAAGCTAGCCGTCGCCATTTGAAAAGAAAATGGGAGAGGCATGTGAGGAAGGACGGGTGAGCTGAGCTGCTTTGGGCTGTTGGTGAGATAGTTGAGGGTTCAAATCCCGTCTTTGATTGGTTGATTAAATGAGTGAGTGAGTGAGTGAGTGAGTGAGTGAGTGAGTGAGTGAGTGAGTGAGTGAGTGAGCGAGTGAAGGGTTTAAATCATTCCAGTATTTGAAATGAAGACCTTTTCGTGGCGCATAAAAGACGTTGACCCGCAAAACGTATTTACCCACACGCCAGATTAAGATTCAGTAAACTTTAATGCTAAAAAAAAAAGAAAAAAAAAAAAAAAAGAGATGGTTGTCTGCGGTGTCGTCCTGTCTAAAGCCTGTCAAATTTGAGTCGTTGTTTGAATTGATTTAATTTGCTTAGTACGCTCACTGCATTCACATGATACGTTGAGACTCGACAGTAAAATCTGATGCCGTAGGGTTTCGCTGGGAATTTGAACTCGCAACCCCCACCTCTTAAACTGATTTGGTCGTTTTGCTCTCTGCCCCCTTGTGTTTCTCAACTTGCAGCTTGACACTGCACTGTCCCCCTCACTCTGCCCCCCTCCACACCCCCATCCCCCACCCGTACTCCCACCTCCGCTCCCGACTGGGCTGCCCTTCCCCTTCCCGCGGGACAACCGTTTTACCTGTGAAATCCTCTGTCAAAGAGGTCGCTGAAATGCCCTGTCAAAGAGGTGGGGTGGAACTTGCAAGGTGAGGGTGGAGGGGGCGAATGAATGGGTTGCGTTTTTGTTACACCACTTTTTTTTCAGTGCTTTACACAGCGACATCTCTCGACGCTTGTAACTTGATACGGCTGTGTCTGTTCGTCACTGTGTGAGGTTTAGCCAGAAGAAGGGTGGAGGGGAAAATGTGGGGTGGGGTGGGGGTGTTGGGGGGGGGGGGGTTCAGCCGGGTGAGAGGTGGGACAGGGATTTTTGTTACAGTTTCCACTTTTGCGGTCTTTTTACACAACAAAAGGCGCGAACACTGGAGTTAAAAAAAAGAACGTGAAATATTGGAGTGAATCTCAATAATGACGATCTTAGGCACTGATAACACGATATAAGATGACACAGTCGGTTGTTGTAAATTTGGAATTTTATTTGTTTTACAAGTTTCCAGACATAAACCTTCCTCAAGTTCCTGTCAGTGAAATAGTAACGCCTCGATATTCGTCTACCTTTCGCGGGGGTGAAACAAAATGGGCGGACGTTTTAGCGGTGCTGTGCTGCTTCAAATCAACCAGCGGGTTCCCACGCCATATCACCGCGTTTTTGTTTTTTTTTTCTTCTAAATTCAAGGGGAGCCGGGGTGGTCGAATGGTAGAGCGTTGGACTTCTAATGCTCGGGTCGTAAGTTCGATCCCGGCTGGGGCCAAATATTTGTGCTGGCTTTTTCATCGATGCCCCGTCTTTGATATCACCGTATGTGGTGGAAAAGGACGTTAAACCCCCAAACACCCACCCTTCTTTCTAAATTCAAAACGCCACAGCGACGGAAAACCGTATTAAACGCTTGGATTTTCAGTTATCGGCTAGAACGACTGTAAGGGGCAGTTTACCACCCAGAAACCGACTTGTACCAATAGGTTACTACAATCTTAAGATGTGTATATGTTCATGTTTTAAAATAACGACTTTAGATGAGAGCAATCGTCGAAACTTTTCAAGCGGTATAGCAACGCGAAAAGGGCGCCCATTTAAATTATCCCCCCACCCACCCACCCACCACCTCTCCCGGCGTCTGTGACCTTTGTCCTTTGCCTAGACATGACCGACCAGGTTTTCCACGAAACTTGCCTTAAGTAGTAGCAGTGTGCGTATGCCAAGTTTCAATTCAAATTCTGTTAAAACAACAACAACAACAACAACAACAACCCCCCCCCCCCCCCCCCCCCCGTGAATCTGTCCCGTGAATCTGTAAAACGACGACCATTTAAAACCAGCACCTTTTTCCCCCTCCTTTCGCATGCGTGTCCCGGAGGAGGAACATGTGACTTTTTATTTTTTTTATTCATCAGATATACAAAAACATCACTGGCTGTGTGCGTCTGTACCAAGCGCTGCAGTGAATAGCTTCGTATTTCTCGCTGTTAGTTTTCGTGTACGAATGTTGTTCTATTTGCCGACCAGAAGAAAAAGATATATTCCGGCCTGAGTTTGAATACAAGCGGCGAAGAATAAGCCACCCGAGCCAAGACGGGTACACACGACCAATGGGCAAGGATTGCACGCCGTTCCGTGGATTAACTGTATCGGATTTCGCCGTGAGTCGCAAAAATATGATTGCCCGGTAGTTTCAGGAGCCTGTGTAAACGCGTTTTGGCCCGGGGTGCGGTGTTTGCTTTCGTGAGGGCAAACTGAAGCCTGGTGTTTATCCTCAGAATAAAATCTTATCAAAACGAATGTGCATGAAATAATGTTACGAGAAAATAGTTTCTGCGTTGTGTAACACGGCAGTAGGTTTTTGGCGGCCCCGTTTTGCGTTTCGTGTGCATTAGGCATCTTCAGTCAGAGAAGACACACACACACACACGCACACACACACACACACACACACACACACGCACACACGCACACACGCACGCACGCACGCACACACACACACACACACACACACACATTCCAGAAAAAAAGCACACCACAACGTTGGCGCTGAAAGCATCACAGATGTTGATATTGCTTCGTTGTCCCACGTAAATATTTTGAAATATTGAGACGATTCTAACAACACTACTTTAGAATCTTAAATGTGTATATTACTGTAGATGGGAAATATCAGCGCGTACAAATGCAAAATGAAGATGTCTTCAGTATCTTTGTTTTCCGTTCTGGTGGTACTGCAGGTGGCTTTGCCTATGCGACTGTGAGCTGTGAATAAAAAGACATCAGCATCAGCATCAGCAATCATCAGCATCAGCATCATCATCATCATCATCATCATCTTCTTCTTCTTCTTCATCTTCTTCTGTCTCCATGTCTTGGTTGTGGTGTGGTTTCGTTCGTTTCCCGTGCTTTCATGGACAATGACATGAGTTTTTTTTTATTTTATTTTTTAGTGTATACCGTTGATTCTACTGCATTGTCGTACGTACTGTAACGTTTTGGTTTCCCTCCCGTGTTGCAGTGCGCGTCCCGGACGTCCGCCGAAGCGCAGCCCGTCCATCCACGCCAGTCCCGAGACTCTGGAGAAACTGAAGAAGAGTCGCATGGACGGCGCCGACTTTCAGTATGATCCCAGGATCTTTGGTAAGGCCCACAAGCAACTCACATGAACAGTAATCGACACGGAGACTCATACAGGCGGAAACTTATATGGACCTAGACAGACAGACAGACAGAGACCGATGCCAAGGACCGTATGTAGAGGTTACAGTATAGCGGAACCTTTTGTAATTACGGAACCCTTCAGTGTTAATACCAGGTTTCGACGCAGACTTGCCTGTATGGGCGCGTGTTTGAACGTGTCTGTTTCTACGTGTAGGTTCAGGGTTGGCAATAATTCCACAGCTCGAAGTCTTAAAAGTTTCTTCCCTTTGCTATGGGATCAGCAAAGTATGTCCTCCCCCACCCCCCAACGAACAAGAGAGAGAGAGAGAGAGGTGTCAAATGGTGCGTTCTTCGCACTGAATGATAATTATGATATGTAATAATAGTAAAAAGAAGAAGCATAACTGACTGAAGCAGCAACCTTCAGCTTCGCAGTACCAACTATTGTGACCTTAGCCACAGAAGTCATGCCGGTGACTGCCAGCGGAGACAAAGAACATTAGCAAGTGAGATGACCTTACAGACGTCACCTGACAATAACATTTCCTTGTTCACGACTGGCCGGATCTAGAACTGAAGTCATTGCCTTTAATAACCCTCTACCCCGCTGTCACACACACACCGAAGCAGGCACCTCCTTATTTCTCCAATTGTTTTTCAGAGAAATAAATTCAAAATCGAACTCAGGTAGTCAAGGGTTCCTTCTCGGCAGCTGTAAAATTTGCAATATCGTGGCTTTAATCAATGCTGACGAACGATTGTGGGCCATTCTGGCCAGCCCATTTGTCATGGCGGGGCCAGAAAATCTATAGCACCGCTTCCGGTCCTGCTCGCGCACGGCACGTGCACGACTTCCGGTCTGGCCCTTTCGCCAGTTTCTCCTCCTTCTTTCGTCTGTGATGTGCGCAATCTGAAATTAGCCGGCTTTTATTTAGAGAGAGTGCTGTGTGAAGCAAGAAGATGAAGAAAGCGCGTGGAGGCGATACCTGTCATTCATCAAAACACGAGGCAGGCCGACCGGAGACCGTGACAATGACGGATCTAGTCCAGGAGCGGGAGGTGAGGGAGGTGGGGGTGCTGGACGAGGGGGTAGGGCAAGGGTTGGTGGTAAAACGCATGCTTGCACAATGTTGAAACACATTTCACGTTCGTGGATTTGAATTGATCACTTTGGAAGCCCGGCAGTTCAGCAACATGAACAAGCATATTCCATTTTGGAGGGCACCACCTGATTTCTCTTGCTTGAAATTTAAACAAGAATCTGATAGCCTTAGCTGTTACCATCACATCACCGCACTTAATTTCTCCTTAAAAATCCGCTTTTCTGTTTGAGGTTTTTTTCTTTGTCACTGTGATGATTTCACTTAGAATCATTCATTTAAAAACATACTAAAATTTAAATGTTACAGAGGTACAGAGTGGTCCATTTTAAGATTTGTATCTGAGCCGAGACAATAACTCCTTTGTCATGATTCTGGAGAAAACGTTAGTACTAATACTATCAGTAACCAAGGAATTTTCCGGAGATTTTTTTTCCTCCAGTGTCTCCCCCAACCCACCCAACCCCTTTTGCCTCAGATTTCTGAGGACAGCTCGACAGTAAGTGGCAGATTACTACGCCAAGAAGCCACAGTCCTTAGATATATACGTGTCAGTCAGTCAGTCTGTCAGTCTCTCTCACTGACAATAGTTAACGCTGTTCAGATCATCAGCCCCTCTCACCCTTCTGCAACCAATGACCTCCCCTTTCGCAAGTCCGCTAACCTTCCCAAAGAGGGCGCTGCTTCAACAGCAGCAGCAGGAGTACCAGGAGAGAGCGCCGCGTAGCAGTCGCTGATGGCACCGTCATTTGTCACCAGGAATCTGAATTACGTTTCTCTGTCGAGCAGTTACACTTCAAACGGCCCAACAGCGCTGAGCAAATACTCGCGTGCTGAAGGGCGCAGCTCCTTTGTGGGCAGTTTGGCGCTTTATTGAATCACCGGGCGCCGCCAGATAGGAGAGAATGAAGCAGTCAGCTCTCGAAAACAAATCGAATGTCGCACACCCCTCTTGTCGCGGGGTGCAAGGCGACATGAGCCGCCATTTTCGGCCGAGTGCGCGATCCGGCCTGCGTCAGAGATTACTACGCCGCCGTTGTCCTTTCTTGCTTGCAGGGGCTTACGTCCATGAATAATGACGATCATGCACAACACAGAAATGATTGAACATTTGTCCTTAAATGAGCTAATTCCATATTTGATAAGCCAACTTACGTTTTGGAACAGTTTCGCTCGTGAGTGCTCCTGTACGCTGAAAATACTCTGGTTTGATGATTAGTAGAGCTCTTAATGCGATACAATGCTGTGTCTAGTGTCTGCACTTTCAGTCACTGAAACTTTATCTTTAGTGAACTTTGTCGTATCCAACCATTTTCTTGAAATGAAGTCATTCTTCAGTACCATTAGTGTGAATCACGAAAATCCCGGAACAATCAGCCACCATTAGACCACTTTGTAATAAACGCTCTGAAATAATCAGACAAAAGGAAAGTTCTATCAGTTTTTTTTTGTTTTTTTTTTAATATTCGCAGAATCAATGACAGCGTTTTTCCTGGACAAGATTTTCTCACACGTTTCTCCCACGCGAACTGGGTTTGACAACAAAAGGCGACAATCTTTGCCCTGGTTCTATGAGTAGTCGTGGATTTTTTTAAAAGGTTTATCTAAAGATGCATTTAGTTTCTCAACCTTTTGTCTGGCGCGGGTTTAGTCTGTGGGAATACAAACCAAACACTTCAACACTTTGCTTTCTCTCCTTTTCATGGGCGGTTCCTTTCGGCGAAAACAATCTGATAACTTGTCTGGGAAAGTCGGTGCCGGAAGCCGGGGGAATCGAAGATGTTGGTTTAGAAAGGGGGAATATTGTTTTCGCTTCTGTTGTCCTGTGATGCGGCAGGGCCTAATAGACCGCGAGAGAAATTGTCCCCGCAGATCACGTTATCGAGAACCGCAGTCTATCTCCAGTCATCATTGTATTTCACAGAGCTCCGCCTGCCCGCCACAAAGGGACGCAATTCCGCCACAAAGGGAGGCAATTCCGGCAGGCATGGCGCAAAACGGACGATCATTATTCAAGGATAGCTTTCAAATGGCCAGGTCTGGTCCATCTCCGCGATACCACTTGAAACCAAAAGCCATCGAAAGATGGTTTCAAGTCTGAGTAAGCAAGCGCGTGTGTTTGAGACAACGAAACCTGTTTCCTCCGCCACCAGAACTACTTTAACTGCGCACTGATCGCTCGATAGTTGCACGGGCGATATCCCATTGGATATCCATTTCAGAGGATATTTTTGATATTTGAGAAAATAGGAGCGACTAGAAGCAGGGACAGCGTTTGAGTGCGGTTTTCAATTAAGCCACCGGCAGACAATTGATAGGGCCCAGTCGAACTCCTCTGAACCTGCTCAGAGCGAAGCTCTTCATCTAAGAAGGAGCGAAATGGCTTCTACCGGAAGTGGTGAAACAGGCCGAGTATTTTGTCTGTCGTCTGCGGCCAGTCAGGGCCCGTCAGGATGGCCGCGGGGTAAAGGGAGCTAACACTCGGCTGCAGGAAGTGCTTTTTGCGCGCAGTGTTCTCTGGGAGCCGGGCGATGGAGTAAAAACTCATGTCCGAGTTCGGAGTGTTTGCAGACATGGCGGACGGATTGTAATCTTACCGGCAGTCGAAATCTCTCGTGACGAAAGCGAGGATCGTGATTGTGTCTGCGGAGGCCTCATGGGAAAGACATTTTCAGGTGCTGACACAAGTGGGAGTGATTCACAACACGAGTTTATTGACCATTTTAGACCCCCCCCCCCCCCCCAACGTACACACACACCCTCTCGTTCCTCTCTTTCAGTTGTGAGGACATTGGCGGTAGGATCCAGTGACTGAGCCACTGAGGATCCTAAGTTTGAAAGTTTTTACTGGAGTTGTTTCTCCTTGGCATTGTATACTTCTTGTTCTTGAGTGATCGATCCTCAGGCTGTCGGTTATACTTTGCTTTGGGTTATGAGTTTCGATTGAATAGTTACTTCCTCCACGGCGTTTGATATTCCTAATACGTCTAGGACTTGTACAAGCGTTAGTTTGCGAGGAGTTCAAGGGGACACAGGGGTACTGGAAACATTAAATGTTCTTGAACCCACACCCCATGACCCCCAGTGGAAAAAAACCCACACAACACATAGACACCCCCCCCCCTCCCGACCCGCCCAGCAGCAGCAGCAACAATAAAACACAGAAAAACTTTGGATTCAAACTCACAACCTGTACGATAAGACAAGGGCATTGTCCACTGTGGAACAAGGTTCCCATGTCCGGGAAAGACGCGCCTTCCTTGTCTTATGGCAAAGCATCGTCCTCCCTCAGCTCAGCTGTGTCCGCCGTACTGCTGGCGTCTCTTACAGCAAGCAGGACCCTGCGTCGGAAACGGCGTCTCTCCTTTCTGATCAATTCTCCTACTTAGTTCTGGCTGCCGCTTGGATACCCTACCCAGCACGTAGTGCCAGGGAAACAATAGCTTCCCTCCAGACATCTTGAAGAGCTCTCGGGTCCGATTTGCGTTGCGTATCGGTGACAGAGAGCTAGAGACAGTTGTGCCGGGGAGATGGCTTGTCGGATTTGTTTCTCAGTCTCCGTTACGGCTGTTTGTCAAGTGTTGGACAACTGGAGCAAAAGAGGCGATTTCGTTTTGATTGAGAGAGAGAGAGAGAGGGGGGGGGGGGGTACTGGCTGAAAGGTTTATTTCAGGATAGTGAGTGGCTTGTAGGCATAACACTGAGGCTGCCTAACATGCAAGCTGTACATGCTGATCAGAAGCAAGAAATAAGAAAATAAAGAAGACAGATTCAAGTAAGAAAGAGGACATTGCATGTAAAATGCATCAGTTGCATTCGGAGTATTGGTCTGTCTTACACAGCCGTCTGTGTGACACAAACTGCTATCTCAGTGTGTGTGTGTGTGTATGTGTATGTGTGTGTGAGAGAGAGAGAGAGAGAGAGAGTGTGTGTGTGTGTGTGTGTGTGTGTGAGAGAGAGAGGGAGAGAGAGAGTGTGTGTATGTGTGTGTGTGTGTGTGTAGAGAGAGAGAGAGAGAGAGAGAGTTTTCTACTGGAACGTCAGTACAAAGCCGACGTAGCGAAGTGCAAATCAGACTTTGTCCCGTAATTAAAGCGGCTAAGCCTCATGCCGGTCTTTTATTCCACAGTTACCATACAAAGTGATCACAACGTGTCACACAGGTCATGTATAGAACCAACCAAGATCATGAGCTTTACAGTATTGCAAGGCTTCAGGAGAAAGCAAAGTAAGACATTGTGCGAGGTCTCGCGAGGCCGCGCTTGTCGTTCTGCCTCTGTTGCTTGATAACCACAGTAGCCTAGTAATTTCACTGTGGATGAATGAGGCTTTCTTTTTCTAAATAAGAGATGGACATCTGTATGGATCAGCGGTATTGGCCACAGACCAGGAAAAGACAACTCGTCTGATTTCCCTGGTGGCCTCCCTTGCTGCTGGGCGGAGTGACCACCGGCAATGCACTTACTCTTTGTTGTTAGTACAGTATCCCAGAATGTTCCCAGCTCATCAATTTGATCTCTGTTGTATCCAGCAGAGAAAAGTTAATTTTCTCTTCTCTATGAGCGTGATTTGAATGGTCGTTTCTCTGGCCGCCCTCTAGGAAACAGACCGCTAGGGATCATTGTGTTAACTGCTGCTCGACGACTGTGAAAAATCAGGTAGCGCTGCTGCTTTCCTGCTCATTCAAACAACACACGAGCAAATCCTTTCAGTTTTTGCAAACTGCAAGCGTCCATTCCCCACTTGTCTAAAAGTGTTTTTAGTGTTTTAGTGTTTTGTGTTTTATGGGGTGGGGCAGATTTCGCTGCGCGCAGCAGCAAGTTTCAGTGATACAAACCAAGATTGTGACGTTTCTCCAGACAATACATTCTTTCGCGCACACGGTGATGTAACGAAATCTGCGTCATAGACACTTTACGGGCACACTATGCTGCTACGTTCTTTTTGGCGGGAGTTGCTGAGACGTGTGTTTGTGTGTGTGAACGGATGAAACCACGGCTAGTGCCTAAACCACCTCGTTGCGGGGCTTTTTACTTTGATATGAAATGGGCAGTCACATTCTTCATAGGTACGTTTCACGATTTTTCTCTTGCCGCATTTTTAGAAGAGTTATTGCCCATTTAAAAAAATCGGTCATGTTACGTTTTTTTTTTTTATGGAATGTTTGTTTCTCGCTCAGTAGTTATGAAAAAGTCCAAACGCGTATCACCGTGTACAGGAAAACATAACTATACTGTCAGTGGAAGCTGTTTGTATGTTCGCTAGTCGTTTAACTCCATTCCTGCCTAGTAAGTTTGGGGTAGTGCACCAGTGGCCTCCCTTTAAAAGATCATATTTAATTTGCGTGGATTGAAATTTGGCTTAGTGGGGTGTCGTAAGGTGTCTATGACGCGGATTTCGACACGTTACTGTGTGCGCGAAAGAATGTAGGTCTATTGTCTGGAGAAACGTCACAGTCTTGTTGTGTATCACTGAAACTTGCTGCTGCGCGCAGCGATATCTGCCCCATCCCATAAAGTGTTTTCCGCAACAAAAGTCGTCAAGGAACCGTTCATCTTGCCTGATTTTCGCATACAGGGCCAAAACCGAAAACGAGTAAACAAGTGGGATACTTGCGCGGTACGAAATGTATTAAGAGTCTAAATACTGTATACTGTCAGTGAATTTGTGTGTGTTTGTTGTTCAAATGTTTTGACAAAATCTTAATGATTGTACCAACCCTATAGCTACTTATAATACTAGCAAAATTAATACTAGCATAATTTTGCTGTCAGCTGATGTTGGAAAAGAGCTCAAGAATAGCCGCCCGGACTTTCCCGGACAATGACGACGGACAGTGATCCGATTAGGGACAAGAACATGCGCGCGCAGTACTTAGCCACAATGGCTAACGGCTGACCAACGCCCAGCGGACGGTCTTTATTTGATTAATTTCAGACTGACTGCTTCTTACATGGGTCATAGCCATCTTGAGAAAATCGCATTAGGGACCATGTCTTGGGTGTGGTCAGTGTTGCCTTGTCCCATTGGAACCACTGCATGACTCGTCTTATTTTTGTTTTGTTTTGACCTGATCCGGCGAGGAATACAGACTGCAATACTAGTATAGGCGGTGCACTGTCTCCAGAGACCACCTGATCTGGCGTATAATGTGGCTAGTATTTACCTTTGGGTGCAGAAACACGGAATAAATAGAGAGTTCCCAGCCAGAAGGTACCATCTATACACACAGAAAGAAGAGAGATAGCTTATTCTGGCAGGGAACTCTTGAAATATGCAAGGAGTTTATATGCGAAGATACTTTGTTTTAATGTCAGTGTTACCGCTGTTTCTCTTATATATGAATAACGCTAACGTTGACTGTAGCAATAAATTCCCTGTCAAAGACCTGAAGGGAACGTCACAATTTCTTTCGACTAGTTTTAAAGCTTTTACTATCACGGACTTACTTCGTGAGATATTCTAGTGTAGTAGTAGCAGTATAAAGTTTTCATATTTTCACTTTTTATGACCATCGTTCTGAAGCAACACGTTCCTTTCAGGTGACACCCAATTTGCATTCAAAGGAAACCGAAGATGTGAGAGCTGTGAGATAGTTCTTGGTTAACTTACTGACAGTAGTAACAGCATCTTGACACTTTGAAGTTGTTCATCCTAAGTTACGGACGCTCTAAGGAAAGGAAGACTGAACATTAATGTTGTGCTCTGGGTCCATGTGTTACAGGTGAACACAAGTCGATTCTGAACGGGTTCCCGCCACACCCTTACGCCCTCAGTCACTTGCCCTTCCTGCCCTTGACTCATCCTATGATGTCACCACCGGTCTCCATGGCAATGGCCTCACACCTTGCCATGCGCCCAGACAATCCGGCGGTCAAGGACAGAGCAGTCGAGCAGGACATCCTGGCAAGGTGCGTATCAAGGTCGAGCAGTGTTTTCGGGGGAAACACACACACAACAACTGCAACAACAACAACAACAACAACAACTGCAACACAACTGACAACAACACGAATGCTGAGACTAAAATCTAAACGATGATTGAGGCAATTAACCAGAGCAACGGTTACGCAACTTGAACCGATCCGGCTGGTAGTGCATCTGTTGTCCCAGATATACTGGCTGCTAGTAGCCTTATGTTGCACATTTCGGCCATAGTCTCAAAAATATAGTTAGAAGGGGCCGGTATGGTTATAGCAACGCCACTTGAGGACGGGGTTTACGCGCCTTACGGCTGATGTTATCTACCACGCCATGTACCGCCTGCACGCGTCATGCAACACGCTGGCGCTTATCAGGTATTTTTGACACAGCGCACACTTTCTTACACTAATACCGACAATAAAGAAATAAACAGACATTTCCTGTTCTGTTCGCTTCACCAGCTCACCGCCTTTCACAAAATTAACTCGCCAATGACAAACAGAACAGCTGCCAACAGGCACTTCGCAGACCATTAGCCTAATTAGAATTAACCTGCTGTTTCGTTTTCTCTCTTTCTCCCCCCCCCCCCCCCCCCCAGTCTTCAACAAGTACACCCTCCAAACCCTTTCCCCACGCACCCCCACCTCTCTCTCTCTCTGTCTCTCTCTTTCTCTGAGCCAACCACGTGACTCGCCAAGTTGCCAGGCAGAGCATCTCTTGTGGAGTGCTCTTTGCACACGGTTTTTCTTGCCTTGTGTCTTTGACCTGCGGTTTTTATCTGAAGAGCTCTCACACATATGTTTCCAATACTGCCATTAAAACAAGAAATTGTCGGAAAAGTGGAAAAGTAATTTTCTTAACACCCCTGGTGTGGGGAAGCGATCTCTTTCGCCGGCTGCGCTACCGCGCGCACGGAGTGACCCGCGGTGCGTTCCGGTGCAAACTTTTCATGTTACCTACTCCGGTGCAGATTTTTCATGTTGCTCCCAAACTGCGAGGTGTTTTCCGTTCTGGGTCCTTACAACTGCTGAGGAGCACGGCTGTGTAGACAGTGCGCAGTCAAGTGGTCCGGACCCCGCCAAGCTCTCTCAGTTTTCCCGATTCACGTCTGTAACTGTCAGTTTCCTCTTCGTTCGTTCGTTTCTTTTCTCTCGCTTTTCAATGGCCTCCTGTTCACTTTTGGTGGCAAGGTACAAGTAGCTCAGCACTTCTCCTGAAATATTGTTCTTGAAATATCTTGACGAACGCGGCACGACCCTACGGTCAAAGGTTTATAAGCCAGGGGCAGATAAACTCGAGTTAAAAAAAAAAACAACCAAGGAGATGTACAAAATGTGAAAAAAACACCACTGACCAACAACCCAAAAAAACACAACCAACCACACAACAACAACAACAACAACAACAAGGAATTTGTTTCCCGTATAGTTTTTATTCTTATTGGCTGTTTTCTTTATTACTGTTTTTCCCCTGTTCAATCCCAAGTGCATAATTATATCAGGAAATGTGGCTGGACTCTCAGTTCTGGTTGCACATGATTTGAAATGGCTTGTCAGTCCAGAGCCGAGATGACCCTTACCTGCGGAGTTCATCGCAAATTCTCATCAGCAACAACACCCACTAACTAGCCAAACAAACAGACAAAATACCGACAATGTGATAATGTGTCCCTACAGTCTTTGAAATTGGTTTCAAGTTTCTGGTGTTTTGTTTGCACTGCTTAGTGCTAATGCAATTGTAGTGTCTGTGTGTGTTTTTCACTTTGAGTCTGCGCGCCTATGAATGCGTGTTCGGGGCGCGCAACCAGGCTCTAAAACTCCCCGTATATGCTTCTCGTAAAGGTGTTGAGATTGACAGATACGAGGAAGAAATAATCCTGAACTGTGCGAGATCCCGCTGCGGCACTGCTACAATCCAAATCGCGCATTGGCCCATGCCAAGACTGATCCATCCCGCACGTTCCTCACAAACCCCGTGCCTGCTGGGGGGTAAAGGGGGATGAGTTCGAATCTCGTTATTATACCAACTACGGCCCAGGAAGGGGGTGTGATGATGAAGAAGAAGAAGATGAACCGGCTTGAAAAGACTGTTGAAGAAGAAGAAGAGTGAGGGAGAGGGAGTCAATGAATCAATGAAACATTTTTTTTTAACAGTGCTCGAGGCATTGAGAGAGAGAGAGAGAGAGAGAGAGAGGTGGGTGGGAGGAAGGGAGCTTACATACTTACGGAATCAGGGAACTGTGCAACTGAACAGTCTGTCTCTACTTACACAGATCATACAGATCTTTCCCAGCACATGTGTCACGGATTACCGGCAACACGCCGCTCTAGTCCCAGGCGACATTAGTTCAGGTTGGTTTGCAGCTCTCCCTCAAGACTCCGGGTTTGGGGGGCATCTGGGAACCATTGCCATAAAACCATGAATCCTCCTCCAACTAGGACAGCAAAGCAACTGTGAAGATCTGAATCAACCAGAGCATTTACTGAGACATTTGGCATGGGTGTAATAATATGTGTGAGATGGAGGTAAAGGAGGACAGCTCGGCGGGGGGGGGGGGGGGGGGAGGGGGGTGTTGAGAGAGCGAGCGAGAGAGAGAGAGAGAGAGAGAGAGAGAGAGAGAGAGAGATTGAAACTTTATTTTCCAAGGACGAGATCATAGACGCACAGGCCACGGTCTCTCTAACTGTCTGTCCTTCACACACACACACACACACACACACACACACACACACACACACACACACACACACACACACACACACACACACACACACGGCATACGTAACATTACATACTGACATAGCATCAGACATACATATGATTACCCATAGTATCACACATAGGCCTACAGCACGTAGCTGTAGCACGTGACACGGGTAATACACTAAGCAGTAAAACGTTAGCATATGAGAGAGAGAGAGAGAGAGAGAGAGAGAGAGAGAGAGAGAGCTGTGGTATAGTTGAACGTACGGTGGCTTTGGCTTTAGATTCATGAAACATTTAGGGAAGACATTCAAAACGAAATTGTACAATGTATAAACTAACTATCAACAGTTTCTGTCAAAATGTTCAAAACGTGCAGGAGAAGAGGCAAAAACAAATGTGTTCAGAGACTTTTTTCAAGTGCTTTGGCGATCATTTTTTTTATGATGACCAGTATTTATTTCGTTGCTCACTGTCTAGTCCACGTTGTTTCTTTGCTAAAAAAAACAAACAAAAACAAAACAACAACGAGGAAACCTGAAGACGCCCAGATGAACATTCCAAGCTCTGCACTCGGCGACACTATGCTTGCCATGCACCTCACTGCTCAGTGCAATGCAGTCGGTCGAAACTGCTTCTTGAGAAACCCCAGGACATCAACAACGGCCATTAGGAAAGAGAGGTAGTTGAGGATCTCCCAGTCGTTTTGGACAACAAGGATTGAGATTCAGGGGCAGGTGGTCGAGGCCTTCCTTTCCCATCAGACCTCAACATTCAGTGTAACTGACATCTCTTGAGGAGCCGCAGGACATCAACAACGACCACTAGGAGAGAGAGATGGTTGAGGTTTTCCCTGTCGTTTTGTACGACACCACTCCGGGCAACTGGCAGCATCGCCACGGGGCGCATAACAGACTGCCCAGTAGGTGACGAAAGTTCCATACACAGCAAAAACAACTCGGAGAGACAACTCTTCCCTGAGTTTTCACCCTCGGTGCTCGGCCTTTGATTCCGGCAATTTGAAGCTGTCAAGACACAGGCAGTCCTGTTGCTTCGCTCCCACAGTCGTCCTCGATATAGGGGGAAATGGTCGCCAGGTTTTTGTATCGACAGATCTGTCAGACCGAGACTCTGGATTACTGCTGGGGGGAGAATGTGGTTAAACCAGAGATTGAAAAGGATTTTGTCATCTGCGGGGCAGCGAGCTTTTAGTCCTCTCTCAGCTCTAGTGGACCCTAATCAGGTCTAACTGGAGTGGACAGGGCCAGAGCAGGGTCCCGCAGTGAGCTCGTCTGTTTCCTTGCCCTTTCTGAAAAAAAAGGGGGTGGGGTGGAGGGTGGAGAAGGAGGTGGGGGGGGGGGGGTGAGGTGTTCAGAGATGAGAGAACAAAAAAATCGCTGTATTCAAAAGCTCTTTTTTTTTTCTTTCCATTTTTTTGTCATTCCAGAAATCCCCGCCACCCAAAGTGCTTCTTCGGCCGCTGCATTATTTTCTCCTTCCTCGCGGGGTTAAGAGCGCGGCAACCACTCTTCATTTCATTTTGTCGTCTTCGCGCGTAATTTGTCATTTTCTGTGAATGGCCCTAAACTTCTTCAGCCCTCTCCTTCCTCATTTCCGTGATATATTTTCCAGATATTGGCCAAGGGCCATCCCTTGTCGGGCCCCAGTTTGTCTTTCCCCTCCAAGGAGCCCCTACAGTGTTTGATGCAGCGTTAGGGGTTCTGTGTGTGCTGACAAGTTTTCTGTTTTGCTCGTGTTTGCACACTTGCAGATAATCGGCTCCGCTCGTTCTGTCATGTCCTTGTACAAATGGGCCTGTTTAGCGGGAGATTAGTGCTTCAAGTCGTTTCTCACTTCAGTTCTCTTCTCTCCTTTCCTCTTATGCTGTTTTTTTTATATTTATTTTTTAGCTGTTGATCGGCTTTTACTGCTCACGGGCACTTTGTTCAAAACAGGGTGGGGTGGGTGGTGTGGGGGTTTAACGTCCTTTTCGCCCAGATACGGGTATTATAGCTGTGCCATGTTTTGCTGGTGTGAGTGCGTGTGTGCGCAGGGAACAGGTGTGTGTGTGTGTGTGTGTGTGTGTGTGTGTGTGTGTGTGTGTGTGTGTGTGTGTGTGTGTGTGTGTGTGTGTGTGTGTGTGTGTGTGTGTGTGTGTGGATATGAGTTTTTATTAGTTTTATCCGTTTTGTCAGTTTTACCTGTCTTGTGTTTGTTTTATCTGTTTTCTTATGTCTTATATGAATAAATATGTATTTTGTGTAAAGCGCCTAGAGCTTAGATAAGGTTAGACGCTATATTATTATTATTATTATTATTATTATTACATTATATCAAAGACGGGGCAACGATGAAAAAGCCAGCACAAATATTTGGCCCCAAGCGGGATACGAACTCACGACCCGAGCATTAGAAGTCCAGCGCTCGACCATTCGGCCACCCAGAACAAACGTGTGCGGCAAAGGAAGAATATTCTCTGAAGTGTCTTCGACTTGACGCGGCCTCAGCATCTTCGACTTCGGACGAACATTTTGTTCAAAAGACACGTGTGTGGCTAAATATTGAAGAAGGAACACTATCTCAAGTATCTTCGAAATACTTGATACTTGGACCTTCGGATCGTCCGTCCGTCCGAACGTAGCGCGCGCATGCGCAGCGACCAAACCGATGACAGGGCACCTGACAGATGACGTCAAATCAGCCGGCTAAAAGATGTCCTTGGCTCAATCATCTTGTCAAAATATCGTCCATTAAGCTTTTTGCGCGCGTGTCGCGGTGAAAACCGAACCGGGTTCTCATGGCCCATTCATCTGGATCTGTAAGGCCAGCGCTGGACGGGACGCGGGCTATTGATTCCACTGTGAGGACCGATCTGTCTTTTGCCTGCTGCTCATTCTGCCGAGTGCTGTCGAGGGGGATGGGAAAAGTGGACTTAAGAAGCACGAGCGAATTCGGCTTCATTCTCTTTCCGTTTCATTTCGTTAGAGTTTTGCAGGCGGAGCGAAAGAGGGTATAGTGGTGAGAACAGTACTACTAGAATCACTGTCATATCGTTTGTAGACAGGAGGAGGGGGGATGGCCGAGCGGTAGAGCGTTGGACTTTCGAATCCCGGCTGGGTCCAAATATTTATGCTGGTATTCTTCTCGCTGCCCCATCTTTGCTAATGCTATCACCCTCATGTGGTGGAAAAGGACGTTAACCCCCCCCCCCCCCTCCTTTCCCCTTCGTTGGTAGACCACAAACTAAATGAGGTCGTTTTCGGCTACAGAGCTTGAACGAAGCGGTACGAAACGAAACAAAACGCACTTCCCTGGTGCTTCTAAAGTTCTAAATGCTGCACCAATCTGTTGGCGCTTCGATTTGATAATCATATTTCTGCGACGCGTGCTGGGGAGGGGGGGGGGTGTTTGGGGGTGATGAGGGGGCAGAGAGGTGGGCGAGTGTCAGATTAGGGCCCGATCCCGTGATTTACACTGCTGCTTAGCCATTCATCGCCCGTCCGGCCCCGGCGTCTTTTTGCCTGATTGATAGGTCACTTGGAGTGTCCGGCCCCTCTTACACTTCAGGACCCTCTGGTCGGGGCGGCCAGTGTGGCGCCTCCTCCCCGTCTTCATGGTCCATGACACAGATGGACCATTAGTGGGAAAAGAAACTGTCAGAGGACAGAGAGAGAGAGACATTGTGTCTTTTGTTGTTTTATATTATAGTGCTGTTGTTGTTGTTGTTCAGGAAGGGGGTGGGGGTGGGGGTGGGGGGTGCGGAGATGTGGCATGATGTTGGGAATGAGAGCGAGGAATACATGTTCACGGCCACGATGAAGGTATTGTTGCACAAACAAAACTGTTACTCGTGTTATTCTTAGACCAACTGAAAGAAAAATACAATGTCGATCGTTTTTGAGGGGCAGACACGACATTTTAGCTACAAAGATAGGCGTATGATGGTCGTCCGACACGTACTGGATTTTCTCGGAGGCTCTTTTGCATCCATGCTGTCTTACCGCCGATAAAGCATTTAGCAGTTTTAAAAAAATAATTTTATAAAAGAAAATCCGTGCAAAAGTAAACCGACCTATGAAGCTATCACAATGAATTCTAAACTGAACTGGGACCGTCCATGGCCGGCCTCTCTCTCTCTCTCTCTCTCTCTTTGCGTTCCGGGGATGCCCGATTCTTTTGATGAAATACTCACGAACCTTACACACGCGGTTACCGTTACTGACGCGATTGTGTCCCTTGTGTTGCAGACAACGTGACGAGCGATTTGCCAGCCTGAGCGGGATGTACGGCGCCCCGACATTACCTGACCACCACGTGCCCCAGCGACACTCAGACATCGACCCAAGTGAGTGGCATTCACGTATCAGGCGGGGAAATTTTCAACCATTTGGCAATTTTCAGTCAAATTTCCCATTCTTTCAGCCAAAAAAAAATAAAAAATTAAAAAATATCGAAATTTCACCCAAAGAAAAGGAAGACACGCATGGTCTTGTATCATGATACATGTAATGCCATATGGGACAGTCTGACTTCATTTCTGGAGGCCTGCATGTCAGTACCAAGGCAGTGGATGCTAGAATAAGCTACTAAATGCCTTTAAAATGTTAAATTTTGTTTTCTTGAGTGGGGAGTTGCCCCAGTCGGTCCCCATCAGGGCGCTGCCTCTGCATCCTGGTCCAGGTTTCAGTCTCTCCAGCCTTACTTACGTTTTGTTTTGTTTTGTTTCCGCGGCTTTAAATTTCCTCAGCTATCGTTTTGGTCTGTTTGAGGTCATATTCTAACAAAGAAAATATCGAGACATTGCAATCATAATAATGGTATTTACATTACCATAAGTACTTAATTGATCCTGCCGCGCGAAACAACCAACCAAACAAAAAAAAGTTAAACGATACAAATCGCGTGAACTTGCATTAGGGCAATACAGTTTTACGGCCAGGCAGCAAGCAGGAAAATAAGAATACCTCCAGAGAGTGTGAGAGTGATCCAGATTTGAAAGAGATTGTTCAGAACGTGATTTGATTTTGGCATAACCCTCCAGAGTCTTTTTTGTCTTTGTTTATCATTTATAATGTGTGTATCACGTGCAGACAAACCACTGAACCTGCAAGTGAACGGACATCTGAAGGACTCGGGCAAGCTGACCGGGGGCATGCGCAGTGATGATGACGATGACGATGATCTGGACGAGGACAAACTGTCAGATGACGACCACAATGATGGTGAGTAGTAAACAGCGTTAAGAGTTTTTCTATGCACCAGACCAGAACACCCTACGACAACGCAAACTAACACACAATAACATGAGTTTTACTGCTCACATTTTCCAAAGACATATACAGAGATTGATAACTAATCAACTGACGTTTTCATACGACGATATTCAGCTATGTCGGTGAAATCAGCTTCATATGATGAACGCATCTTCTTCAACAACTCCGATGCCGTACAAACGACAACCAAGAAACAGTAGTGGACAGATTGTCGACTCGCGAAGCCCTCGACAGGAAGTGACGCATCCTGTTTGCGAAATGACTGATCCAGCATGAAGACTCTATGCCGGAAGTCCAACTGCATTGTGGCCTAGGTCTTGTTTGGTGCCGCCGTCAGCAAACGTGTCTCCCGCAAAGAATTGGTATTTCTGACTGACAGCGAGGTAGTGTCCAGTGACAAAAGCTTAGCTGTGTGGTTTTAGAGATGAAAGTGAAATTAAATCCTTGGACGCGATTTCAGTGCTGAAGCCAGACAAGGCGACGTACAGTGCGATGACCGCCCATTGTACTTTGGACGACCTCCATTTGACATGAGCTAGACAAACCAATTTCCTCCTAACATCGAACTTTTTCTTTCGTTTTCTGTACGGAGAGATGTACGTGCCTGTCGGTTATGGGAATCGCGTTAGTCTTGCCGGTAAAGCTCGGGCGTTCAGTACTGGGTCGTGAGTTTCAACGAGTCCCCCCCCCCCCCCCCCACACACCTCCCCTTTCCTCCGTTGTCGCACCTTGAAGTGTCGTCCTTATATGGTGAAACGGCAACCAACCATTCAACCAACCAGCCTGTCAGCCATTCAGAAACAAATTTTCTGCCAATTTCTAGGTCCAACATGAAGACAGTTTTGTGACTGTCAATTTATCGGGCACAAAAAAAGGATTTGTATATTGTTTCAAAGCGACACATGATCTCACAGGTTTAGGTAACTCGTACGTCTGACTTCGAATTCGGGGAAAGAAGGTCCCTACTGTCTTTGCTTGCTATAGCGTTTATTTTTTTTAATGGACAGATTCGTCTTAATCCCTGTAATCAAATAAAGACACATTACGCAACCGTTGCTGGGGCTACCAATGCCACAACACTCGTATTCGACAGTGAAAACAAGGTGGACACCAGTCTCAGTCAAGATCTCCTGGCTTGAATCTAATCCGGAAAGGATTTAACTTTTTGTTAACCCCGCTGACCTTTCTAGGTCAGGAAACAGCGTCAGGTTTCATAAACCTTAAGCAGAAAGCTAGACGTCAGAATAAGGGTATGAGGTTTCGGGTTTTCGCGTATTGCGTTGTTGGAGAACTGAGAAACACAAGAAGTAAAAGCTAAGGACGGGAACCTCCAGAGAAGAATCATGTGGCTTTAAACCAGCTACGTATCTGTTTGCCCAAGAAATCTCTTGCGCCGATTTGAATGAACGGATCTAAGCTAAAGCGATTTAGAGTTGTAGGTACAACTCGAACATGGCGCGGCGAGATAACCCTACCTCGATCTACGCTCGAACATCGTGAAGGGCTGATAACCCCATCTCGTCGTTCGCGTCGGATCCTCCTTATCGCCCCTGCTAGTCCTTGACCTCCGCTGGCAGTAGTGCCGGCCATTTTGACATTATCCTTCCCGCCAACACCCACCGAACTGATCTACACGGTCTTCAAAGACTGGCAAAGCCGGTAAGCGCCTGAGACGGGCGACGTAGCCGTCCCAAAACAAGCAGACGGCAATAACGGATTCGTCCAAATTGCCTTTTGATTCTTTGGGATGGCTCAACAGACGATGAAGGCAATCAGACAGTCCTCACTGACAACTGACAGCTCTCGACTCAAGACGTTGTGCCTACCTTGGTCGGTCCCTTCCCGCGCTGAGGTGGTGGTTTTGGGTTGCACGGGACGTTTTTCCAGTGCTACTCCGAATGAACAAATTCGAGGACGATTGCTCTCAGCTAAAAGCCGTTAGCAGTAGACTGAATCGCGTTTTTCCATTTTCAGATTTGAGTAGCAGAGAAAAACGTCTTGGGTTTGGGTATGTCTCCTGTGAAAGAAAGGGACCGTTTCTGAACGAGAGAACGGATGGGTGGCGGGTGGGTGTTTGGGGGTTTAACGTCCTTTTCCACCACATACGTGTGATATGAAAGACGGGGCAACGATGAAAAAGCCAGCACAAATTTTTGGCCCCAGCCGGGCAACCAGAGAACGACTTTTGGTTTTATTCAGTATCTGACACGTCACTACAATGTAAAACAACAACAACATCAACAACAACAACAAAAAAACAAAGATGTGCGCATGCTCAACAAACGTAGCTGACAGCAGTCGTCTTCGGGACGTTTGAATCGGAGTAGCACCAAAAACAACTCCCGTCCATTTTGTTTAGCCACCGTGGGGTAGCGGTTCAAGACGTATGATCTGTCTTTGGGACCGAGAAGCGTCCCGGGCTGAGCGTGAGCCGGTAATAGATGTCACAACCCCCGATAACCGGCACAAACGCCGCGGCTTGTCGTGCTGAGGAAATAATTGTATTTGTGCGACTGTCTCTGTCAAGGATTGACCCCTGTCGCAACCGGTGTCGCGGTTATCTTTGATGTCAGTCTGCTGGCTTGCGTAGGAGGAACCGAGTCTGTTGGACCGAGTCTCTTAGGCACCTCTCTCTCTCTGTCTGTCTGTCTCTCTCTCTTGATGTGAGGCACAGTCGGTCAGCCTCCTCGTTTAAAGACAGCCTCTTCAAATAATATTATCTGTTAGCCAGTAATGACAAAAAATAAAAGAATGAAATAATATTTCAGATAATGTTGTTTCAGTTTCAATTTCAATCTCTCTCTCTCTCTCTCTCTCTCTCTCTCTCTCTCTCTCTCTCTCTCACATAGCAGGACAGCCTGTAAGATAGACAGCAATGCCTAAATTCTATCCTGAATAAAAACGTTTCATCATCATCATCATCATCTCTCTCTCTCTCTCTCTCTCTCTCTCTCTCTCTCTCTCTCTCTCTCTCCCGCTCCCCCTCTCTCTCTCTCCCTCTTCCTCTCTCCTCCACCATCTACATAACAACGACGCCGCGATGCTGCAAAAAAGACAAACAAACAATACACGCAAATAAAGGATACAAATGAAGTGAGAATCAGGTATGAATCACAGTATTGGCCAATAAAGACACTGTCGTATTCATTTCTCACTGAGATATGACGGATATGTGCGTGAGATACCAAACAAATATCCTCAATTTCCCCCTCTTATCCCACACCCGGCAAATACACGGCATGCCCCTAATTTGCTCTTTTATTGACGAAGTTGAGTGAACTGCAACCTGTTGCCATTCCGTTGTTTAAACACCTCCCTCGGGATTGCCTGGTCTCTTTTGATCGCCGTCGTAAAAACCTCCCTCCTTGAGGTATATAGAGTCCTGTGACTGTAGCACGTGTAAATTTTCTTCATATTTTATTGTCGTTTTCGACGACTTTGTTTTATTGTGCGCTCCGCGTCTTATTTTAGTGTCTGTTCTTCGTTGTGTTTTACAGCTCTGTTTCCCCCGCCCAACTGTGCCCTCTGTTTATGGCGAGGGGGAGACGTAAAGAAAAACTCGCAGAAGCGAAAAAAAAAAAAAAAAAAAAAAAAAAAGCTTTCATTCTGAATTATTGTGCGCCGCCAGCTTTATGGCTGCATTACATTCTGAGCAGAATATTATGAAGTCTTTCTAGACTGGCGTGTATGATTTTTTTTTGTTTTACCCCAAGACTGTCAGTCGAGCCTGCAGTATGGTATTTCTGGGGATTTCTCCTTTGCTTGACTGGCCTCCGCAAGAATCATTTTGAGCACCGGCACTGGTTAGTCTTTGGTTAACAGACGACACACGAGATTTCAGCGTGACGTGGTCAGTTCTTAAAAGATAGTAAAATGATTAAATCGTCTGAGTAATTATACAGCATTATCATCTTTACTTTGCACTGCAATGGCGTTCGTCACAGTTGAAGGATGTGGGGCTCAGCCTGCATTTTAGGGATAATAATTTTATACACACACACACACACACTCACAAACATCCTTTCGAGAAAACAGTAGAGATTTTCTTTCAACCACCAGTAAAATCTACTACCGCATATCTTTTCACTTTTGAATTATGAAGCCATTTCTGCTGGCGAATAGTTTACACACCAAGACGACAGAAATTTTATTTTTCGGTGTCTAGATATATAACCGGTGATCGTATTCATAAAGAACCACATTTTATGCGCGGCCATACGTCTCAAAAAGTGTCTCACGTTCAAACTTCTCATGTCCCTGAAAAATACTGCTTCTGGAAAGAAAACACACATGCAAGCAGTAAAAGTACAATCGATCTAAAAGCGATGAAAGTTTAAAGCTTTTTTTCATCTCGTGCTCTTAGCTCACACCTGTATTGATGTTTTTGTCCTCCTGTCTCATGCGCCGTAACTCTGAAGGTACACTCGAGTGGTCTCCACGTTTTTGCTTGACTTTTTTTTTCTTTCTCCAGCTCTTTCTTTTCTCTCTGACCAGCGAGGTAGTGTTCTCGTCATGTCAAGGCTTTAATTATGGCTGTATGTCGGCTTAGAAGGGAATAATGCAACTGTTACTGTCGGCTTTATTCCCGCGGTTACAGTTGTTTTATTGACTGCTCAGTGGTTTTTTGCCAGACGACTTCAAGTGGGTGAATGAGTACATCTGGCTTAGTTCGCAAGGGCGGCACTTCACTCTGGCTGACAGTGTGTGTTGGTGGTAGCAGCTAGGCCTATTGTGTCTTTTATGTTATGTTACTTGTGTTATTTCTTGAAATAAAATTTGTGTCACACTCATTCACAAAATGCATTTTAATTATAAGCCTTTCTTCGCCTCTCATAGGGATGAAATACTAGGTGACGTATATATAGGATTACATGTATCATTTTTCAAGTTGAAATTCTTTGCTGTCCCAAATGTCAGTTCATGCATGTTTTCTTGCACATTATTATAGAGACATATATATGTGACTTTTTTCCCCTCTTTGACGATTTTAAAATATTCATTAGGGTATTTAAATGCAGGACTGCACGTGGGCAACAGACAGAATGCGTCGCGTTACCGTCATAAACCTATCAAAGAGAGAGAGAGAGAGAGAGAATGAAATGCAACAGAATGCTGTTGGCGCTTGCGAACACTTCGGTATCTCCTCCATGGATTTAGGGAAGAGTTTGTATGGCTTGCTACTGCGTGGAAGGGAAGTTTCACACGCAGATGTTTATAAGCTCTCTCTCTCTCTCTCTCTCTCTCTCTCACACACACACACACACACACACACACACACACACACACACACACACACACACACACACACACACACAAGTGGTTGTGAGGGGTGAGCGGTGGTGTCATACGTAGCGCTTGCGAACACTTCGGTATCTCCTCCATGGATTTAGGGAAGAGTTTGTATGGCTTGCTACTGCGTGGAAGGGAAGTTTCACACGCAGATGTTTATAAGCTCTCTCTCTCTCTCTCTCTCTCTCACACACACACACACACACACACACACACACACACACACACACACACACACACACACACACACACACAAGTGGTTGTGAGGGGTGAGCGGTGGTGTCATACGTAGCGCTACTGCCGAACAGCTGTCATCGCTGCCACGGCGAAGTGTGGGTTCGAGCCCAGGTCGAGGTTGTGATATATGATACCGGTTTTCCCTGGCTACCGGGCTGCTCACCGGGGGTTTCTGTCCAGGTTATACGGCTTTCCTCTCTCCAGCAAAATTGAAAAATTGGATAAATGGAAAAATTGGATATGTATTGAGCGTCGCTGCACCGCTTGTTGAGCTCAGGTAGTGAGTTCGAATGCCGGCTGGCAATCAGAACATTGTGCTGACGTTTCTTCGTTGCCGCATCTTTTGATATCACCCTTACACGGTGGAAAAGGGCGTTATTCGGCTAAAACAACCAACCATCCAAACTTGGATTCAGTGAGTCTAGCATCAAGTCATATCAGGACTAACACTGGCAGCAGTAGCAGCTTTTCGGTCCCGGCTCGTGGCGACAGCTACCAACGACTGTCACCTCGCCTTACCTGGCCACTTCAAAGAAGCGTGGGGACCGCCGCTGACATCTTCTCAGACAGTTTTACGACAAGGAGTAGCGATAAGGCGCGTTTACTTTTCTCCCCGCTACCAGCGGCCCTGGCAGTTCCCTTCACAACGCTTTGACGGGCGACAAGTTATGTTTTGAATCAATTCTTTGTGCTTGATGCAGTTTGCTTTGCCTGCCCTACAAAGAGATACATGACAGCTCTCTCTCTCTCTCTCTCTCTCTCTCGCTAACACACACACACACACACACACACACACACACACACACACACACACACACACACACACACACACACACACACACACACACACACACCACGTGTGAAAAACACACCTGAAAGACAGTACAATCGCATTAGCTCTAAGCTGTGCAAACATAACACCAAAAATCAAACACACACACGCGCGCGCGCACACACACGCACACACATACGCGCGTGTGCGCTCACCGACGCACGCTCGCAAACACACGCACGCACGCGTGCTCCGTGAACAACAAAAAGAACAACTGCATTGGGACATACGATTAGGCTAATCAGCGCAAACAAAATCACACGCGCGCGCGCGCGCGCACACACACACACACACACACACACACACACACACACACACACACACACACACACACACACACACACACACACGCACGCACGCACGCACGCACGCACACACCCTCTCTGTCAGCTACGCCTTTGCGATGAAATCACCCCACCCACCTTTCTTACTGCGTCCGTATTTTCGGCATAGCGACGGACTGCACTGCAAACTTAATTCACACTGAAGAAAAATCTGTATTTGTTTCTGCGTCACTGGTACGTGGGACTAGTGCTGCAGCTGATTCATTACACAAGCGCCCATACAGGGCTTCGAACCGTAGGACCGCCGGATCCGACTACACTAAGTCACCGCCGTCTGTTTTGAGAAGTGCCTGTTCTTGCGTGGCTGGCTGACCCGGGTTCATTGAGGACATGGAGTACTCTTCTACACGTTTGTTTTGCCTGCCTGCCATGCGTGAGGTTTTCTCTGTTTTCCATCATTATGAACATCCTAACCCCCCACCCCCACCCCCTCCTCCCTCCTTCCTTACTTCCTTCACAGTGGCGCTTGGGTTTCACAAGGGAGGTAACGCCTTTCACAAGGGAGGTAACTCGGTTCACGGCCACGCTTTTTTTCATTCGCTTCACTACTTGTTCCGCTCTGGTGTTTCTATCATTTTCTGCATAAAAAATAAACTTTGATGCAAAGCATGACGAGCAAACAAGTATGTATATCGTACTCAATTCCTCGCTACGTTTTTGCTCCCCCCCCCCCCCCCCCTCAGTTGTCTCCCTCAGTCTCACGAAAGGAAATTGAAAGACTGATGATTTTACCGCCCATCCGTGTCAACCAGAAGCACAGTGTTACACTTTCACCTCTTGGTGTTGTTTCCTTTGGTTTTTGTATGACAAGGAAACATTGAAGTTTCTTGAAGGATATATAGCTGTCTACATCACAAAGAATGATAAATGACAGTATATATATACGTCGGTGTGGCGGAGAGAAAAACACAAATGACCAAACGTGTTACACGTGGCGTGTTCCCTTTAGTCTGTCAGATCGTTTGAGTGACTGCGTGAGTTTATTCAGTCAACGTGATAGTGAAGGTGACTTGAGGAAGAGAAAAGCATGCTGTGTTACAGAGAAACGAACTGACAAGACCGAGTGCACGTATAGACGAAAGTTTGTCACTAAACGCTTGTTGTGTATGTGTAGGAGGGAGAGAGAGAGAGAGAGAGAGAGAGAGAGAGAGAGAGCACAACTGAGAAGGCAAAAATCAACACACACACACACACACACACACACACACACACACACACACACACACACACACACACACACACACACAGAGAGAGAGAGAGAGAGAAAACAACAACGTTGACTACAACTGACGACGACACCATCAATGGTAATCTGTTAGAACAGTATGGTCCGTGCAGTGTAGGCCTATCGTCAGCCCCACTGTAACTAAGACAGGCTGAATGAAACAAATCGGATTTCTTCTTCAGATCCGGACTGTTCTTCAGTTCTGTGTTTCGCTGGCCTTTTTTTTTCCCTAAAAGCGCTGCAGTTTTTTTTTGTTTTTTGGGTTTTTTTTTTGCTTGCTTGCTTGCTTGCTTGCTTGCTTGTGTGTGTGTGTGTGTGTGTGTGTGTGTGTGTGTGTGTGTGTGTGTGTGTGTGTGTGTGTGTGTGTGTGTGTGTGTGTGTGTTTTTTAAATTTATTTATTTATTTATTTATTTTTTATTTTATTTTATTTTTTTTATTTTTATTTTTTTTTT
Source organism: Batillaria attramentaria (assembly GCA_018292915.2). Classification (NCBI taxonomy): domain Eukaryota; kingdom Metazoa; phylum Mollusca; class Gastropoda; family Batillariidae; genus Batillaria; species Batillaria attramentaria. The sequence continues at coordinate 341,156 of JACVVK020000049.1, read as the reverse complement.
GGGGGGGGGGGTGCCTCTGTGTGTGTGTGTGTGTGTGTGTGTGTGTGTGTGTGTGTGTGTGTGTGTGTGTGTGTGTGTGTGCGCGCAAGCGCGCGCGAGATTTGACTTGAGGTATTTATCCACCTGAATAACTTGACTGATCTGATATCCCGCACAACTTGTCCTCAGCTAACCCCGCTTCCTCCGGCAAACGGAAGGCCAGGCTACGGCGCTGAAAACCCTGTACTTTAGCCAAAGTTACGATGGAGGGGGGAGGTGAAAAAAAAAGCTGGAATGCGGGAAATGTGGGAATGTGCTGCACAATAGAGTTTGGTGATGTTTCCTTTTGTCAATGATCTCTGACTGTTTCGCCTGCCAACACAATTACCAGCCCTCGGCGCCTCTTTTGAAGTCACGTGACGCTGGCAAACCGAGTCTCGCCGGATCTTGTGGTGTGGGTACACCGAGATGAGGGTTTCTCTAGAGACTTGGCGTTCCCGTGGTCGCTGTGCTGAGGCTCTCCGCTGCCGGTAGAACACGGCACGTGATGGCTTCCACAGCGCCCGGGGTGCAGGGCCGAGCACGTCCCGTGGGGAGGGGGTAGGTGTCGTAGCTTTGATCTGCTGAAGGCAAAGGGGAAGATATTTCGGCAGACGTAACTGGTACATTCTGGTATATTCTGGCTTTTTTTTTTTCTTCTTTTTCTCAGTCTCCGCCAGCAGCTGAGATCCGGAATTCGGAATTCAATGATCACATCTGTTTTTCAACAATATGAACTGATAAGGTGCATGTCACGACAAATAAGGGAAGAGCAAAAAGAACGTAATGATGGGCAGTGATCCTGACTTACTTTCAATGGAGATGTATATTGCACCATATACTATCAGCCACGTTCATAACATACAGTTCTTTAAAAAAAAAAAAAAACCCGCCGGCCTTGGACTGAAGCGGTATGCGTTTTTGAGAATCAGTTTTTAAAAGTCATCAAGCAGATAATCGAACACCCAGCAGTCACGCGATGCGTTTGAGACAACAGCACTTCAAAAACAGCGTCAGGGTGGAAGACTTTGGATGTTGTTCTGTGACGGGCATCCGAGTGTAGTGAGGATGATGCGTATGCACAAGAACTAAGAAGACTCCCCTCGGGTTTCTTTTTTTTTCTTTTTTTTTTCCTCCTTGCTCATGTGGAGCAGTGCTTAGTGTTAGATGTATGTAGGTGCCGGCCGGGCAGTTGTGATAGACAAAGCGGTGATGGTGTAAAGCATCAGTCACCACTTCAAACAAGCTCTCCCAGTGAGATGAAGGCAGCGATAATGAGTTAACGCGTTTAATATCTGCTAACGTTCTCCTTAATGATAAGGTTGCCCCCCCCCCCCCCTTTTTTTTTTTTTTTCCCGCACTCATTATCGTCACTTTTACAGCTACAGCGCACCGTTTTGGTGTGGGTGGACTACCCCCGCCCCCTCCGTCTCTCTCTCTCTCACACACACACACACACACACACACACACACACACACACACACACACACACACACACACACACACACACACGACTTTTTTTTTTTGCCGGTCTGCATTTGTTTTCCCAAACTGCGTGTATGCAAACAACAGTTCCTTTTTTTTTAAATCTTTGCCAAATGTGTCGTAAGTTATGTCAACAAATGTAACTGTAGGTTTTAAAAGCCGGACTGACGTGAATGAAATAAGTGAGAGAAAAAAAAAACTGTTAGAAAAGAAAAGAAAAACATCAGTTTCAACAAACACCCAATATCACGGGGGCCAATCAATATAGGCGATCTTTTCCCGTGGCGATGCCGCTTTAAAAGTCAGTTTCGACACCTCTTGCTCTCATTACTACTACTAAGGCCCATGGCTCCAAGTGGAGCAGAGGCCATCGACGACCCTTCGCCATCGCACTCTGTTCTGGGCTACTCTTGCCACTCCAGTCCAGCTGGTCCCCTGCTTGCATGGCTCTGCCTCAGTGTCCCGCCTCCAGCTGTTGCGAGGCCGGCCTCTCTTCCTTTTCCCCTGCGGGTTCCATGTCAGGGCTTGGCGTGTGGTGCTGGATGCTGGCTTCCTGAAGGTATGTCCAATCCAGCCCCACTTCCTCCGCAGGGTCTGCTCGGCCACTGGTTCCTGTCCCGCTCGATCCCATAGCTCTTCGTTTCGGATCTTCTCTGGCCATCGGATGTTGAAGATGCGCCTCAGACAGGTGTTGAAAAATGTCTAGATCTTCTGCTGCATCGTCTTTGTTGTCCTCAATGTTTCGCACCCGTGATCGTTCTCATGTAAAGACGTTATTTTAAAACATGAGGGTGGGTGGGTGTTTGGGGGTTTAACGTCCTTTTCCACCACATAGGGTGATATCAAAGACGGGGCAACGATGAAAAAGCCAGCACAAATATTTGGCCCTAGCCGGGATACGAACTCACGACCCGAGCATTAGAAGTCCAACGCTCTACCATTCGGCCACCCCGGCTCCCCACAAGCAGGATGAAGTGGTATCAGTTCCTGGTCGAACATATTCACGGGGATAAAACAAAATGGACGGGCGTTTTTCCAGTGCTATGCCACTCCAAATTATCGCACCGTCAATCAGCGGCTTCCCACGCAATAGCACCGCGTTTTTCCAAATTCAAAACGCCATAGCACCGGAAAAACGCATCGGATTTTTAGTTGTCGGTTTGAACGACTGAAAGGGACCGTTTACCACCCAGAAACGGATATGTACTTATACGTTATTGCTAAAGATGTGTATATGCTCATGTTTAAAAGGGGAGCCGGGGTGGCCGAATGGTAGAGCGTTGGACTTCTAATGCTCGGGTCATAAGTTCGTATCCCGGCTGGGGCTAAATATTTGTGCTGGCCTTTTCATCGTTGCCCCGTCTTTGCTACCACCCGTATGTGGTGGAAAAGGACGTTAAACCCCTAAAGACCCACCCACCCACCCTCATCCTGCTTGTGTTACTGACCTCGTTCCGTACACGCACAGTCAGCGTAACACTTCAGTACTAGTTACGTTTGATGAAAGGGGAAGAAACGCCGGCTGACGGAGCCGATAAAATCAACACAGGAAACTACCTGCGGAAAAAGGATTTGGTTTCAGTCTTTTGCTCTAATGTATTTCCCCTCTTTTCCGGACCTAATGCCTGGGTTTTTAGACCAGATTTATCACCTCTTACCCCCGCCTCCCGCCCTCCCAGTCCGCATCAGTGATAGAAAGGGGAGGTTATTATATCATGATTCGTGCACATAGAAAACAGAGTCCCGGGGAGAGAACTCCGTCCGCTAAATTAGCGCCCCTCGCAGATGGTCGGCCAAAAATCGCTTTCATCCTGCTGCAACGTTTTCGCCATAACCACGACTTCAAACGCGAGGAGAGGAATTCGCCAGAGCTCGTTGGGGCCGAAGAAATTATTACATTTATGTCTTGCGTGAGAATAATTTGTCTCCTGGTCCGCGCACTCGGAATATTTGCATCTGCTCTCAAACAGAAAAGCAATCTCGGCATAAAGACACCCCGTGGCTAATTTCGTATATTGGGGCGTGCTGTACGGTCGCTGTGTCTCAGTGCCCGGGTGCTGTGTGATCGGGGGCCTAAGTGTGTTTAATACCTCGCCCGCACTGTGATTTGCGTTCAAAGAGAAAGAGAGAATGTTGAGTCAGGGAGCAGGCCGGCCCTTTCTGGTCTAGCTTGAAAAAACATAAGCTGGTTAATTTGAAAAGCTGCAGGGGTTGATGGGAAAAGCACGTGCGATGAGAGAAATTACAAAGTGCGGCGCGCGGAGACTGAGAGAGAGAGAGAGAGAGAGAGAGAGAGAGAGAGAGAGAGAGCGGTATGAATATGTACCCGTTGTCCCTAAATACTCCCCCCCCCCCTTCATCTTCTCTCCTCTACCCACCACCTTCCCTTCTCCCCCCCCCCCCCTTCACCCACTTTCCTCTTTAAGCCTTAGTGCCAAATATCACTGTAGCAGAGACATCGCGGAAAAAAACAAAAACACGAACCAAAATAAAATTTACAAAAAATCTGTGCCACAGAGGAAAAAATTATACGTTAAAAATAAAGTTCTTACAAGTTATGTATGTGATTGCTGTGCCAGAACAGACATCGGGAAAACAAACATTCGGGGGAGAGGGAAAAAACATTCAGAGATTGAAGAAACTGGCCGGCCGCTGTGACTGTAAGAAATACAGATCTTACATGTTATGAATGTGATTGCTGTGCCAGCAGAGACATATCGAAAAAGCATACATACGACCCCCTCCCCCTCCCCCCCCCCCCCCAAAAAAAAAAATCGTTCAGGAGGCTGAAGGAATTGACTATGAGAAGCACAGCTCATACGCCTTTCGTAACTATGTGGTGATTGCCGTATCTGCATTATGATGGCGACGGACAAAATTAGTAACTGGAGGGGGGGCTGGTGGACCCAGGACAACGTCTAATTCAAAACCAACAAATAAATACTAACCCCTCCTCCCCATAAAACAAAAAAACAAAGAAAAACAAAACCAAACAACGACACACAAAAAAGCAAACAAACAAACAAAAACAAAAAAAACACCCCACCTGAAAAAAGGCGTTTTCTTATTGTTAACCTCGTAAAATTCTCCTTGGCACCGAATGATAGCACCATAATTATGCGACAGTACTGTTCAGTTGTCAAAGAGACCAAACATTTTAGCCAAAAATTATTATTATTATTATTTTCAGATCTGGACGGCAGCCTGGACACAGGGGACGGTTACGGCAGCGCAGACCTGGACAAGCCGACAGGGGGCGCCTCACACTCGGCCGGCGGCAGTCTCCTGAACGGGGAGCAGGCCGGCATGACGTCACTGGAGGCCATGCTGGTGAACATCCAAGGGTTGATCAAGATGGCCACAGAGACGGCCAAACACCACGAGCGCCAGATTGGCAACGACAAAGGTAGGACGGTTCGAACACTGACACATCCACGTGTACACACACACACACACACACACACACACACACACACACACACACACACACACACACACACACACTGTGACACACACCACCACCACCCCACCACCAACAACAACAGCAACGACAACGCCGACGACAACAAGAGCAAGAACAAATTAAGGGAGGGACGGAGAGTCGATGTGAATTATGTGAAGTCGGGTTCTATCGGTCAGTGGTTCACGCAATGACTACAAACTTTTTGAACTCATCTAAAAGAAAACAGCAGTAAAGTGCATTCTTTCCGGCAAATGTTAATCAAGACCATCAAGTCATTACACAAATTATGTCTAGGTATAGTGTACTAGGGTGCGGCAGTCAAGAATGAGAACTTACATGTATCATAATTTTCTCGACCAATCGAACAACAGATTAGACCAAGAGAGTCTGACACATCACCACGCACGTGTCAGTATTGTTAACCCATCTCCTGTCATCATTTTAGTGTTTTAACTTCTCCACTTTCGTGTCGCGCGCCGACAATTTTGCAGCCAGCGTGTGCTGCTTTGTTGCGGATCTTAGTGCCGCATTCAGTTCCCGCATTTCATACAGTTTCGCACCCGAACCATCAACCCTCAAACCCATTAACTCCCATCTTCTGGTTTTAAGATACATAAAATTCACTCCAGTCCGCTCCATTCTCGGGTTCTCCTCCGTCTCAATTTGGCCGACTCTCCTTGAATTTTACCTCTCTCGTTTTCTCTCTGCCTACCATTAGCAGCAGCCGCTTTCCTTTTCAATATTTATTAGTTTTCCCTGCAGTACGCAATGCTATTTGCTGGAAGTCGAATCAGATTTTCTGCGGCTCAAGGGAAACAATATGTCTCCCTGCGTATTAAGGAAAAGGTCTCCGGGAAAAAGGAATTGCTCGAATCAGAAAGGCGGTCCCGAGGAGCTGAGAAATGTCGCGATAATCAAGTAATCAGCGCAGAAAGAGGACGCCGATTTTGCTGTCCTAAATGGACACATGGTAACTCGAGTGCAATTCGTTAACTGGTTATGTCCCTTTTATGCGCTCTCCCGAGCCAAAGAAAAGAATGGCAGACCCGCGGTAACCGGAGAAGACAAGGGGAGTTAATCCGGACACTACATCTGTCCTGGAGCACGCGCACGGCGACGCAGCCAGGAGATTGTATTGGAGTAAGCGACGAGAGAAAGGCTTAAATTGGTTTAACAATTCCACTGGTAAGCTCTCCATCTCGACAAGAGAATGAATCAGCTTGCCAAGTAATGACGATTTGCCCGGCACATTAGGACCGCCACCGAGGTCCATTCCCTGTTTGTTTATTGTCAGGGGGGATAAGATGCTGGTAGACCCCGGAGTGCACTCCCATCGAGCCGCTCTCCCAAGAGTGAGGAAGGAAAGTGGATTTGGTGACAATTTGCCGCTTGAGGACGCTTTGGCGGCACCTAGCACAAGATGTTAGTTTTGCTGGTCTGTAGAGGAGACGTGTTTCCGTCTTGTATTCCCCGCGCTCTTTTTTGTCTGCTGTAAGTTTACCAGACAATCGAGCCGACAGTGTGCTGTGTTTCACTGTAGAATTGTTAACCACGTCAAACAAGCAAGTCATTTTGCGCTTCAGGGCGAGTTAGTAGTTGCGGCGATTCCTAGAGAGTAGAGTTGTAATTAACTGGCTCTGCACTACAGAAAGGGCTGTAGAAGGGAAAAAGTTGATATACTATAGGTTGGTTGGATGGATGGCTGGTTGGTTAGTTGGTTGGTTAGTTGGAGTTTAACGTCCTCGCTACAAGAGTGATCGGAGACGGCCCTATTGGGCAGGTTGGGGGGGGGGGGGGCAGGGACAGCTACACTAACCAGCTGAACATGGTTCAGTCCGGCCAGACTGCGACGCCTCTCATTCATTATGATGTACCCTTTACTGTGGTGGACCAGCTACATGGGAGGATGCATCGATGAACTGAGTATGCATTGTTTAGAATTACGTGCGAACGCGTTTTGAAATACCGCTACATTAAAAGCAGCCGTCAGTACAAGCAGACAAAGAGAAAACCGGTCAGTTCAGAACCAAGAACTGAACAACCAAAACCAAGTCCATGTATATTTGCAGAAAGCTCCCTCTGTCTGTCTGTCTGGTCTGTCTGTCTGTCTCTCTCTCTCTCTCTCTCTCTCTCTCTGACCACACCCTGTTCTGTGTTCATTTGTCCAGTTGATATTGAGATTATCCTGCGAGGTTTCTTTTGAGCAAGGCCGTAGTCGAGAGAGCCTGGATACTGGGAAACTTTCTGAAGGTCCTAACAGCTAGACCAGGAAGCCTCATTTTCTGTGCCTCTGGGGATTTTGTGGTTAATATGAACATCATTATAGTGTCCTTTTCTATAGGGATAGAAAACCAAGTATTGCTTGGGCAGACAGTGGACACGGGCAGTCCAGTTGCTATGCTGATATACCGAATAAGGTTTTTGTTTGTGTCTCTGAAAAGGCGGGGTGTTGCGGTGCGTGACAATGTGATAGGCGCTAGTGTAATACACGTTTTTGTCAGCAGGAATGCCTGAATATATGAATCCTAACTGAACACACTGATCCCATGTGAGTAGTATTAATGGTTAGGAATACTTCATTGTCGCTTGAAAAGTTTTTTTTTTCCAGGATTTTTGTTGTTTTGTTGTTGTTGTTGTTTGGGGGGGGGGGGGTCGTTATTAGTATATTAAATAGAAATGATAATAACAGTAAATATAAATACACAGTTGATTAAATAAGCAAAAATTCACACAAGTACAAAGACAACATGCAGTCATAGAACAACTCCTATTCAAATGATTCTCACAGGAACACTTATACAAACACCACAATTAATGAAGCATCACTGACAGTGACACGTATTCAGCAATCAGTAAGATGGACGAAAAGCACAATGAAAAGTGAAAACAACGACAGAAAGACAAATAGAATTCGATGGACGAAAAAAAAAATGTATGAGAAAGAAATAGCAAAAAAAGCATAAGTGACGGTCTGTGTGTGTTGCTTACAGTGACGGTCTGTGTGTGTTGCTTACAGTGACGGTCTGTGTGTGTTGCTTACAGTGACGGTCTGTGTGTGTTGCTTACAGTGACGGTCTGTGTGTGTTGCTTACAGTGACGGTCTGTGTGTGTTGCTTACAGTGACGGTCTGTGTGTGTTGCTTACAGTGACGGTCTGTGTGTGTTGCTTACAGTGACGGTCTGTGTGTGTTGCTTACAGTGACGGTCTGTGTGTGTTGCTTACAGTGACGGTCTGTGTGTGTTGCTTACAGTGACGGTCTGTGTGTGTTGCTTACAGTGACGGTCTGTGTGTGTTGCTTACAGTGACGGTCTGTGTGTGTTGCTTACAGTGACGGTCTGTGTGTGTTGCTTACAGTGACGGTCTGTGTGTGTTGCTTACAGTGACGGTCTGTGTGTGTTGCTTACAGTGACGGTCTGTGTGTGTTGCTTACAGTGACGGTCTGTGTGTGTTGCTTACAGTGACGGTCTGTGTGTGTTGCTTACAGTGACGGTCTGTGTGTGTTGCTTACAGTGACGGTCTGTGTGTGTTGCTTACAGTGACGGTCTGTGTGTGTTGCTTACAGTGACGGTCTGTGTGTGTTGCTTACAGTGACGGTCTGTGTGTGTTGCTTACAGTGACGGTCTGTGTGTGTTGCTTACAGTGACGGTCTGTGTGTGTTGCTTACAGTGACGGTCTGTGTGTGTTGCTTACAGTGACGGTCTGTGTGTGTTGCTTACAGTGACGGTCTGTGTGTGTTGCTTACAGTGACGGTCTGTGTGTGTTGCTTACAGTGACGGTCTGTGTGTGTTGCTTACAGTGACGGTCTGTGTGTGTTGCTTACAGTGACGGTCTGTGTGTGTTGCTTACAGTGACGGTCTGTGTGTGTTGCTTACAGTGACGGTCTGTGTGTGTTGCTTACAGTGACGGTCTGTGTGTGTTGCTTACAGTGACGGTCTGTGTGTGTTGCTTACAGTGACGGTCTGTGTGTGTTGCTTACAGTGACGGTCTGTGTGTGTTGCTTACAGTAATTCGATGGACGAAAAAAAAATGTATGAGAAAGAAATAACAAAAAAAGCATAAGTGACGGTCTGTGTGTGTTGCTTACAGTGACGGTCTGTGTGTGTTGCTTACAGTGACGGTCTGTGTGTGTTGCTTACAGTAATTCGATGGACGAAAAAAAAATGTATGAGAAAGAAATAACAAAAAAAGCATAAGTGACGGTCTGTGTGTGTTGCTTACAGTGACGGTCTGTGTGTGTTGCTTACAGTGACGGTCTGTGTGTGTTGCTTACAGTAATTCGATGGACGAAAAAAAAATGTATGAGAAAGAAATAACAAAAAAAGCATAAGTGACGGTCTGTGTGTGTTGCTTACAGTGACGGTCTGTGTGTGTTGCTTACAGTGACGGTCTGTGTGTGTTGCTTACAGTAATTCGATGGACGAAAAAAAAATGTATGAGAAAGAAATAGCAAAAAAAGCATAAATCACTATGGATGAAACATTCTGTGAACTACAAGGCCAGTGGGCAAATGTTAAAAGGAATGCGGAGAAAGTCAGGCGAAAACTTTATCTCACTTCGTCCATTTCCAAGACCCTCAGAACAAACATGAAGACGGAAATTGAATTTGCCCTAATATCTTGAGAGTGTCCTTGTTTCTGCGAAGTAATCCGCCTCTGAGATGTGGCAAAATAGAAAAACAAGGGAGGGAATCGAATTATGCTTCATGGTTTTGGGCGCTTAGCAACGTACAAGGCGAAAAAGCAAGTCGCCAAACTAGGGGACATCACCGGTACAGTCTGGTAAAGTCCTCGGGGCGGAATCTCGGGCCCAGAATTTCCCTTTTATAGAACTTTATTTCAGCGAGAGTTGTCGGCCCTCATCGACTGATTTCAAGGGAGGTCATTCAGTTGCCCTCTATTAGGCGTCGGCAGTGAGGGAAAAACAAGGCGCTACATTTGCAGAGAGCATTAGCCGGCGATGGCATTTTCTTGGCGCATTATGTCATTAGCTGTTGTCTGGGGGCTGCATCTCTTTGTTGTCCCCGTAATGAAACCGGCAGTCACCGCTGTCAGCCCGTCTAGCACCTTGCTAGAAATCCGACAGTTTGGGCTTCTGGAGAGTGTCTCGGACACAGCTCGGCATATATATATATCTATAATACACCGGGGCTTAAAATCTGACACCTTTTGGCGGAATTCCACCTTGGCTAAGACAAGATGTGTTTCCTTCTGTACTTACTTACTTAGGCCCCTGGCTCCAAGTGGAGCATAGGCCATCGACAACCCTTCGCCATCGCACTCTGTTCTGGGCTATTCTTGCCACTCCAGTCCAGTTGGTCCCCCGCTCATATAGCTCTGCTTCAGTGTCCCGCCTCCAGCTGTTGCGAGGCCGGCCTCTCTTCCTTTTTCCCTGCGGGTTCCATGTCAGGGCTTGGCGTGTGTTTCCTTCAGTGAAGCACTGAAATTCGTGCCAAATCTCATCACAGTGCACAAATTTTAGTATAATTCTAAACATTTTCCTCTCCAAAACTAAAAATATGTTTCTTCCTCCGAAGCATGTAGAATCATGCCAAAATCACCAAACTGCACAGACTTTAGCCTAATTAAAACAAACAAACAAACAAAAATAAAACCCAATCCGCGGGAGTGTGCCCCCAGACACCCTAGGCAGAACGTGTCTGCATGGCAGAATTGTGTAATAATGAAAACCTTTGGTCCGATTTGCTTAGAACATACTTCGACCCACTCAATGGCCTTGACTTTCCAAAGAGGTCATCACCCCAGGCCCTGCTACAGCTCTCCCTCTGCGCAAAATCAGTTTGCAGAATACACAGAATCAGTTTGCAGAATACAAACCAGTTTGCAGAGTACAAACCAGTTTGCAGAATACAAAACAGTTTACGGAGCGGGAGCGTAGTAACTTGGCTCTGAAGCGCGGAACACCGGCTGAAAGACCACCGTTAGGATGGGAATCGCTTGCGCAGAGTTTCCGCAGGAGTGCTTAGGCCGTGGAGTCTTGTCGTGGCGATACTTCCATTTGGCGGGGTGGCGAGGCGTCAGCAATCTATAATTCCTCCATTTCTGGTCACAGAGCGTCACGAACTGCCCCAGGCAGCTGTAGCCACAGTCAGCACCAAGTTATGACTCCCATATCAGGCCAGCATAAAACGACGCGGAAAGAGACAATCATGTCTTTGTCGTTGTAACTTGTCCAAAACAAAGGGAAAAGCCAGATGTGGTCAGTGTGTCTGGACTGAATAGTGTTCGGTTGGACTTTGCAATCAGGTTAGCTGTCCGTGTTTCCCATGATACGCACGGTAGTGTCGTCTTTAGTATTTTAGTGGCGGACAACTTCTATGAGAAGTTAGCTTTGTGTCAGTTCCGCCGAATATCGTGGGTTTTAAATTTTTAGCTGCCCAGTTCTCTGATTTACTGATTTGGTGATTTGTCCTCACCTCCGTATACAAGCAAATTCTGTTATAACTTTTAGTACGGTTCCACAACCACTGCCCCCACCGGCCTCCCCCCCCCCCCCCCCCCCTTAAAAAAAACAAAAAACTTCACGCATAAGCTAAACATTTTTTTTTAAAGTTTGAAGAACGTCCAGACTTAACATCAAGATCTGCCAGCATCAAGTCACTGTCGCTGCCAGAGTCTCTGTAGTCACTACGGTACCATGGCACATGGTTCACTATCGAGTCGCCCTGAAGCCTCTTGGGTGGCTTAATGTGGTGAAGACATCCTGCAAACTGTAGATAATGCAATTGACGCTGCTGTCCGCTCCACTTGGCAAAAACGTCTCTCTGTCTCTTCCCTCCCGTTCGGACCATTAACGTGGACAGAGGAACGATACAAGCCGGGAAAAGTAGGTGGGGATATAGGGGGTGGGGATATAGGGGGTGGGGATGGTAATGGTTAACGGGTGGTGGTGGTTTGCGTGGGGGGGGGGGGGGGCTTGTAGTAGAGACCTCATTTACTGGTTTGCTGGTTTAAAAAAAAGAAGAAGAAAATTTCAGGTTACAGCTAAAACCTTCCATTCGTTGTATGCATGTGTATCAAAGGAAAACAACAACCGCGGAGCAGTAATGACTTTTGGTCATTATAGAAGTTTTAACGCGCTAGCGTACCTGGAAAGTTTGTGAGTTTTCATTTAATTTGCCAGCAGCGTCAAAGATAGTTAAAGCTTAAGAGTTTTTTTCCCCTTTAGTTTACTCATGGCCACCAAGGAGAATGTGGTGATGGAACCCAGTTTTCGTCCATATCTGTCCTAATTTGTAGTTTACATTTTCATTTTTTTGTCACCATCTTTTTCATCTGTAGGCGGTTTTTTTTTTCTGTCTAGTCTTATGCATGCAGCAAATCACTTCAGTTTCTTCTTGTGTAACCATCTTCTCAGAGTAGGCCTACACGTAATTAAATATTGGTAACTGACGTCCTCCCTCAGCCGAGGAGGAAACTTCTGGACGAAGTTATAAGGGGAGAATGCGTTTGTGGATGAGGAAGACACGACAATACAACAATGATCAAGTTGTGAAATCTTCAACACATGTACTATCCACAAAAAAATCCAAAAGAAAACAACACACACACACACACACACACACACACACACACACACACACACACACACACACACACACACACACACACCAGAACCACTATCCCCTTTGAAACAGCAAATCAACCGTTTACCTTACAGAACCACCACAAAAAGCAAGATAAAAATTTCAACAACAAACACACCACCACTACCACCATCTCCACGACAACTGCTTCCCGCCCGCCCCCCCCCCCCCCCCCCCCCCCCCTCCGAAAAACAACAACAACAAACAGACAAACAAACAAAAACCAGCTGAACTAAAAACATCAACAAAGAAACAACAAACAAACAAAAATAAACCCCAAAACAAAACGAAAACAAACAACGCAGAAAACCAAAAGTTAAACCAAAACACAAAGAAGTAAGAAACAATCAAAAGTAACACACAAACAAACAATACAACAACAAAAAATCCAAGAAACAACCAAAAACACTAGAACAACGACAACAAAAACCAAAACACAGAACAACCAAAAACAACATCAAACACAAAAACTAACAAATAAACTGAACGTGTAAAAACCAACAACAAACAAACAAAACTAAAAAGACCTTGCCGCACACGCTAGTGCTCGCTTCTACTAGTTTTGTGCCTCTCCACCTGAAGTCACGGCAATAGCAAATCTTATCTGTAGAACTGGCCAACACAAAGAATAATATCATGATATGCGCGGGCACAGAATCTTCTCACGGAGACGACACCATTTACCGCCGTCCTATCATCTCCTCCCCTTTCTCACACCCCCCAACCTGAAGCTGAGTACACAGACTCCCCCCTCCCCCCTCCCTCCACACACACACACACACACACTCCACCCCTTGTTCCTTTTTTTCGTTTCCTTTTTTGACAGTGCCGTATTTTCCCATCCATTTTGCTCTAAGATCTTGTCTTTCAACAAAAACATCTGTCCTCCAAAGCGACACAATCCAGCGATGTCGTTTGGCACAAAGACCCTCACGGAGGTGCAGAGACGCTGATGATTGGGACGACGGGGTGGGAGGAGGAAGGCAGGGGGAGGGGGGGGGCGGAGGGAGGGGGGTAGGGAAGAGGGTCGGGCTAGAAATTGGAGACATATAGAACAGGGGGAAGGGGCGGAGGGGGGGGGGGGGAGAGTAAAGAATTGTGTAGAGTGGCCAGTTTAGATGGGAGGATGATACCTGTGGAAATTCACGCGGCGAGAGATAATGTGTACATCTGCCCCCTCAGTGCCCACAGCAACCGAGTAACTGAAAAATGGAAAAATAACATTAAAAAAGGGGAGGGGGGGGGGGTAAAAAGAGGGGCAGAGACCTGGACACTGAGTGGACGTGAGTTGGAATGTTGGAATGATGACAATGGTGAGCGAGTGACTCGTATATTGACGTGTGTCTTTTGAGAGCACCTACCCCCCCCCCCCTCCCCCGCCCTTGTCTCCTCTCGCATCCTCTTTCCTTCCTCCTGCTACCCATCCGTTCCCCTCATGCACCCGATCTGACCTCCACCCGTAATGTTTTGGTATGATATATTGGTGTAGACTGCGGCCTGCCAAAACCGCACCCGGGGTGGATGCGAAACTCGTGGTGTGCATGACAGTAGGGGTGTTTGATATATCTGGCAGTCCGGCGATGACACCCTCCCCCCCCCCCTCCCAACCAACAACCCACCTCACGCCTCCACTCCCGTCTGCAACAAACGCCAAGGGGGGAAAAAAGAGGTGGGGGGGGGGGAGAGTCGCCTGCGAAAATAGCCATAAGAAAATGCTTTACATAAAAGGAGTATATTCAAAACATGTGGCACACGGAAGCTTTCTTATCGCAATACCTGTTACATTCAGTTTTATGCAAATGTACATACATATATATCTATAGTTGTCTCATAATTTACCGCCAGCGATCAGTGACACTATGTCTTGCCTTTCTGCACCCTTGAATGTATGAACGAAATAATATGAATACACACAAACTCACTGTTTCAGACGCGATATTTGCGCAGTATTTGCGTGGCGAAACTACATAATAAAATTTAATATATGGTCTTTTTCTTGGTGTGGTCTGTCAAGACGAAAACAATTGTTTGTGTTGCACTGAGAGGGCGCTGTATGTTTTATTTATTGATACATATGTAGGACACAGGTGGGGTGGGGTGGGGTGGGGGTGGGGTGGTCCTTCACCATCTGCCCGAATACACCTTTGTCCGAGTTCGTGCACATCACATCACCATCTGGACTGACAGTACGCCTGCTGTAGCATCTAGGACAGACCAGACAAAGGCAAAAGATAATCGAGGGTCAGTATAGGAGATAACGATTGTGCTTTATGGGTGCCCGCCCCAAACAGCAGACCAATAAACAGCGATGGATCACACGACTCGTTACAGTCGGCTAATGATGCGAGGACGCTACTAAATGACCATCGGACGCGATGCCGATGCCGCGATGTCTCTTATGCTCACTGCACGTGTCCCGAACTGCCGTCCGTTCTCCTTCTTCTATTTTGCACGCGTACGTCGGGGGAGGGAGGGGGGGGGGGCAGGGGGCGCAGAGGGGATGTACCCGGGAGTGATGGGTGGAAGGTAGGGGTGGGGAGGACGTCTTTGAGAGAGATACCTGAAAAACACCCAACCGTCTCCCACTCTGACTCAGATCTTCGCGTAGAACGTTTCGCAGGCTGCAATTTCCAGTCAAATTTCTTTTCATCAAAAAAATAAATAAATAAATAAATAAATAAAAATAAAATAAATAAATGTTTCAGTCAAAGAAAAGAAAGGGGGGGGGGGGAGCTGCACACACAGTAATGTATCATGATACATGTACATGCAATGCCATACGGGACTGTCTAACATCATTTTTGAAGACTTGGAGCTGCATGTCTGTATCAAGGCAGAACTTACTTCTGGGTGCCAGGAGGGTCCACTAAATGCCTTTAAAATTGCTGAAATTTGTTTTCTCAAGGCAGCGCTGCCCTGGTCCGCCCGACAGGGGTACCCCTGCACCCCAGCCTGGGTTTCAGTCTTTTTTCCCCCTCAGCAATTCCCCAGCCTGATTTCGTTAATGTCCCCACTGACTTGACAACAGCTGCATGTCTACAATGTGAGCCAGTCGTCTCATGACATCGTTGAACCCCGTACAATGACGTCGCGAGCCTCATCGTGCTTCAGACTCACCCTTCCGTGTCACTGCTCTCTCACCAAATGGTCATTCGTCTGTGATGGTCAGCGGAGATTGTGAGTGAGTGAGTGAGTGACCATTAGATCCAGGCCGTGTGTTCAGTAACTGCAGAAAAGGGGGGTGGCGGGGAGGGGGGGGGGTGAGGAGGGACCAGGAGGGTCCGTGTTGCTCAGTGGTCGCTGTCCGCTTGTCAGTCTCGGACCATTACCTCCCAGTGTCCGCACCGGGCCGGTAACAGACGTTTTTGGGGTGTGGGCAGTAAAAAAAAAAAAAAAAAGATGGAAGAATATTCGGATGGAGAGAGGTCATCCTAGAAAGGGCACAGGTCAGGTCAGTTGTCCGACATCTTGGAAATATCCAAAGCAAGACATCAACCAAGAAACCTGGGAAAGAAAGAGAGAACGAGAGAGAGAGGGACAATGACAATGACAATGACACTTTATTTTCCAAGGATAGAAGATTAGGTGCGCAGACCTGTCTTACATCTTGTCCCTCAAGTTGTCTACGGGGCGTAGTTGAGAGGGAGTAATTAATATAACAAATACTGCCCCGGCCACTCGCCTGGTCAAGTGCTTGTACTGTGGAACTGAGAGAGAGAGAGAGCTAGAGAGAGAGAGAGCTGTGGACCTGCTGAAGACTGTTTTGAGTGATACTCTTTAAATTGAAATCAGCCGTATGTTTTGCGCGGTGCGGTTTCAGTTTATGAAAATATGAAAATGGTATGTACCATTAAATTAACATTGGGCATACAGCTACAGAATGTGTCAGTGCGTTAGGGCTTGGAGAAGATGGAGGACTGAGGAGCAGGGGGTGGGGGTGTGTTGCGGCCGGAGGGGGGGGGAGGTGGAGCCGCTGGGATTACCGGAGTAAGTATTTTAGTAAGCAAGCGATCGGAAAGCGGGAGAAAGGATCAACCACGACATTGAATTCCTTCGTGGGAAAGAGTGACGGACCGTTTCCGAAGTGGAGTTCCGATCAGTAATCGCCAGTTGGTTGCCTAGACAACGAGGTGAGCGACGTGGTATAAGGGATGAGGGCTGTAGACACAGGTGCGGTTTTGGGCGGAAAATGACGTCATGCTGGATCAGCGGACCACTCAGTTGTTGATGAAACGTGTCAACGGTCAAGTTAACCGTAGACAACTTGAAGGCATAATCTTAAACGCCTTTTTCAGTCTCTGGTCACCCTAGAACATCGTCAGTTTTCGACCACAGGCACCTCAGTGTGTGTGTGTGTGTGTGTGTGTGTGTGTGTGTGTGTGTGTGTGTGTGTGTGTGTGTGTGTGTGTGTGTGTGTGTAGCGTGCATCGGTTCCAGTGATGTAACCAAAAATTCCTTTTCCCGATGAAATATAGATTTGCGTTTCTGTTATATCCGAAAATCGACAAACATCGAGGCTTCAAAGACCAGAAACTTCTTGATTTCCCTCTGTCCAGTACCGATGAGGCATCGTGGCTACCCGGGCACCGGCACGTGCAGCCAACCTGTTCAGTTTCCGTCTGTCATTCACTGCTTACGTCAGGCGCGCGCCCGAGGCCCGGATGGAAACAAACAGTTTACTTGTCGAGAGGCGTTTGCGGGTAAACTGTTGTTGAGAGGGAGTAATTAATATAACAAATACTGCCCCGGCCACTCGCCTGGTCAAGTGCTTGTACTGTGGAACTGAGAGAGAGAGAGAGAGAGAGAGAGAGAGAGAGAGAGCCGTCGGAATAATGAAATGCGCATGATACCTGTGCCAGTAAACATGCTGCAAACGTTTCCCACCTGGGATAAGCATCAAGGGATTGGCAAATAAAGGTTGAAAAAAAGCAAGAGGGTTTGTCTACGTCTGTGTATCATGGAGATGGCAAAACCCAAACAGCGATTTCCCGGGGATAATATTATACATACACAAACAAACGTTTCCCCCCAGTTCGCTATGGGCGGCGAAATCGGCCAAATAAATGCATCACGGTTTAGACTATGTAAAATCTACGTACGCCCTGTAGTCATTACGGTCTACTAGAGTCCTTTAGATGAGACATGATCACTGGCTTAATCAAATTAGGCATAAACTATTATCACCTAAATGACTATCCCAGTGGTGCTTGTAGCGGCCAATCAGAGAAAGTCTTTCTGTTATTTGCACTGTATGTGTTTCAGCCAATAAATCGCATTGTACGTTTTGTATCGTAATGCGTACCTTTCACTGTGACACTCGCGGAACAAGTATAGGGTAGACACTAATCTCGCACTAGGGCCAAATACAATTAAGCCTCAGATTCAAAGTAGTGGTTTTGTATATCGACTGATACTGATAAACTTGCTATAATTACTGTGCAAGGCGTAATACAATTACGTCTAGATGTACATGCCTTACGTGTCAAATTCCGCTTACCATATTGTCCTAGGGCTTCCTCGTTTTCCCAGCTTTGATTTCAAATTATATGTGGCGGAAAAGGGCATTCAGGCTCAGTCACGGAAACGTTCAACGAACCTCCAGTTGTCTCGTTTTGGCATGGAGGACATACAATAATGTCTGCTGAGTATTTACGAAAGATGTGACGGCCAAATGAGCATTCGGTTGAGTGGATAGGTTCAGTCACACCCTGAAAATGATTTTATATAATAAACGCTTGTGTGCGTGCGTGCGTGCGTGCGTGCGTGCGTGCGTGCGTGCGTGCGTGCGTGCGTGCGTGTGTGTGTGTGCGTGTGTGTGTGTGTGCGCGCGCGCGCGCGTGTGTGTGTGTGTGTGTGTGTGTGTGTGTGTGCTTTTTTTTTTTTTTTTGGGGGGGGGGGGAATCAACTGAATGAGATCCTCAGATTCCCTTACTGTGCTAGGCGCAACGGAAATAATGTCAGTGGAATCATTACGCTCAGACGAAATCTTAACTGCACGTCTCAGTGCTTCGGTCAACGATCTTTCCTTGTGTCAAAACTGCACTCTGAATCACTTACTAACAAACATTACCCTTTTTTCTGAGCACTTTAACTTTTAAATACAGCCTCACCTCAGACTGAACGAGCCAGTTGTTTCCTAAGCCAGTATTAATGGACCGTTTAGCGAAAGCGTCACTTACGGACGCAATGTAAACACTTTACAACCGCTGTTGCCCGCTCGAGCTTACGCAAAAAGGGGGGCTAATTTGCAGACAAGGGCGGGTAACATGTACCCATTGTCGTCGTCTTGACTCTGTTTGCTGTTGTGGGTGTTGAAAAACGGGTGTAGTGTTGATCGGAAACAGTTGTGGCGCAACTCGACATGAGGTGTCAACAAGCAGCATCAAGTGGTGAGTGTTTGATTGAGTTGGGAACTGATAAATTACGGGCTCAGTCAGTGATAATAGCCTTGTGGTGCGTTCGACCAAGCCGAGAAGGTGTGAGGGTCTTGAGTTCGTGTGGTATGTTTGTTTGTTTGTGTGTGTGTGTGTGTGTGTGTGTGTGTGTGTGTGTGTGTGTGTGTGTGTGTGTGTGTACGCGGGGGGAGTGGGGAGGGGAGTTAAGGAGGGTAGAAGTGTACTCATTCACATTCTCTCGATCGCTTTTGGGCCTCTCTCTCTCTCTCTCTCTCTCTCTCTCTCTGTGGGTGGGGGTGGGGGGGTAATCACATCAGTTTTTCGACCGCTTATATGCCCGAGTGTGTGTGTGTGTGTGTGTGTGTGTGTGTGTGTGTGTGTGTGTGTGTGCGTGTGTGCGTGTGTGTGTGTGTGTGTGTGGATTTGTCCAACTAAGGGGGGACTGACTGGAAGAGGGTGTGGAAACGTACTCATTCACATTCCCTCGATAGCTTTCAGGCCTGAGTGGTTGTAGTGTCAAGAAACACAAGTTCGGAATGAAGCGAGGGCCGTTGAAATGTGCCGGGAGATACTGATGATTCGAGGTTAATGACTTTCCACCGGTAATGCTAATTGATTTGAACCGAATCTCTCTACCTCTTGCCAAGCTTCTCTTTCACCCTCTCCACCCCCCCCCCCTCCCCCTCCCCCCCCCCCCGCCTTCTCTATAGCATGCCAAGTTGAGCATGTACTCCATTCACCTTGTTCAGAGCCAGTCAGATATTACACCACGGACGTTACAGTAACATGGGTAGGGTGCAGGAATGTGTAAATGTCGAGCCATTGCAGGTGGAATCAGGATTTTCATTCCGAGCTGTAGGATACATGACCGACCATGAAGCACGGACATCCTCAAGGAGAGCATTTCCACCGTCACCTTGAAAACGGGTCCAAACTCAGTAGATTTGATAGGCGCTTATCCCTTTTTACCCTAGATGACGGCAAACTTCCTCTCGCTCCCAGAATTTAAGCAGCAGCTATAGGTTTCAGCTCAGCTGGGCATCAAACGGAGTCAGTAGTTAACTGCACCAATCGCAAGCTGCCCGACGATTTACTGCGGGAATGTTGGCCGCTGAACTTCCGGGTCCGGCTGGCTGCCTAACTCATTGAGAGGGTTTGAGTTGTGTAGGGGCATTATCATTTTTTCCTCCATAAAACTAGTTCGCGTACCGGACGACCGTGGACCTTTTTTTCCCCGTAAACTTTAAGTGTGACAGAAGTGTAAAATTTTGAAACTGGGGATGAAAGAAGAAGCAGAAATTCTTTATTGCTGCTATTTTTTTTCTCTTGGTGGATAGTTTTCTCTTGGCGATATCCTGTGCCATTCATATTCACAGACCTTTTGTTCTCTGCAGTCATCACTGAACCGTCAGTGCCCCCCCCCCCTCCTCCCCCCTCCCGTCGTTATTATCGCAAGGTCCCTTGCACACCAAACGGGCGGCCGCCAACACACAGAAACAGCCCTAGAGCGGTTACATTCGGGAGCTGAAAATTACGCTTTCAGGCGAAGAAAGAATCAAAAGTTTGACAACTTTCAGAGGTCGAACTGTGGCTCAGCGATGGCGAGACAGCGAGCGAAGAGCGGCGACCGAACGGAGCTCTCAGACAATCACATTTTATGGCAGATTAGCTGACGAGAGAAAGAGTGAGTAGAAAGGGGGAAGGGTGGGGGTTAGGCAGTGAGGGGGGAATAGCGGTGGATCTACTGGAAGATTTGGTCTTCGTGCCCATTAAGTCTCCATCAGAGATGGACATTTGTCTTCCGGCGCTGGCCGTAATTGTCCGCAAAGTGGTTACTGTCGATGGGGTCTGAGAGGGTTCGGGACTCTTTCTGTTCGGATCAGTTGGTGGTTGGTGCTGGGTCTCTCTCTCTCTGGCTCTGGCTCTGTCTGTCTGTCTGTCTCTCAGTCTGTCTGACTCTCTGTCTGTCTGTCTTGCTTTTTTCTCTCACATGTATGCTTTCTGCCTTTCTCTTTGTTGTAATCTTTTTATAGTGCTTTTCTTGTGTTGGTTGAAACAAATAAAAGTTCGTTCGTATTCTCTCTCTCTCTCTCTCTCTCTCTCTCTCTCTCTCTCTCTCTCTCTCTCTCTCTCTCTCTCTCTCTCTCTCTATCTGTGTGTGTGTGTGTGTGTGTGTGTGTGTGTGTGTGTGTGTGTGTGTGTGTGTCTCCCACCCCACCCCCTTCCGCTAAAACACACACACACACACACACACACACACACACACACACACACACACACACACACACACACACACACACACACACACACACAGAGTCTTCAGGACGGTGGTCACCAAACGCAAACGCACTAACACAGTCTGTAATGTAATCCGCTTGAATATTACTGGAAGCTGGTCCCGCTTTAAACATTTTGTACACGTGAATGGCCTCTGGTTCACGACGGGACTGCTATCTCAAAGTATCACGTGACTAACAGAACGAACAGGATTGCCGTCGTGACGTTAAATCCGGTCAGATGAGCTGATGTGTCTTTGCTTTGAGGCCGGGACTAGTAGAGGCGCCATGATTGTTATTGTTGTTCCAATTGTTTTCAAGTATATGTACACCTACCTCAGTGTTAGGACTTGCTTTTGGTCGGCATTCACCTGTTTCTGGCAGCTGGAACTGAATGGAGCTGCCTCAACAATAATTCTATGAACCTCGTTCTCCTGTCCCCACCCCACCCCACCGCACCCCCTCAAATCTCTCTCTCTCTCTCTCTCACACACACACACACACACACACACACACACACACACACACACACACACACACACACACACACGCACGCACGCACGCACGCACGCACGCACGCACACACACACACACACACACACACACACACACACACACACACACACACACACACACACACACACACACACACACACACACAGATTACGTATGCGCACAGGGAGCCGGGATAGCCAAATGATAGAGCGTTGAGCTTTCGATGAATGCTCGGGTCGCGAGTTCGAATCCCGGCTGGGACCAAATATTTGTGCTGGTCTTTTCTCGTTGCCCCGTCTTTGATATCACCCTTACGTGGTGGAAAAGGACGTTGAACTCACAAACGCCCACCCCGCCCGTACGCGCGCACGCACTCTCTCTCTCTCTCTCTCTCTCTCTCTCTCTCTCACACTCTCACACACACACAACACACACACACACACACACACACACACACACACACACACACACCACCCTAACCCTTCTCCTAACTTGTTTGGCGGTATATGGCTAGGGGGTGGTGGTGGCATCAACACAACATCAGCACCAGCAGCAGCAGTAGCAGCTAGAGAGGGCAGTTAGCGGCCGGCAGCAGAAATCATTTCCTGTCGATGCCTTTTGTCCTCCAGTCTCCCCCCAAAACTCAATCACGCTCGTCCCGGTAATGCCCCGAGAACTCTTGATCGGGCCGCTTCATTGTTGAAATTATTGGGAAACTGTCAAGAAACTCTCATCCATTTTGGGCGTTTTATTACGTTTTTCCTGGCTATCGCAGGGGGAGATTTTACAGTTGCGGGGAGAAGAAATGAGAGAAATTGGTCATTAACCGCTGAGATAATGCCACGTCATAATAGGCAGGCGCGAGGGGCCGTCATTTAGGTTTATTCCGTATAGCTGGCTGGGTGAGGAATGGGGTGCGGCCGAGCAGAGAAACCTATCACCATTCGGTTTGCCAAATCCTCCCCGACATTTGTAGGGTGGTTGTCTTATTTCAACGTGTTTTTTTCTTTCTTTCTTTCTTGCTTGCTTGCCTTCTTTCTTGCCTTCTTTCCTTCTTCCTTCCTTTCTTTCTTTCTTTTTTTTTTTTTTCTCTGTTTCTTTCTTTCCTTCTTTCTTTCTTTGTTTTCTCTGTTTAGGAACAGTCGATCTTGACGCGCATTGTCCAGCTTACCTGGTAGGGATTTGGGTCACACTACTTTTAAAGCATTGTTTACGTGTTTAAATAAAGAAGTGGCTTCTTCTTTTTTTCTTCTTTTTTTTCTTTTTGCACGACAGCTAGCCTATAAAACATGTTCACAAAGTGCAGTGCTATTATTTTCACTTTTGCTCTCCCAGTTCAAAAGGAAGTGTTTCTTCTTGATTAAACTACTGATGTATGTTAATGTTAGTTTACTATGATCGGTTGAGTGATGTGTCTGGTGCCTGGAGATACAAGACAGGTGTCTTGCCCCGCCCTGCAAAGTACAGGTTCATACTCATGTCAGTAACAACAATATTGAAGACCTGGCACAACTTACTTTCTTGGGTTAATTTTTTTTTTTTTTTTTTTTGGGCGGATTTTTTTTTTTAATGGAGTTAAAGGAACTGAAAGCAAACAAACAAACAAACAACCCCAAACTTGATCGTCCGAAGCAGTGTGCCTACAACCGTATTGTACAAATATTCATCACTACTTACAACAGAACCGAGTTTAATATACCTTAGGTGGAGATTTGAACATTAGGCCTTTCGGTTTCTGGCAAGCCCGGGCTTTGTCCACTAAGCCAATGCGCCCTTATGAGATGGAGACTCGAACACTGGCAAACCTTTCGCTTTATGGCGAGGCCGGGCATCGTCACTGAGTCCGGCAATGTACCCCTGCGAGATGGAGATTCGAGCTCTGAACCACTCGGTTTCTGACGAGGACGAACATCATCCGCCGAGCCAGTTATGTGCCTCTCCCTCAGCAATGCAAAACGTTCCTCATCAGTGCTCCCTGGCTGCGCCGCAGACATATTCTTTCACCTCCTATCGGACCCGGGGCAGCCGCGCCCCAGAACTCTCTGCTCGATTCAAAAACTAAATAAAAGGGCAATAAATAAGAGAAAAAGGGGGCGATAATTTACTATTGAGCTGCTAAAGATAGGGCAGGGGGCGCGCAGTAAAGCTGGCACCGGGGGCTTAGGAGCAGAGACGAAGAGAAACATTCATATTTCAGAATTTGTCACCAACGCAGCGACCAGCTTTCATGCACTGCCTGGTTTATAGTTCTGCGAGGAATAGTCTTTTTGCGAGGAGGTTGGCGGGGTGAGGTCGGATATTACCCCCCTTATCTCCGTGCGTGTTTTGTATTCTTTTCGGCAAAACTTTACCTTGTCTTTTTTTTTTTTTTTTTTTTAATCCAGCGACTGATAATGTTGGGTGTTAACAAAACGGCACCGAGAATGTTGCTATCACGTTTAAACGGGCGAATTCCATCTTTGATAAGCCAACTTTTGTTTTGGAACAGTTTCGCTCGTGAACTGATGTGCCTGTACGTTCGAAATACTCTATATTGAAGATTAGTACAGCTCTTCATGCGATACAATGTTGTTTACACTTTGCGCGAGCGGTCGAACGTTCAAATTCTACGACTGTTGTTACAAATACTCGAGCGCTCAGTGTGGTTGCCGCGTCATCGAGTACGCTTCTGGTGGCTCAGTGCCAGCATCACAGACGCAGTCACTGTCCAGGTGTCTAAGTGGTGTGATGATAGATACCACGAAAACACCCCAGAACGACCTGTGAGCATAAACTTGAAATGGTAGCATTACTGAGCTCCTTTAACACAACGACGCCAAGTGTTGCGATCACGTTGAAATGATACATAGATATTGACTACCATGCAAAAATTCCAATTTCTGTGGCAGTTTCAGAATGTTAACTGGATCGTCGTGTGACACAGCTCTTTACAGATAATCGTAGACGGCGTACCTCAATGCAGCTGTAATTTTGGGTATAAAAACAGTCACGTTTTCCACTGGATATCTTTGGTCATGGACCCAAGAACGGATTTAGATGAACACATTCAGAATATTTTGTTAAAATAGTAGTAACTACGACAATTGCGTTTGAGTTGGATGAAAATGGCTTCAGTTTATTTTACGGCGATGGAGAAGCAGGCATCTCACTCTTAGAAACTCTTTCCTTGTTAAGACGACGAGAGTGAGACGCGGAGAACGGGCGATATTTTTTATAAGCCAGGGGAAAAACTTTGGCGACACACTGGTCAGTTTCAGTCTGCTGTTGCTACGAGAGAGAGAGAGAGAGAGAGAGAGAGCAGTTTACGATACTCCCCCCCCCCCTCCCCCGAGTCCCCCGCTTCCTCTCCAGTCCCAGACCAAAATTCCAATAGCCGAGATCTGCTGTCCTTCCACGACTCTCATTTTCAGGACTCCATTCTTTTGCAGTCTCCTGCTCGCGCCGGCAAAATGAAGGGGAATAATGTTTTATGAGGCCTTCTCACATCCTTCATTACGATTCGTCGGCCCCGGGGTCGGGCAGGGGGTCGGGCCGCGAGATTTACGTTATGGAACTCGGAGGGTCGGGCCGAGATTGCAAGATGAAGGTTTAATCCACTCCGCTGTTCCGCCATCTTGTTTCCAATGTCGGCCTGTCGTATAGATCACATTTCCCACTGCCCGCATAATCCACAACGGGCCGGGGGATCGTATTAATCTGCCAGTTGCTTTCTCCTCGCATTCGGCTCCTAGTCCCCCGTACCCCCCGGACCCCTCCCTGCTCCCCTCCCCCCCCCCCCCCCCCACCTCTCTGTCACACGAACTGGCAGGGTGGGCAAGCAGTTCGTTGGGTAGTAGTGTCGTGGAGGCGAGGGGAAGGGGTGTTGGCTGTGGGGGTAGAGCGGAGAGGGATGGGGGGTGGTGAAGAGGTACAGGTAAATTATGAAAACTAGTGAAAATTTGATGGAGTTTGTTTCGCCTGTAGTCCGTTGCCGATTACCCTGGACCGAAATGGTCATGCTTCGGAGGCATGTGCCGTAAATTTTGGGAGTTTCGCTGCGTCCTCTTTTTTTTTTTTTTTTTTGCATTTAACTCTCTCTATGCTGAGGTCCCCATTGAGGGCCCCCACGTTCACAACGCTGGGTTTCCGATTTATTCGATCACCAACTTTCTATCTTTATTCTGAGTCATGACATCATAACGTGAGGAGCTAAACACAGCGCTAGCAAAACAGGTCTCTATCAGTCGAAGGGAAGCAACCATCTGCTAGTACGCCACTGGGGGGGGGGGGGGGGCCTTAGCGTGGAGAGTTATGCTTGACCTATGCCGTCTTCAGTGATTTACGTAGGAACTACTACTTATGACAGTCCTCTCTACCTATGACCATCCATGTCCAGCGTATTATCCGTCATGTTTCTGTCCGACTTGTTTGAAAATTGTACCCTGCAAAATCAGTAAGTTAATCGGTTTTCTCTGATCTGTTTGTGTGTGCAGCCGAGCTGAAGATTGAGTTGATGCGGGAGCGGGAGCACCGTCAGGCATTGGAGAAACAGCTTCAGGAGGAACAGAAAAACAGAAGTAGGGGATGATTTCAGTTCTGTTTGTCCATTTTTTCCCCCTTTTTTCCCCCCTCCCCTTTAGCCCCCCCCCCCCCATCCCCACCCACTTTCCCATCTTTATTTTCGTACAAAATAGCTGCAGTTTAAGTTGTTTGTTTTGCATTTTTCCCCATGCGGTTCAAACAGGGTGTTGTTTTCGTGGGAGCAGACTTTAGGTTATACGTTTTGCTCGTGACTTTGGAAGCAAGCAAACGATTAAGCAAGTGTGTGTGTGTGTGTGTGTGTGTGTGTGTGTGTGTGTGTGTGTGTGTGTGTGTGTGTGTGTGTGCACACATTTTTTTCTTAAGTCGTTAGCGTCAGTTAGCCTTAGCAGCAAAAGCAAATCACAAAACAACCCTCGCGAAGTTGTGACAAAATCACGACCATAGTCGTGCTTTGTCCCTTACACCCGCCGGGTAATTGATTTTTACCTTGCCGACTAATACTGTTCCGACTCTAATTCAACCATTCTCGCTTCACAGTGATTCTACAGCGCCGTCTGCGTAAGGAGAAGAAGGCGCGCCGGCGACTTCAGGAGCAGTCCGAGTCAGGCACAGGGTCCGGGCAGGGTTTGGGGTCCGGGGCACAAAGTGTGGGACTGGACCTTGCCGTCAAACTCGCATCCAGCCCGGAGTCTTCGCGCACTCACTTAGGTATGTCACGTGTGACGTCGTGTTTGTTGTTTTTCTTCCAGATTGTCCCGCTTGTGTGGCTGCAACCCCCTAAACCCTTCTTCCTCCCTACGCCCCCTCCCCAGTCGCTGTCGTCCGCCACCCAGCCTCACCTCATTACCATAATCACTGCTCCAACCCTCACACACACATACACACATATTAATTTTCTCTGTAATTAGGGGCGTGAGTTCGTATCCCGGCTGGGGCCAAATATTTGTGCTGGCTTTTTCGTCTTTGCCCAGTCTTTGCTATCACCCGTATATGGTGGAAAAAGACGGTAAACCCCTAACATCCAAACACTCTGTAATTTCAGTTTTTCCTTTCTTTAGTAGGCCTATTTGTCTGTTCCTAGTATTGTTACTCATGTTAGTAATGGATGACGTGCGTGGTAAATCTGTGTTTGTATTAGTACTGTTCCTTTGTGAGCGCAGTGTGGATGGAAAAATTATGCCACAGGTGGCTGTAATGTAAATATTTACGTATGTTTTCTTTTATTATCTAATGCCCCAAGAGGATCGGAAAATAGATTTGACCTGACTTGACTTGTGCCCATAATACCTAAACCGCCCCAGTTTGTCTTTACGTCATTCATAAAACCATGTTGCTACACACCACTTACGACACCGCTACACCATACCGGCGACACTGCCTCACCCCATAATTATGCCGACGACGCTGATAGTGGGGTGAAGTTGTGTCGTAGGTCGGGCGTAGCAGAGCAAAGATTTTTTATATACTTTTATTGTTTGAAATAACGATGTGGTCAACTTTGATTTTCAGAAACTGGCGAGTCAGAGAATGAAGCAGAGAAAGGAGGGCCAGTTTCGGAACGCGAGAGAAAATTGTCAGGTAAGTCAAAAACCTAGACTTTACTGGCTGTCATCCGAAAGGTTTCCAGATGAGTCTTTTTAGAGAAGCACACAAGCATGGGTGAGTGGGTTTGGGGGAGTTTAACGTCCTTTTTCACCACGAATGAGTGATATCAAAGACGGGGCAACGAGAAAAACGCCAGCACAAATATTTGACCCCAGCAAGGAATCGAACTCACGTCCCGAGCATTGAAAGTCGAACGCTCTACCATTCAGCTATCCCGGCTCCTCAAGCACACAAGCATTACTCAAGATCGAAGAGAAATTGAAGTGTGAGGGCATATTATTTTCACCCGTTTAGGGTGTGTCACCAGATTGCACTGTCTTTGTAGACTTTTTTCGTTGTTGCATTGGGACCTTGTAGTTTAATTCTAAACGTATTATTTATTTAAAAAAAAAAAAAAACTTTGCCTGGTACAGTCATAGTCAGGAGAAATGTAATTGTCATGACGAAAATGCTTTGTCAAGCACCAGTGATGGTGAAAAATGGTTATGTTACGGCTTCAGCTAGCCAGACTGTCCTTACACATCCCATACCACCACTAATGCATTTTCTCCCTTTGATATTGCAGAATCGTCTGACGGCAGAGGGAGCCACCGTGACATGTATGATGTGTTCAGCGCCGCTGCCGCCCACGCGAGTAACAACACGATGCCCACCAGCAGCCCAGTCCGCTTTCCCTACATGTCGCTTGTATCCAGTGAGGTGCAGTGACTATCTGACCTCTGACCTCTGTGACACCGGCCTCAGTCTCACGTGCTGACCTCTCCGACCTCACGCGCTCTGCTGTCGTCAGATATGTACTGACTGTGTTGACTTTTGTCAGTCTGTATATTTGATGTAGACAGTGTGTCCGAAAACGACACAACACAGGGGTTAAGTTAACCATCCCCCCCCCCCCAAAGTGGTGACAAATGATCGTGTGAACTGACCTTTCGTTGTTTCAAAGACTAAAGGCGTAACAGATGACGTATCTTAAATGGACTGACGTCAGTGAACAGAACGGACGTCGATTCGAGTTGCTTTTCAGTTGA
This sequence comes from Batillaria attramentaria, assembly GCA_018292915.2. Classification (NCBI taxonomy): domain Eukaryota; kingdom Metazoa; phylum Mollusca; class Gastropoda; family Batillariidae; genus Batillaria; species Batillaria attramentaria. Next base: position 312,266 of record JACVVK020000049.1, on the reverse strand, counting down.
TCCCTCTGGACTAAACGGGAAGAACGGATGCGTCGCATTTCACTTTTTTTTTTTTTTTTTTTTTCAATCGTTACTGTTATTATGATTCACTTAATACTATAACGTGGATGTCACGTGAACTCCGCTGCTCTGACGTCACTAACAGCTGTGACAAAACTGTACTGTTTTACAAGCCTGTTTTTCGCCGGCTGTAGTTTGCGTGACGTCACTGCGCATGCGTAATTAAGGAAATCCCCGCACACAAGCAGTGCATACCACTGCAACAGCACTACAGTCAGGTAGCTACCAGTGGTAGGAACACTGTATTTTCGCATGTTTAACTGAGACGAGTGGACTCAGTAAAACCTTGACTACAGAAAACTGTTGTTGTAGCGATCGTTAGACGAAAGTATTCTGTAGTCACATCAGCAAAAATAAAATTGCTCCTGTCCAAATTACAGATTTGGCATCAGACTTAATTACTACGACACAAGCCTACTCGACATGACACACAAACAAAAGATCGTTTTTGTTTTTTATACCGATTGTATTTTTTGATGCGCATACGTGTAACTGACTTCAAACCCTATTTTGGAGATTTTGATTAACGCTCAAATGGTTGTGCAAATTCGACATTTAGAGGTTGTAACAGAGAAATCGTGTGTACACTATCATACACATTGTAAGTATTTGTAACAAGTCGGTTTTCCCCTCCTCCTTCGTCTGTTGGAAATAGCTATTTTTGTACATATTCTTTATGTGTTCAGTAGTATGTCGATGCATTTAAATGTGAAAAGGAAGACGAAGAATAACGTGACTTGTTGATAATCATTATTTGATTTGAATGTACATTGGAGACCGACGATGATACGGCATTTCTTTCTTTCTTTCTTTCTTTCTTTCTTTTTCTTTCTTTCTTTCTTTCTTTTTTTCTTTCTTTTTTTTTTTTTTTGATAACTGTAGGGGGAAAGGACCCGAGGTGAGGGGGAGAACTGGGAGGGGAAACTCAGGAATAACCTTGTGTTTGTTTTCTGTTGCACTGTGTAGAGCTGGTATTTTATGTTACAAGTAATTACTTTTTATTTTGGCCAGTGTTCAGTGTGTCTTGTGCCGGATGATATGAGTGTCCATTAGTATAGTACTGTTTCTTATGTGCTCGTCCTGATGACGCCGAATTTTGAGACGAATGAATGTGAGAATGGTTGTTTCATTACCTACCAAACACTATAATCTACAGTGGTTGTATTGTTTACTGACTTTATGTGGATATTACAGAGCTAGTGTCGATGTACGATAGTGCGACAAAGAGTTGAGACTCACTCTGTGAAGAAGTTTCGAGAACTATTATACTTTGCTATGTTCAGCAAACTTGACTGGTTGCGTTTTTTCATGTAACTGTAAATAGCCCTTAACTCTTGTGTAAAATGCCCCCCAGTTTTTTTTTAAGCGCATGAATGTCTCAACTGAACAACCAAGAATGTTTTCATTTATTTCTTTCTTTCAGTGTTTTGTAATTTTCTGTATTGTTCATGTACCAAGTGTGGACGGAAGCAGCAATGCACTATGGGAAATTGCATTGACCCATTTCTGATCTTGTCTTGTCGACGATGTTTAGCTCAGTTCAACTACTCGGTGCATTTGATCATTTGATCTTTCTTTTTTGAAAGTTTGTATTAGACAATCGCATTTTTAGTAGTGAATGACTTTTCGTACTTTCTTTTGAGGTAGAAAATTGTAATGACACTGTCGTGTTTGTAGCAGACGCATACCAAAGAAGGACACTTTTATTTTTCTTTTCTTCAAAAACCAAAGCAATCAAAATGTTCTAGCTTTAACACGGTGTAGTAAGACGTGAAAACAGCAATAGCTCATGTTTTGTATATCTTCTCAGTATTACGACAAAGTAATTGTCGAACTTGTACACACACTCCGAATTTCGACAGGAATCATGCAAATAACGACTTGAAGTTTCTTTGAGGCTGGGGAATTTTCGGTCATTTGGCAATTTTCAGAAAAAAAATGTGTCATTCGAATGAAAGGAAGGGGGAAAAGGTTGCACTCACAGTCATGTGTCATGATATATAATACAATGCCAATATGGAACAGTCAGACTTCGTTTCTGAAGACGTACATGTCAGTAATATGGCAGTATATTACTTTTTGATGTCAGGAGAGGCTACTAAATGCTAAAATTTGTTGTTGTTGTTTTTTTTTCATGGTCCCCCAGCAGGCGCTGCCTTTGCACCCCGGCCTAGGTTTCAGTCTCTGTTTTTCTCCTCAGCAATTC
>JACVVK020000049.1:285000-307500 GCA_018292915.2 Batillaria attramentaria | reverse complement strand
AAATTGTGTCCTTACGTCTGATTGCTCAAACGCCAAGCCTTCTGTCTGAAATATGAGTACCCACACGTCTTTGCATTTTTTGTAACCTGTTAGTCAAAGTCGTTGTTTGGTTCATATACTTTTTTTAAAAACTACTTTATTATCCCTTTCGGGAAATTCGGGTTGATTCCCCCGGGGGAAGTGCGTCGCCGCGGTGCAGCGCCACCCAATACCTATCCTTGTTTTCTCTCTCTCTCTCTCTCTCTCTCTCTATCTCTCTCTCTCTCTTTTTAAAAAATTTTGCAATTTTGTTGGGGGAGGAAAGCCGATAACCCGGAGAGAAACCCCCGATGAGCAGCCCGGCAGCCAGGAAAAACCGGTATCACATATCACAAGCTCGACTGACCTGGGATCGAGCCCACGCTTCATCGCCATGACATTGGTGACGGCCGTTCAGTAGCGCAGCGGCTAAACTGATCCGACGCGTTACCTATTAGACCACCGCTCACCGCGACCACCGATATACTGACGGCCGCTTTCTCGGTTTCACACCGACATAGCGAGGTCCATTGGAAAAACTCGGCGCTACCCAATTTTGAAACTTGAATCGCTCGATGTTACTGTTTGGAAACACTTTGTTCTGGTCAGTGGTGCTAGGCAGTTTTGAAGCGAAGTAGCACCGGAAACACTTGCGACTATTGTGACTACACCCCGTGGTCTATGCCATTCCGCAGTCGTTTACGTCATTCCGGTTGGTTGGAGATTTGTGCTCGTTTCCTCCGTAATAAACAAGTCTCTGTTATCCCTTTACGCCGACACCCCATTCCCACCCCTTCTGCTCTCGGTAGGTGGGGGTTGGTGGTGGTAGGGGGTGGGGGTGGGGGGTGGGGGTGGGGATAGAAATTCTGAGCTTATCCCAGTCAGCTACACGGCCGTATGCATGTGAATCCTACGGGGTAAGCCGTGAACTTGAACTCCGGTTAGGCGCCAAAAGTTTGCGTTAGCCATTTCATTCTTTGTTGCCCCAACTTTGGCGGTATTACCCTTCTGTGGCCGGTGCGAAAGGACATCTAACCCGCACCAAAACAAACAAACAAACTAAGACTAAGCCCTGGCCGGTGGCTCCAGAGTGAATAGAAATGTTGAAGTCTGCAGAAAAAAGTAGCGCTTAGCATCAGTAGGCTTTCACTGCTTCATCCTACAGGTCCGGCTGCGGCGCCATAAGCACTTCAGAAGAGATGGATATGTGCGCCGAAGAGAAGTCTACCATACCATACCATCCCCCCACCCACATTTCCCCTTCCCTGTCCCCACTTTTCCCTCTCCACACTTATCAATCGTCCTCCATGACACTTTCGGATTAGTGAACGCCGGCCCACGTGTGTGCAGATGGCGGGAATAATTTGATTACATTCTTGTTCTCATTACATTCTGTAGCTGTGAAGTTCTTCACCTGCTGCTGCTTCTCAAATCCACTCCACACCACCACCACCCCCCCCCCCCCCTCCCTACCTTCTTCTCTCGGGTACTCGTCGACAAAAACCAAATTTAATTGTGATTATAAAATGTATTTAAAGACACATTGTGATCAGTCTGAGGCACTTCACACACACACACACACACACACACACACACACACACACACACACACACACACACACACACACACGAGACGTGAGAGTTTTTAACACATCCCCCACCCCACCCTCAGAGAGAGAGAGAGAGAGAGAGAGAGAGAGAGACTGAGAGAGCCACACAAAACAAAACCAAACAATACCAAACAAAACCAAACAAAATAACAGTAAAACTTACCATTATTCTAGGTTTCAACATTACACTGATACATACGCGCGCAGCACTGACACTGACTCGGTTTTTGCACGTGCAGCTCGCAAGACACAACAACTCTCACAAGAGAAAAGCGAAAGGATGGAAAACTGAAGAGGAAGAGAGAGAGAAAGCGAGAGAGAGTGAAGGAAACGGCTGGCTGTAATCGGACCAATAATAAATCTCCCGCACTATCAAACGCCCAGCCAGCGGCCAAACACGCACACCGCAAAACAAGCAGAGATAGGGGCAAGCGGAGAAAAAGAAATGGATAATATTTTTGCCTATAATGAGAATCGGCCCGCGGAAATTAGGAATTTATAGCTCGGCAGCTGCTTTGCTTGCTCGGTAAATCCTGCTCACAGAGCGACTTGAGGCCCGGAGATAGGGAGGCGGCATTAAACGCGCCCAGAGCTTTTCTCTCTTTTATGGGAGGTTAAATCATTTTCTGTCAAATCAAATAGTTGCGGTCTGTCTGCGACTACAGTGCGAGACCGTCGGCGGACCGGGAGGGACCAGAGTGAGGGAGGGAGGGATCGGGCAGGAAAAGCTTTGGCCGGCCTAGAACCAGAAGAAAATCCAGCTGACTATGTATGTGGGACATGTTTTAAACTACTGATTTCTAAGAACACGACGGCAGCAATGATGGTCTCAGATCTGAATTAAATTTTGTTTGTGGCCGGCTGGGTGACGTGATGATGTTGCTGATCATCCTGGACAGACTCCTTTCCATTATGAAATTTTAAAGCTGTGTTTGCCGGCCTGACAGCCCGGCTGCGACAAGGGAACTTGCTATGGAAAATTTCCCGAAAACCTTAAGACTGCGGGAAACATGATGTTACTAAGCAGGCTTATTCCATCTTTGTTAAGTCAACTTATGTTTTGGAACAGTTTCTCTCGTGAGTGCGCCCATGCGCTCGAAATACACTTCTTCTTCTTCTTCCTCTAACACTCAGACAGGCACGCGGGTAGTCCTGATGAAGGCTGAGGTCCGTCGGAGACACTCAGCAGAGCGGAAGATCTTCTCCCGCAACGGTGTGTCTGTAGGCCAGGTTGTCGCTCTTTGGTTCTGGTGTGTTGGACAGTTTTGCAGGACTGAGGTGATCAACTGTCATCTGCGGTGCGCCACATGGGCATGCTGCACTATCTAGTACAGCTCTTTATGCGATACAGTGTTATTACACTTCAGATAGCGCGAGCCGCGGTTCGAACTTTCATTCATACGCTGCGACTGTTGTTACACTACTGCAGCGGTCAGTGCGGTTGTCGCGTCATCGCTGGAGTACGCTTCTGTTGGCTCAGTGCCAATATTACAGACGCTGTCACTGTCCAAGGCCCGCATGTAAAACTCGAGGTTAATTTAACCCACGGCTACGGGCTTAACCCAGACTAGGACAAAAAAAAATTAAATAAAAAAAGAAAGCGAAGAAAAAGTAGGAAAAAATCCTTCGGACCCGCTTCGTGGTTAAACAAAAAAAAAACAAAAAAAAAAACATAAAATCTAACCCTAGAGCTAGTTTAGTTCGAGGTTAGACCCTAACCCTGGGCTAAAATCCCTGACCTCGACTTCTACATGCGGGCCCAGGTGTCCGTAAGTGGTGTGATTTTAATTACCACGAACTTGAAAACAGCTCAGAACGATCTGTGAGGATAAACATGCGGTAGCATCAGCCCTTTTGTGGCAGAAATAGAGTGAGTGATTCAGTTTGTCAGAAAACGCCGCTGTGTCAGTAAAATATACACCCTTTCAATCTGTCTTCAGATTATCTCTATCCAGGTCTAGTGTCTCTTTGTCTGTTTCTTTGTCAGTTGGTCTGTCTCCCTGACTGTATTTGTGTACATGTGTGCGTGTGTGTATATGTATGTGTTTAAGAGAGAGAGAGAAGAGAGAGAGAGAGAGAGAGAGAGAGAGAGAGAAGGGGGTCGGGGGGGGGGGGGGTCTGTAAAGGGAGTTGGAGGGTGCTGACAGGTGGTAGACAGATTCCAATGCATAACAAGCTGCACGGTGTTATCCGCACGAAGGTTACAACTGTTCACTATCATTAAGACATTCATTCTGACTATTGTGCGGCATCTGTTTCATTTACGAGGCGCGTGCAAACTGTCTGGTATGCTTACACTTCTCCCTGTACAAGCAGCCATCTGCAGGAAGTTCTCTCTCTCTCTCTCTCTCTCTCTCGTTTTTCTCTATGGTTTTGTTTCTTGTAGTTTAGTGCATAATACCTTTTATATTTTGCTCCCTTTTTTCCCTTAGTAGATAGTCTCTGTAGTATTAGCAACGGCAAGTTTGCAAACTGGCGAATTTCTGTCAAAACTTTTACCGTTGATAAATAAAGTTTCATCATCATCATCATCATCTTCTCTCTCTCTCTCTCTCTCTCAAATCAGTGACTGATACGTCAAACATTCAACAGATTATTTTTAAGTCACTGTCATTGTCACAGTCATTGTCTGACTATGACTACTAAACAAAAGGGGTTATGGGAATTACAGGCAATACTACAAAAAATTAAAATGAATTGAAAAAAAATCATATCGGCATTTTAAAAAAAGTGATTGAGAATCCTCGTGTTAAAACAAGATTTTGGGCAGTGACTGTACTCTTTGGGGTCAGCTGTACGTTTCCTTTCACGGCACGAAATGTGTTAAACTTTTACGTACATCTATAAGCAATAACTGAGTGAGTCCCGGCCCTCTAAATGTCAACAGCCAACATTCTGGAGGGTGGGTGGTTGGATGTTTGGGAGTTTAACGTCCTTTTTCCACCACGCACAGGTGATATCAAAGACGGGACGACGAGCAAAAAAAGGCCAGTACAAAATATCTGGCCCCAGCCGGGATTCGAACTCACGACTGACGTGACCCGAATATCTAAAGTCCAACGCTCTACCACTTACTATCCCGGCTCCCCACCAACATTGTGGACCCAAACCTATGTAGCCTAGGTATCAGTGACTGACTTCGAGTCAAGCACCGGTGAACAAGACGAACTGACAACAAACCAAACAAAATACCATACAGATTTTTATTTTCATATAGTTCCTCTGGCCCGTAACATGCACGCTTTCTGATTCCATTCAGTCACTCGGCCCCCACACGTGGGGACGCACAGAGAGTATTTTCTGAACCTGAAACAGGGGAGACAACAAAAACGACAGTATCAAATTACCCGCCCCTGTGGCGACAACTTGGTGGTAATTAATATTCTACGGGACAATAAACTGTTCTGTGCATTGACTAGGACCTGTACATATCACCTGTCACGATCGCTTTCTTCGGTTATGGTTCGGCCTGGTTGATTTAGCTTTAACGTCCAGTGAAACGTGTTTGTCTGCAAATGTGCAAGAATACTGTTGTGTAGCAACAAGACCAAACAAGAAGAAGAAGAAGAAAAAAAAAAGAGACAAAAACAAAAATAAACAAATAAACAACGAGTTCACAAACAAGATCACGCCAGTCATCACCAACAAAAACAACGACAAAACAAAATCTTGAACAACATTATACAATACATAAAAACAAACACAACTCCTCTCTCTCTCTCTCTCTCTCTCTCTCTCTCTCTCTCTCTCTCAGTCTCTCTCTTAAACACAGAAACACACACACACACACACACACACACACACACACACACACACACACACACACACACACACACACACACACACACACACATACGTGGTGTGTGTGTGTGTGTGTGTGTGTGTGTGTGTGTGTGTGTGTGTGTGTGTGTGTGTGTGTGTGTGTGTGTGTCTGTCTGTCTGTCTGTCTGTCTGTCTGTCTGTCTGTCTGTGTGCCTGCGTGCATGTGTGTACGTATGTGTGTCCCCACGATGATGATGGTGATGCTGATATTATTTGATGACTATCCCTCATTTCTGGCTGTCTGACACTTCTTCTTTTTTTTTTTCTTTTTTTTTCATCGTGAGATCTGAACCCTAGACATTTAAACAGTAAGACCTCTGCACTAACTCAGTCGAGCACACATTCACACCCTTATATTCACACGGTTGAGCTCCTGTCTATGGGCGTCCGTTTGCAGCCCCGTATCACTTACATCGCTAGTGTGGAAACGCTTTGCCGAGTATGTGTCAGGTACTTATCATAGAAGTACGTTTCAAAAACCAAGTGTCACAGATTACAATAGTCCGTTCCGTACGCCGTGACGACAGCTAACTCATTTTAAAGATCTTCCTTCGTCAGCAAAACTGTAAGCAGTTTCTTTAATTAGTGTTTGTTGTTTTGTTGATGTCGATGCACTACCTTCTTTGTATATTTTAAACGTATCATATTGTTTGTACTTGGTCTACAGACCTGCTAAAACAACAACAACAACAACAACAACAACAACAACAACAACAAAACTGATGGTAAAAGTCTTTCTGCTAACTTCCAAAATTGACGTAATCATCACTGCGTCGCGCATTGAGGTTACCTCAACTAAGGCCATGTTTCTAAAATAACACCAACAGACGTCAGTTATGATAAACTGCATAGTGGTGCACCAAAATACCCAAAGCCGGTTTATACCGGTTTGAATTTTCGGCCGTTCGGTAAACCGGTTTGATTGCTGAACCGCGGTTAGCTCGGCAAATCTCGGCCTTTCCGGAAACTGCCGAACACGAGCGAAGGGGTATAACTCGAGTATATCAACAGTCACAACACGGCAGAACGTCTCATCGATAATCCAAAGGGGAAGTCTCAAATCTGTAAGCATTTTGTCGTGAAGGAGGTAAGAGGGAAGATGGTTGAAGGGGAGGCTTTGTGTAAAGAATGCAAGGCGAAAATCAAACTGGGAGGAGGAGGAGGGGGGGGGGACATCGAACCTGTCTCAGCATATGCGTCGCCACTGGCACTGACCGGCATCTCAATTCTCCACCTGCAATCACCGTTCTTTGCACAAGTTAACTGGGAAACACTGCTGTTTTTGAAAACATAACATCGCAAAATGTCCATGTACGACATAAGCCTCTTTGTGCCAGATGACGTCACAAATGATATCATAGACCAAGTAATACTACCATGCGGTACACGGTTAACCGGTTTATAAAACCGGTTTCGTCACGAAACCGCGGTTCGTGAACCGGTTTGACTTTCGAGCCGGTTTACAGCACTAAAACTGCACAGCCTATAGATGCATAACTAAGAGATGAAATAATTTATTTCTATGTAGCAGTGGCACTTGAAAAGTCCATCGTTCATAATTATATGACTGCTTCCATGAGGAGTGAACGCTTGAGAGTAAATAATCATAATTTGTTAAAGAAAAGACTATGCCCGCTGCAAATTCAACTGTGTCTCAGCGTAAACAATTAAAAGTAACGCCGTTTGTAGGTTTCTGTCAACCATGAAGATCTTTAATCTTGACTCTCACAAACAGTAAGGTCAGCTGAGGGTGTAGATCTCGCGAGATTTCTATGTTACGCTCTATAGATGGAGTAAGTCTCGCAGCATTGTGTGAGAGTTAGCACACCCGTTTGAAAGAGCCGAGTGATGATGATAATGCAAAACAGAAGTAGAGAGGTACTTGAACGTTGCTTCGTCTGAAGTTGGTCCTACGTATTCAGTGTCGTGCAGTGAGACTAGAACCAAGTCTGATGCAGTCTCTCTTCATGCATCACACCTCAGGGCCCGCATGTAAAAGTCGGAGTTAGGGAGTTTTGCCCCGGGTTAGAGTCTAACCTCGAACTAAACTGGCTTCAGGGTATTTTTTTTTAAGTCAGGAAGCGGGCCCATTTAAGCAAGGTGCCTGTGCTGTTATAGAAGGAGTCTTTCTTTCTTCGCTTCCTATTTATTTAATTTTGTTTTGGGGTTTCTTTTGTCCTAGTCTGGGTTAGGCCCGTAGCCGTGGGTTAAATTAACCTCGAGTTGTACATACGGGCCCAGGCGTCCATCTTCTTACAGTAAAAAGTGCGTGCGTGTGCGTGCGTGTGTGTGTGTGTGTGTGTGTGTGTGTGTGTGTGTGTGTGTGTGTGTGTGTGTGTGTGTGTGTGTGTGTGTGTGTGTGTGTGTGTGTGTGTGAGAGAGAGAGAGAGAGAGGAGTTAAAAGGCAAATCAACTTCAGGCAGGTGACGTTTGCCTGCTCTGGTCATGACTGCATTGTCACAGTACTTGGAATGACTGACAAAACTCTCACGGCTTTTCGCCCGGGCACGTTACATTAAAACCTCTATTTAAAAACAAAATGCCGTTGTCTGACTGATTTCTTCAAAACTACGCCGTAAGGAGTGGTTGAAAGTTTCAAAGATACAGCGACTGATGTTGTCGGTTCAGAGTCCAGCAGTAGACTGATAATCAAACTCACGGCAGGTTTTTATGGTTTCAAGATTAGTTCAGAGAGGCTGGAAACTGTGACATACATGCAGCTGACTTTGCACCGCGCACAGATGCAGAGGGTTTTTTTTTCCTGCCTGTAGCACTGAAAAAAGAAAATCGAGCTCATCTTTCAAGTAGCGAGCACCGCAAACGGTCATCCGCAGGAAACGGAGTTACCGACATGGCGGCGCTACAATAAGCCTTTGATCTGGGGCAGGCAACATGTCCGCATCATCAAGGCACAGACAACATTAATGTGCTCGACCAGCCGCGTTTTGTTTTTTTGCTGATTTTAGCTTCCCCTCAAAGCAGAACAGATCAACACAAAGGACAAAAACGAAATGAAACCAAGCTCTGGTTAAACCCAGTTTAGAACGGTTATACTGGTTGTACCGCTCGGATGTCTTCTGCAGTTTAGCTCCACGAGAGGCAACTGCAGTTTAAAAAACAAAATGCCGTTAGTGGTATATTTTTGTATGCTTGCTTTGGAAATCCTTTCTTTCGTTAGCGACTGAGAACACGAGAAACCCTTTTTTTGGAGTGTTTTCCTTCCTTGTCATTACGTGGAAACAAACGACGAAAGTTTTGAAAGTGAAAAGAGTTTCCATTGATTCCTTGTACACTATTGAAATGTCTACGATGCCTGAGTGTCAGTTTTCTCCAAAGTGTTTTCTGCAATTAATTTCTCAGAACGAGTTGAGTTATGAGAGATCCCCCAGACTTTCCCTCGTTCTAGGTCTTTGGTCTTTGTTTTTCGTCCTCTCTCCTGCATTGATGTTGTCTGTGTTTGAATTTTATTGGGCCACTTTCCTGCAACGATAGCACCCTACAAACGGACCCATGTTCGTTTTCAAGTTCCACTGACCAGCAGATGAACCTGGTATTTGCGTCTCTGCAGGAAAGTTTTCCAGGTCATGTCAAACTCTGGTGCACCGATGTAAACCTACTTACACTACTTAAAGAATGTCAAGGGCCACCTTCATATTTCGGTAAACGCGGCGTAAAGAGAAATGAATCAAACTCAACAGTTGTGTTGACAAGACGTCAGACGATGCTGTAAAAGCAAAACACCTTGTATTTCCACTTCCGGTACACCGTGCAGTAAGATTAATGATTCGACCAAATCGACCAAAATAACATCAAAATACTTGCCACAGCATGCTTTGAACAAACTGTGGAAGAACTCATCGTGAGATGTGTCATAATAAGGGAAGCACCATCAAAGTCGCATTTTGAAGTGGGTGAGCCTCGGCCGGGTGGCAACGACCTCCCCATTGGACCCATAGCACACCCTACTCAGGGTAGGACGCCGATCTAGGTAGGCAAAATCAGAGAGCATGTATACTACATGTACGCTAGATGTATGCTCTCCGGGGGGGGGGGGGGGGGGGGGGGGGGGGGGGGGGGGGGGGGGGGGGGGGGAAATCCGCTTGCCTCGGCTGGGATTCGAACCCCGGGTCTCCCGGTCCATGATCGCGTTATAGTCCGCGTGCATGAACTTGAGAAGACAGTCGCCAGTGGTGCTCAGTACTGCTCACTGCAGTCATAGGCGTAGGTGGAGACCACCAAACGCGGGGCACGCTCCAGCCTGATTGTCTCCCCTCGTCGTATCCCATCTCGCGCAGGGGGCGCTGGCATGCTGGTGGAGATTAGCTGTCATATCGGTGATTTAGGGTAGATTTCGCCCAATTCTCGTCCCTTTTCACAACTGAGTGCCCCTGTTTTCCCCTACACTGCCCCCCACTCCACGAGCCAGACAAATCTCCCCGGGGGTGGTGAGAGACACGGCGCGTTGACGGACCCGCGACCACTACCCTCCCTCCTCCATGACCCCCCTCCCCCCGTCCGCCAGTGCTCCACCCCCCCCCCCCCCCCCCGGGGGAAGGACTTCTTCCAATAGCACTGACACTTTTCCTGCGAAAGTCTGTCCAACCGGCGCAGACGCTAATAAGTTTGCAATATAGTTTTGACTTTTTCTTTTCTTCTCTCTATTTTAAGCCTGCGCAGACGAGCCTGGTCGTACACTGAGGGCAAAATGGTTTCCACTTTTTTTCTTTTTTTTTGTGGGGGGGGGGTGTTTTTGTTTGTTTGTTTGTTTGTTTTATCCATTTATATGTCTTTCTTCCCTTATACATGGTTTTGAAAAACCAAGGAACGCTATAATTTGGTGGCTGAAGGTTTAGTCTTGACAGTGAATCTGTTACTGACTGTTTTGGATTCTTGCCCGGACAAAATCCGATCAACTGAAACACGATGAACCTGAGAGAGAGAGAGAGAGAGAGAGTATATTCAAGCAGAAAATGTTCAGTGGCTGCAATCCTCACTCGCCGTTGAGAGAGAGGGCTGGGGAGCGGCTCCCACCTTAATCGCTATTTAATCTAAACACCAAGCATTTGCAGCATTCCTAGTTCCTCATTTTCCCCCCTCTGCTCATCCTCGTTATGAAAATGAAAACGATTCCGTAAGCAAGAAGAAGACCTGCGATGAACAAAGACACCACTGTCCGGCACCGGAACAGTTTTAGAATGCTCGAGAGGTCCACACGACAAAGCTAATGACCTCGGAGTTCCGTCAAGTCCTTCTCGAGCCGGCCGGCAATTTACCGCCTCCCCTCCCGGACCGTAGAACAACTCTGCCTCTCATTGTGGCGACATTTGTTACGGCAGTGCTCTCCCTTGCCGAACAAGGTGGCGCTCTTGTTTGGATGAGGTCCTGTGGGAGCTCGCAAGGGAGAAAACTTTGTTCGCGCCGAGGACTCATTCACTGTCACAAGCATCGATCTGTTTCTGGAGAGTTATCTGCCTCGTAGTTCGCGAATTGCCTCCCTTTGTAGAGTGCCGTCGCTTGACGGTTGGCGGGATGGAAGTCTTCCCTGATGACGCCAAGATGCTCAGTAATGAGCCTAAAACTAGGAAATAATGCGTAGAGCGTCTGGTCATTTTGGACTTCTCCAGGATGAATGGATGACAAATTGAAGAAGCGTCCACAGTTTTCGGTACTCCAGTTGACAGTTTATATATGGGCTTTGCAAATGCAAGTATTCATGGTTACGAAGTAGAAGATGCATCCCATTACTTCATAAAGTGCCCCCTGTTTCATCAAACACGTAGCTCTACATTAGCTTTAGCGGTGATCCGGCTTCAATGAATAAAAATGTTTAAACCAAGTATTCGTGACTTCAGTCTACCGATTCTGCGGCAGAAATCATTCATTTGAAACAGCAAGCATACGTGTAAGAAGGTCAACAGGCTGGTGCAGACCATTTCATACTCCAGATCTTGTGATATTATACAGTGTTGCTAAACCTCAAAACACATATCAGTCCTTCTTGGTTAAACGGACGAACAAATACAAACAACAACAGAAACAACAATACAACATCAACATCAACAACAACAACAACAACAACAACAACAAACCGGTTTATTGAGGTTATTTCTCACGGATTAGAACCGTTACAAAGTTTTCATCCATTTCAGAGTGGAGTTTCTGCATCCAATGATGTTCTGCACAATCTCCAAATCAATCATTTCTTGCCGCTTCTGTATTCTGTTGGGGAGGAGAGAGGCTGGCAGGCGAGAGGAATGATTTATACGGGATATTGTTGGCCAGCCCAAACCCGCCTCCATCAGGCCCTGTGTTCCCGATTAATAGCAACTACACAACCATAATGCAATCACCAAGCCAGATAGGCAGGCCTTGCCGGAACCCATCAACACTCGGACGTTCATCTCGTCCTCTCCCCAGTCTCTTTCCTCTCGCTTCATGTCCTGCTGAATTGTGTTTCAATCACTGATTTTTACTGTCGTCCTCACGGGCTGGCCAGACTGGGGACCATTGGCCGCTCCCCTGGGGGAATGGAGGTGAGGGGAGGGGAAGAGAGTTGGGTCGAGCAAAGGAGAGACGGTTCAATGCTGGCTGGGATTCTCCACTGAACGGGAATGATCTTCTGGAAGAAGGGTTCCGTTCACAGCTCGACTGCTATATTCGAACGCTCTTTGGCTCAATTTCGTCCTCTCCATGGCCGGAGTCTTAAATCACCACGAACACATCGTATTTCCTACACTGCTACAGAGTATCCGCACTTAAGAGTGTTACCGATTTTCTTTTGGTGCAACTCCAATATGGCACATTCCAACATTTCACAATTCCAATATGGCGCAATTCCAATATAGCGCAGTTCCGACTTAGCAGTCCCAACATGGCAGTTTCAATATGGTGCAGTTGCAGACAGGTACAAAACTAAACTACCCGAGACATTTTCAAGCAGATTATTTAGTGTACGTAATATTAACGAATACACGCACCACACACGTGTTTGCAAAATGTACCCGCCGTTAATCTGCGAATACGGGGTCCAAGGAGCAGGAGCTCCAGGGGATGGTGATGTGTTGGGACTGTGGGCAGTAGAGATTCCCTAGCGTATCTCTCCCCTACTTTCCCCTAGATCTAGTGCATGTGCTTGTGTGTTGGTGGTGGGTGCATGTCTCGTCTGCCTTGTCTGTGTTGTCATGCTTTGCTTGTCGCATAGCAAGTAGTTACGTAGCATCACCCCCCCCCCCCCCATTCACGGCCTTGCACGAAAAGGGCATGCTGTGTCTGTAAGTCCTCTGGTCTAGCATAACCTCTCCCATCTCAAGACCGTTGTGCGCGAGCGAAGAGCCGCATCCTTCTCGAGGTGACCCTGTGACCGGGCAGCCCGCGCCCCCGGGACAGAACACAACGGATCTAGAGGAGACAACCTCGATAAAAAAATTAAAAAAAAAAACCGCACCCAGACCACGCTATCAGACCTCTTGGCCATGGACTGCCGGGATATGCAGCTCCTAACCGGGCAGGTGGAGCTCGTTAGCCTTGATCAGCCATTCACCTACGAGAAAACTCGGACAAGAAAATCAAGCCCCGGGTGGGATTCCCGGCCAAGACTCCCTCCTGTGCTCCCAGGACAGGTGATAGATCAGGAACTAAGGGTGAGGTAACCCTGACAGAAACCCCGAGTGCTGAAGTCGGAGGTGTTGGGCCGCACGGCGCACTCTAACAAACCACAACACCACGTGTTACTGCCAACATGACACTTGGAGACATCTGCGAATACTACAACGTTACAGGTCTATGGTTCTTACGAACGTGGCAGAGCTGCTTATTACAAATAAAAGTTTTTACAACTCGTTGATAATTGATGTCTTCCTGTCTGCCACCAAATTAATCCCACACACCATTCTCAAACAGGCCAAGCGGAGATTGTTGATACCCATGAATGTTGTTGGGTTGTTTTTTTCTGTTAGTGATTTTATTCTTTTCTCATCAGCGACCAACAAACCAAAGAAACATTTTTTTCTGTAATGCAAGGTCGACAGGGCAGCATTCCACGCTCCCAGTCATAAATGTAACCCTCCACCACGAAATGAGTCGTCTTGTGAACAAATAGCACAAGAAGATTCATTTCGTGGTGGAGGGTCACAAATATCCTGGCGTTAACCAGGCCTGACAACTACGGCACAGTCGCGTAACTACCCAGCAGCTGCAACCTGCATGAAAACCCAACGAAAGATCAGTGCAAACTGCATCAAAACTCTAACACAGACATACAACAATCATTAATGTTGACACTTATCCTCATGGTAAATGATCAACGGCAATTTAACGTATTTAAGACTGAAGCTTTGGGCTGCCTAATCCATTCATTAAATCTCCGATAGAGGAAGTAGAAAACAATGTTCTAGCACTTGTAGGCTGAAAAATCTGAAAACATGACGTCATGACAAATAGTTGAACAGCATAAGGATCAACTCGTTTGGGGATGATCCACCTGCCCAACAAAAGTAAAGTTGAACAGTTCTGACGTCGGTGGTGTAGTGGTTAAGACTTTGTCACCAATGCGAGAGGTCAGGTTTGAGTCCCACTAGTGGCGAAGAATTTTTCAGTCTTTCTGGTATGTGGCACCGTTCATATGGGCCGATCGTCTGGGGGTTCTCTCCGGGTACTCCGGCTTCCTCCTCCTCTGCTTTGGAAATGTTCAGCCCGCAAAATTAAAACATAAATACGATTCTAAAATCTGAAACTTAAATTGCTGAGCTGGCCCTCGGCAACACATGATTGTTATGTGTTCATGTCCAGTGTCTGAGAGAATGCTTGTGATTCACGTGAGCGTGCGTGCTAGGCTTAGCTCGCGGCGCTTTGAGTCAAATATTTGGGATAAAGCGCCTATTTTAATGCCGTTATTGTTATTTTTACTGCATACATTTACAGTTAATGACACCAGAACGGTCGAAAATTAAGCGTCTGATTCTAGAAAAAGCTGTCTGAAACTGGCTGGGCCGGGGAGCTGCCAACAGACCTTTGTATTTTTTAAATATTTATTACGTTCTTGTGTTCGAGTCAAGTGGCAGGTTCATGCTTCAGCCCGAAATGTCTACCTCGAAGTTGAGGTAGGCTGCGTGCTGTCACTAACCCGTGCGGCTGTGCACCAGAGAACACGTGATTTTGCGGGCTGAACTGTAGACTGTTAGTGATGTATGTGGAGATGTAGTTGACTTGGAAACTCTCTCTCTCTCTCTCTCTCTCTCTCTCTCTCTCTCTCTCTCTGTATGCAGCACCAGTACTGCAGGCAGAACAGTAAAAACAGAAAAAGGGAGAGATGTATAAGAAAACATCTGTAATATTCTTTTGCAGGCACGACATCAAGGAAGGGAGGTAACAGTTACGGCAGGGTCGTACAGCAGGGGTTCTGTGCCCATTGATTACCTGGGGGGAGACTTGTGTTTGAAGCCAAGAGAATTGCCCGCTAAACTGCGCTCTGTATAATTAGCAGTAATAAACACCACAGTCATTTCGCAACAGAGATCTCCAGAGCACGAATTTACTGGGATATTTCATTTCTTTTGAATAAGGCATCAAAAGCATATTTCCTTTGATATTGACTCTAGGTCTTTATTGTAGCCAGTTTCCTCATTTCACTGCGGAATTGGGGAATACTGTGCTGCCCCCGGGGGTACCTGGGTTGTGCTGGGAAAAATACTGTGCCTAGTGTTCAGTTGCTTTGTGTTTTGTCTTCTCTCACTCGAGAACAAAAGAGGTACAGCATAAACAGGTATCAGAAGTGAGACGATCAACATCGTGAAACTGTGACTTTAAATTGTAAGGAAAGAGTTACCCCCTCCCCCCCATAACAAACAAACAAACAAACCAAAAAACAAACAAACAAACACACAACAAAAATAAATAAGATAAAATAAAATAAAATAAAATAAATAAATAAAGATAAAGATAAAAACTAAGATATAAAAACAAATACATAAAAAATAAATAAACAAATAAATTAATAATGAAATTAAAACACAAAAATATTAGAAACAGAAACAAAGGCTGTATACAAACAACACACACACACACACGCACACACACACACACACACATAAAATGCATCAATCAACCAATCACTTGAAATGATTCAGTCCGAGCTGATGCCTCTCCTAGTCTCCTAGTATCAGTTTGAACGGGTTAGGCCGGAGTTCCGATCAGGTACTTAGGTAATTAGGCCAACTGTAGAGTATTTAACTTTTGAAATCGGAACGTGTTCATAACAGGACGTTTACATACTGTGTCTCCTCTGTCGAAGGAACTCGATGAAAGTTCTCGTCTTTTTAATACTGAACAGTTTCTCCTGCTTTATATCGCTCAAGCTCAGTATCCGTGCTCACGGAAACAGCCTGACTACATGTACATGTACTTCCAAAAATAACACACAACGAACTTTTATTTCAGTGCAACGGAAGACAGATTCATATTCTTCGCAAAACCACAACAGTTCTCAGTCAGCAAAGCCCCACAAATGCCAATTATCGCCATATGTTTCTTAACTGAATGATTCTCTCTCAGTGACCGACGCGATCAGTGCGCACGCGTGAAAAAGTTGCCACTTCCGGCGAGAAGCTAATGTGTACTGAACGGTTGACTGGCAATGATAGATAGGGACTGAGGGAAGATCAAAACGCCAGCGTCAGAGGGACGTGCAAAATCCCAGTTAGTGAAAACTGACTCTGTGTGTGTGTGTGTGTGTGTGTGTGTGTGTGTGTGTGTGTGTGTGTGTGTGTGTGTGTGTGTGTGTATTCTGACCGACCGTCGAGGGTTCTCTCCTGGTACTCCGGCGTCCTCATCCTCTGCTTTAGAATTATTCAGTCAGCAAAATTTCTAAAATAAATGCTATTCTGAAATTCCGAAACCGAAAAAGCAAAGCTGACCACTCACACCTCGTGCCTGTAATGTGTTTATGTCCGGAGTGTGCGAGAATGCGTGTGATTCACGCGTGTGTGCATGTTGTGATCAACTCGCGGCGCTTTGAGCCAAACACTGAATTGGATAAAGCGCCTACATAATACCTGGCATTGTTATCATTTATTAATAAAGCCGAAACCATGACTGACATAACCGGGTGTTGTCAGTATTGCCTCTGTGCATTTTAAAATGTGCTGGTATCCCCCAAAGTCAGTGAATAAAACAAATGCTGGAACAAACAAATTCCTCACTGCAGTCATGCCTTCCCTATTTCCAACTACACACGCCAAAAAGGACAGAAACCGAAGGCAACTTAGCAATACCCAACCTTAATTAAAAGCCCATCCTGTATTCCACACCCTACACTTTATTTTTTCTTCATCCAGCATCACTGCAGACTCTGCGTAATTTCTAACGGCGGATTTACATAAAACTGCGCATAAATGCGAACGAAGCTATAAAGGCAGGTAACGGGCTTGGAAAGGAAACACTGATTCACTGAAGACCGCGCGTTTCATTTTTAATGGGCGGTGTTTTGAACACAACACTTGCTGAAATAACTCTCCCAAATTGATACCTGCACTCCCTGTGAGCTGTGTTCCGGATAAGGGGGGCAGTTCATTAGAAACGTTTGAAGAACAGAAACAGGGGATGGAATCATTGAGAGAGGTAATTACCTGTTGGGGATCTTGTAGGAACACACGACAAAATGCTGTCGGCCTCTTTAAAGTTTATCAGAGAAAAGATACAGCTCCTACTATTTACCCCCAGAGCCACATCAGCATCAGGGGTTCATGACCTGTTGTTCCCACTCGCAAAACAGCGCGTGCGCAGACACCGCAAACCGTTCACGCAGCTATTCTCATTGTGTACTCCTTTGCAGGCATTTGCCAGTTTATAAGTGAACGTGAAAGATGTTTGCGTCTGTTTCTAGGAAATTTACGTCACCATACATTATGACGTTGTTCGTTAAAAGAATTTCCACATAACGTGAATGTTCGTTAAAAGTCGTGAAGATAACGTGGAGTGATGTCAGAGAGCATTTGTAGTGTCTATGCTCTCTGGTGATGTGTCTGTATGTCAGTAACATGCGTGCTCGACAGTTGGTGTACAGTTTTTTTTTTTTTTTTTTTTTTCTGTCCCAACTCTTCGCCAGCTTCAGAAGTATTCCTGCCAGGTCATGGGTGGAATTCACGGAGAACTCGGAAGCTGGGACAATTTTTACAATGCGTGATGATGAGGCTGATTGTATGATGATGCTATGGAGGTCGACGCGATTTGAGACTGCGTGACAGGGCCGCATTCCACGCTGCCAGTCAGACATATCCCGGCATCTGATAACTAGGGCGATAGTGCGGTGATGCAGTCGGTGGTCTTCAGCAGCTTCGTCAAGGGGCCACGTCTTCAACCATATTCCGCCCCAAACTGAACGGACCGATTTCGCCTCTCATCTCATCTCCGCCGCAGCTGATAATCACTACGTGTAAAGCGGTCGATCCGTGCACTGCGAATATGACTCGTGAGCAGCCAAAAAAAAAAACAACTCTCCGTCGCGCGAAACAACCGAACTGGAATCAAAGCACTGGGTCAAAATTTGATCACATCCGCAAAGTAGTTCCCGGGAAACGTGAGCCTAGTTTTGATTATCGTCGGTTTAGTTGTACATCTTTAGCATGTTGTTAACAGATTTCAGGGTTGACGACTATATTACCAAGGACAAGGAAAGGGACTACGGGAGATAAATGACACTTTTCGACAATTTTCCAAACTGGCTGAGAATATGTTGTAGTGACGTCACAGTCGAAGCAAACTGTATGATTCCGCCCACGATCTGGACTCTAAAGGTCCCATAACTCAATTCAAATGAGGGATGTTAGGGAATAAGAGGACCGGTATTATCAACCTGAATTTCCCTTGTTTTCCTTGATTAAAAAAAAAAAAGAGTTGTTAAAAGTGAATTTGACCCAATATTCGGGAGTTGGTGAAAAGAGGCATGTTTGATGTGCTGATAAATGGCAGACTTGAGTTGACTGGTGACCTATTTTTAACTGTATCCATGGGCATGTGCTGGGTATGAATAACAGCGTGCACAGTTTTGAGCTATTTCAGTATGTGGGGTTGAGACGGACGCCACATCAGTAGGCTATCAAAATTACGCTTTCGAGGCTTCATGTTCAGTTTTGAGCTAAATCAGTATGTGGGGTTGGGACTGACGCCACATCAGTAGGCTCTCAAAATTACGCTTTCGAGGCTTCATGGTTTTGGCACAGTTTTGAGCTATTTCAGTATGTGGGGTTGGGACTGACGCCACATCAGTAGGCTATCAAAATTACGCTTTCGAGGCTTCATGTTTTTGGCATGCAGCTTGTCGACTGTCTTCTGGAAACCATTGTCTGTTTTGGTTGAGAAAATTGTTTTGAAGGAAGCGTGCTGCCTGACATTAGGTGGAGCTAAAGAGAAGGAAAAAAAGTTTTATGTGATCTGAAAACTGCCTGCGATATTAGGGAATTTGTGAGCGCCAGTCAGTTCTTATTGATACGGGGTTGGGGTTGAGTGTGGGTGTTGGGGAGTTTAACGTCCTTTTCTACCACGTATGGGCGATGTCAAAGACGGGACAACGAGACAAAGGCCAGCAGAAATATTTGGCCCCAGCTGGGATTCAAATTCACGACCCGAGCATTGAAAGTCCAACCTTCTGCCATTCGGCTATCCCGGCACAACGCTCTGATTTCATTCGTAGCTAACAGACCGAAATTCGCCACATCACGATTGTATAATGAGATCGCGAGAAGTGATGACGTATTCAACAACGAACACAACCACCATATTGAATTAAAAAGTAATTAAGCAGCGTAGCTAAGTGGCTGTTTTGTCAGTCATTTTTTCCCCCGGAGAATGGGAAGAAGGGACGAGGAATGGGGGTGGGTTGTAGGGGGGTGGGGTGGGGGGTCGTTAGAGGCGCGTTGGTACGGGGCCGGATGAGGGTTTGTGGGCGTATGAAAGTGGTGTGTGTGGGTAAAGGGGGTGGGGG
The DNA here is from genome assembly GCA_018292915.2 of Batillaria attramentaria. NCBI lineage: Eukaryota > Metazoa > Mollusca > Gastropoda > Batillariidae > Batillaria > Batillaria attramentaria. The sequence continues at coordinate 288,075 of JACVVK020000049.1, read as the reverse complement.
AGGGGGGGGGGGGGCGGGCAAGGAGGAGTCAGAGATTCCGTCAGGACAATGTTTTCAAATATGAGCCAGATGAACTCCTCGTTACGTTCACAGCCTTTCTTAGTAACTGCCATTTCTCTTCAAGCCATTTTCTCCGTGTTTTTGTTTTGTGCCCCGTATCAGTGGAGGGGACGATAAAATTTGTCCACGTTTATCAGAGTTGTCGGCTCCTGTCTGGAGACGTGCGGGATTTCTCGCCTTGCCTCCCCTGACTCCTACGCCACAGACACGACGGCACGTTCGCACGCGACCTTTTGCACGTGAGGGTCGAGGTCAGAAAACACAATATTCATTTAACCAGTTACTCGTTACGGGATATGCCATTCGAAACAGACAAATGTTTCTTTGGTTTTCACCGAACCTTTGGGCGGTTTTTGTAGTGGATGTTTTTATGTTATATTCAAGTTTATTCAGTTTATCAGCCGGTTTCGCGACAGAGAACAGAGAAGAGAGAGAGAGAGAGAGGAGAGAGAGAGAGAGAGAGAGAGAGAGAGATTTTGTCGCTTTTGCTAGCTCCCAGTAAGAACTCAACATTTAGCATTGTACTGACTGACGTGGCTGTGAGATGGCAAGTTATGATCAACTGTTTACAGCTATTACTATGTATGTATGTATGTATGTATGTATGTATGTATGTATGTATGTATGTATGTATGTATGTATGTATGTATGTATGGAAGATGCACTGCACATGTTGTACCGTTCGTATTTCTTTTTCTATTCTATGCCCCTAGAGGGTAGATTAAAACTATTTGAACTTGAAGTGCCACCATTACTAGGGTTTATATACAGACACTTCTGTTTTGGAACAGACTGAGGCGATTGTGACTTCGCCTGTGCGTTTAGAATAGTCCATCTTAGAGATTAGTAGATCCGACTCCGAATTCGTAGAGCTCTGTCGGGCTTCATGACTGTGTGAAAACGGAAAACTCAGCTACACGGTCGAGTGTGGTAACGACATTGTTACCGGCTACTCAGTTCGTATTAGTTTCAGTCAGCTGAACGCAAGCTTGTCTGTGCGTGTATTAATTTTGTGTATGTGTCTCAGTGGTGCGATGCAAGACGTCACCAAAAACAGCTCAGAACGATCTGTGAGCCTAAAAATCTTAAAATTATGATACACTGTCAACTGAAATTAACAATAACGTCCTCTGATAACCTCAGCCATGAACCGATTTTTTTAAAAAAGTTCTCCACATATTCGTTTTGTTTGTTTGTTTTCGTTTTTTGCTTTTTCTCTATTGGCAAACGCTTGGACAAAACTGAATTCCTTCTCACATCAGTCAGTTACGAGGACGTGGCAGATGAAACCAAGTTTGTTTTGTTTTGTGTGGAGGGAGGGTGAGTGCGAGGTGTCCCCTTATCTCTGCCTGGCAGATGAAGGGAGGCGGAAAGTGTATTTCGTGGGTCAGACGAGGGCGAGAGAAAGTCGGCCCGATTCAATTTGGAAGTGCTACAAACAATTGGAGTTAATTTGCTGCGGTTCCGCGTCGCTCAACAGACGTGCCCAAAAGCCGTGTACCTCCCTAGTGTTTCTCCCACCTTTCTCACGTTCTCACACACTCGGTTCCCCCCTTATTCTTCACTTCGTCTTGCTGGAAAGGGAGTAGGTTTTCAGTCCCATCTCAGTCAGTGCAGTGAATCCACTTTATGAAGAATCTGATGGGAAACACAGGATTTGTTTTATCAGTGTTTCTTTCATTAGTTTCAAGTTCAAAGTCGGTCCGACGACCGGCGGAGAGAATGGAATACCTCTTCCACGCAGACCGACTGCCTGTGACACGCGCACACACCGTCACACACACATCGGCGCGCACACAAAATACATCATGTAGAAACAAACTCGCACACACACACACAAACACACACACACACACACACACACACACACACACACACACTCGGAATGCCGGCATCTCAGCGGTCCCCCATTTCTATCCTCTTTTTTTGGGTAAAGGTGATACCGTACAGTTACCGTTCAGTAAGTTGAATACAATTCACGTGACTCAGTTGTACACTGGTATTCTAAAAGCAGCATACCATGCGCTCATGACAAGGCATTCGGCGTACCGTGTTGCCAGAACTATTTGACAACAAGCACGCGAAGATTTAGAGTCTGTGCTTCGAACGACTACCCCAGCAGAGCGCTCGTCTAGCAAGTAATGGGAGGTAACCCCTCTTTTCAGGTAGCGTTTTTTGTTTTGTTTTTTAACGGAAAACTTACATTCACTCCCCTGTACCTTGGCTTCGCCGTCCAGGCTCGGTGGTGTAAGGGAGATGACTCCTGTTTTCAGCCTTAGTAGATTCCTTGGAAATTCTTGAATTAACTCCGTTATCACATTGGTTAAAAGGCATAATCATAAATACGGTTTTCTAGTTCTGTTACAAGGTTTGCACGGTGACAAGCAGACAGTGTTTTCCAGTTTTTATCAGCGGAGAAAAGAATGTGTTTATGTCCTCCCCCCCCCCCCTTTCTTTTTAACAAAGTAACTTTACATAGATTTAAACTCTTTTTGTTAACCTTTTTTTCCGTAGCTGTTAAGGAATAAATATGTTTTGAAAACAGTGTGTGAATAATCTAGAGGCATTTCCATGGTCGAAATACGGGGTTAATTTTTACACTTTTGAGAATCACCTCGTGCGTGCATACATCGAATAGTAATAATTATGTTGGTACCAGCCCCCCGCCCCCCCCCCCCCCCCCCCTCTGTGTGTGTGTGTGTGTGTGTGTGTGTGTGTGTGGTGTGTGTGTGTGTGTGTGTGTGTGTGTGTGTGTGAGTTTGTCTCTACATGTAGTGTGTGTGTGTGTGTATGTGTGTGTGTGTGTGTGTGTGTGTGTGTGTGTGTGTGTGTGTGTGTGTGTGTGTGTGTGTGTGTGTGTGTGTGTGTGTGTGTGTGTGTGCGTGCGCGTGCGAATTTGTTTCTACATGTATTGTGTGTGTGTGTGTGTGTGTGTGTGTGTGTGTGTGTGTGTGTGTGTGTGTGTGTGTGTGTGTGTGTGTGTGTGTGGTGTGTGTGTGTGTGTGTGTGTGTGTG